>WUAM01000359.1:13910757-13948224 GCA_024336885.1 Actenoides hombroni | reverse complement strand
GAAAAGTGGACGGGCATTAATTGAGCTGGGGTTTGATGAAGGGATTGAAGCGGGGGGGAGGGGGGGTGTGAGCGGTGCCGCTCCGGGGTGGCGAGGACAGCGGGGGTGTCGGGGGGAGTCTCCGCACACCCACCCGCTCCCCGCCGGGCTCCCGGCACCGTCTGGAGCTCCCGACTCCCCCGAACCCCTCCAAAAACCTAGCGGAAAGTGATGGGATGGGGTGAGGAGAGAGTCCTGCCACCCCTCCCTAAAAGCAACCCGCGCTTGCAGGGATGCTGGAGCGGGAAAAGGGACCGGGAGACCCGAGGAGGTTCCTCGGGAAGCGGGCTGGTTATTAGGCGAGTTTGGAGAGCTTCGGCTGGTGGAGGGGAGGTCTTACTCTGGAAAGGCGATTGTTTGCCCCTAATCCTCAATTACGAGGATTTTAAAATAGCATTAGAGGGGCGATCTGTTCTGCAACTTCTCGGAAGAAATAATTGTTGATTTAGATAAGCGCTGATCCCTTCAGTGTTTGATGAAGACGTTAATTTATGGCTGTCTAGCAGTTTATGGCTGTCATTAGATTTCCAGCTTTGTCTCTGTTCGAAATGTATCTTCCTTTTTTTTTATTTTAATCCGAGACAATTATGGAGGAAAACGGTTATGTTTGATCTAAAATGCATCATTTTCCTATAGCATTTCAAATTATTCACAGATCATAGTTCTTATATGCGCATATATGAATTTAAAAACACAGCAGTAAAGTGCTTGAAACAGACCATAAATTTGCTTCATATTTTATTACACGTCTCTGAATCAGGCTGAGAGGACAAGGGCAACTAGGGGCTTGGGGAAGGATTTAACCCTTCCCGAGGCTGGAGAACCAGCCAAACCAGAACAAATCCCCCCCCCCCCCGTCCGGAGCGCTTCGGGGGAGGGGGCGGCTGGGGGCGGGGGGGTTGAGGTAAGGTTGCCACTGTGGACGTCCCAGGAACTTCTCATACAAGAAGGTCAAGGTTCAGGATAAACAGAATTGAGAACAGCTATGAGGGGACATCACGCTCTTGCCCTGCGCGAGTTGCCTCTCTCTCCTGACTGACTGGTAAGACAGAATGTGACAGAGAGGGGCTAAAGTACCATGATGTTGTGGGTCTCAGAAAGTGATTACAGGGGAATGGAGGGCATGAATTGGTTTGTCTCCCTTGCTCTGAACCACCTTTCCTTCTGTCCCTCACATATACACACAGCCACAAGTGCTCCTGCCAGCCCTGTTACGGTGTTTCAATGCAAGATACACACAGCCCGTCCCGTACAAGGTTGTTCCTACAAGACTTTCAAGGCCCACCTCTCCTTAAAACTCCCAGGCGTTTACACCGCAAGCTTTCCAGGGAGGGTGATGTTACTGTGTTCTCCATTTCCCGGCGCGTCTGAAGCAGCCAGCCCTGCCGTGGGATGTGGCACCATGTGCAGGGGTGGCCAGCTGGCCGGAGCCGAGCAGGCCCGCACGTGTTCCCCGGCACCGAGGCGCTGCACTTAGCCAGGGGTTGCAGAGTGCGCTCTCGCTGCCACTGCCAGCTCAGCAGGCTGCTGCTGACTCTCTAACCCAGCTCAGGTTAGACCAGATTTTCCGGTATAGGTAACAATTGCACTATTTACATCTTGTACACCTAAAAGGAAGACGTCCCAGCTTTGCTATACCGGATGTCTTAGAAGGAGGCTCACAGACTAAAAACCATGTAAAAGCCACAGCAGCCTCGCTGACCCTCTCCAGCATGGCCCCGGTGATTGTGTGCGCACAGACTACCCAAGGAGCTGACACACTGAGCTGCTCACTGCAAGGTGTCAGAAACAATAAAGCAATACCTTGGTTTGATTTACTGCCGGGCAAACAGCGGCTGGCAGTGACCACCCACGGAGAGGTCAGGCAGCACCGTCCTTTATTAGCATGTCAGCGATTGCTGCGGTAATGCACTCACGGATTAGACTCCCAAAGCTGGAAATGCAAGCATGCTCGGGTATAACTAATTGGAAATAGGTCTGGAATTCATAATAACCAAAGTTATGGTCCCTGGGATTTATGCCAAATTAAAGACAATTAATTCTCCTCTCTTGATTATTACACACCTTAATAGCTCTGTCCTTGAGTTGGTTCCATCCTTGATGTGCAAAGCCCTTTAGCTCAGTCTCTAAAATTTGATGTGCATGAAGAACGGTTAATAAGAAAGTTCTGAATCAAATCCAAGTTACCATATCAAAATCTCTCATGTTTTACAACAGTGAAAAAAACAATTGGATTCAAAGCCTACTTCAGATCCTAGATTATAAAGGCATTTGCTGCATAGCCTCTGCACTCTTGTCTTCAGAGGCCTTAAACAATTCCACATTTCCCTTTAAGATGTTCTTTTAAAATATCACATGGCAGTATATACAGATAATCAGGATTGTTTTCATTAAATTATTTCAGTGAAGTTCACTGGCTTTATTTGATATACAAAAGACTATTTAACCTTCTCCCAAGATACTCTACTGATGTAATTACAAGCAAGAGATGAGGCACGGCTCTCCCAGCTGCAACCACGAACAGGAAAGAAAACATTCTGCTAAGCAGAGGCCTCTGTAAATTGTTCCTAGAGGATGCAAGAGGCAGGTATCTCCCTGCAGATAAGAATACCACGAATCCTCATTTCTCCATCTCACTATACTGTGCTTGGGCCACTGGTGTCAGGACTATTCAGCTAGAGTAAAAGCTAAGAGTGAGTGTGTAAGGTAAAGTAACTGCTGGCACTCCTGTCTTGGGCAATCCTTGTGCAAACTAAACAAGATGACATGTCCGCTTCCAGAGCATCAACAGCAAACCCTGCAGCCGGGCATACTCTACGGAGGCCCTGAAGACAGCTGTGATTGATAGGGGCTCCAACCACCATCTCACTGGACACAAGAGGACCTACTTGCCACGGACACAGGTGGAACTGGAGAATTTCAGCTGCTTGCTTTACTGAGCTGACAACCAACACAAAATTCCAGGAGGAAACGCACTGCACAATGTGTCTCTGATGTTGGAGATGGTCTTGGGGGCCTTAGATTCCTTGGGAAAACATTATCTTTCCTTCCAGACAGGGATTTTTAGACCCATGACCTGCCTGAGGGAAGACAAAATAAGTCCCTATCTTATCTGTGAAAATCAACACAGTTCCTGTTTTCTTCAGGTGGCATTCAGTCTCCTCATGACCAGCCCCACATCTCAGCCACTGGGGGAAGATCACAGGGGTTTCTCTAGGGGACAGAAATGGCAGGAAGCAAAAAAAGAAAAGACTCATGCAATCTGAGCTGCCTACTCCCAAGGCTTTCAGAGCGTAGACGAGGCTTGGAAGCAGACAGTCACCTGCTGGGTTTTCACCCCATAGAAGACCTGAGGCAGATCTCTGCAGAGCCAATACAGAGGAAATCATTCCTCGTGACAAAGCAGGAGGGGAACGTTCCAAACAAAGCTATGAATGCTGCCATGTGAGAGCTGAAAATCCAAGTTTCATACTGCCTATTGAGTCCTTGATC
The DNA here is from genome assembly GCA_024336885.1 of Actenoides hombroni. Taxonomy (NCBI): domain Eukaryota; kingdom Metazoa; phylum Chordata; class Aves; order Coraciiformes; family Alcedinidae; genus Actenoides; species Actenoides hombroni. The sequence goes on along the minus strand of WUAM01000359.1, from coordinate 13,944,693 downwards.
TAAGGTTAATATGATTCTCCAAAGCATTTCACTCCTTAGGTCTCCTCTCTCTGTTAAACTCTGCTCAGCCACATACCTGGTGCCATGCCTTGAGACAGAAAGGCGCATGCTGTAAGAATGGAGATACTGGAAAGAGTTGGGTAGAGGAAAACTAGAGTAATGTAAGGCAGGGAGGGTAAGAAAGCTTTCCCCTCAACTTGTTGCTCATGAACAACACTGGTCTGCTACAGAACAGCAAATAAACACCAGTTTGCCTTCCCATACATGCAAGCAGCAAGTGAACCAGCAAAATACATGAAGCAAGGGAAAACATACTTTTTATTTGTTACCATGAGACAACATTACACTGGATAGTCTACATTTTTCCTTTTCAGAGAGATCAGATAGTCCTTGGATTAAAACACCTGAGAAACCCTGGTTTGGGAAATAAGCTCCTACCAGCCTGTGAAGCTGGGCTGCCACATGCACAAGCTTTGGACCCAGCCCTTGACACACTGACAACAAAGGCAAAAGGTTGGTTCTCCCCAGCAAACCACCTGCCAGCGGAATAACAGCATCATCTTACATTTGCTCTGAGAATGGAAATTAAATTAGCAAGTAGATTTTGATCATGATGTGACCTTTAAAAATGATTGAGAGAAGAAAACATTAGCTACCATTATTTGCTCTGATACAGATCCCTCCGAAAGGCAGCTTTGTGTGCAAAATCTTAATGCTAATTTTATTTCACATTTTCAAACTGCTTTTAAGAATTTAAGATTATACTTTTTCTCATTTTTTCATAGACAAGCTTTGCTGTCTTCTTTTTTTTCATAAAAGCACAAATTGGGAAAAGTACTGCAGCTGAACTTAAAAGAACTGGACAATTTTATGATGTTTAATAACATTTGTGGCTATAAAGGCTAAAAACACTAAGGGTAATGAAATCTCACGCTCTGGTGGTTAAGGTATTCTCTTCCTCTTGTACCACACGCTGAAACATGGAAATAGTTCATGGCAGGATGGGAAGGAGAAAACACATTCTCCTTGGAGACACCCACAGGGGCTGGCTATGGCGGGAGGTCAGAGTCCCAGCCACAGTCAGAGCTGGCCAGACCCGTGGCAAACTGCTACATCCTGGAGCTTCTTCTCACTCAACTGTATTGATGACCACTGCCAACTATTAACGATTACAGCATTCATCACACAAATCTTTGCAAATTTGCCAAATGAAAGTGGGCATTTATTTCTTCCTGGATTAAGCAGGGTTATGGAAAAACTGCCAAAAATTACACCTAGTTTATGTTTTCAACAACTGCATTTTCTTTTTGATGCTCTCATTGTACCTCGCTGCTTCCTTACTTACATAAAACTGCAGAGATTATGCAGAATTCATGCCTGCCTTGTGACAAGCTCTTTTAGAAGTCAATACCATTTAGAATCCTCTTTGACCTTGCACTTAGACATAATACCATCTACGACTCCATCCTGCACACAAACTCCTTTATTCATGTGTCAAGAAGGACAAGAGTTTTGACTGCTAATGCCACCTCTTTGCATACAAGGCCAGATTTGCCAAAAAGCCCCAATTAGGGCATAGTTGTACTTTCAAAATGTGGTAACCTCTTATGGTAGCCATCTTTTATTAATAAACATACAAACAAAAAAAACCCCACAAAACCAAACCCAAACCAAACAAAAACCCCACGCAAACAAACAAAAGAAACAAACCAAACCAAACAACCAAACCTTGACACAGTGTAATCATTGACCTATAGATGGTGAACCATTTATTAGTATCACCTCTAAGCCATTTCATCCTTGCATAAGTTTCAGACATGGGCTCCCCTTGGCCACTTACTCTTTCGCCTTTCCTATCTGATATTTTAAGTAGTTAGCCTGACCTATCTACCATGTTATAAGAGACGCCACAGAGAATGAGGTGGCAGTTGGCTTGTACCAGATGATCCAGTAATCCTTTAAGAAGCTCAGAACATCACTGCACAGAAGATCTGAAGTTCCAGCAGTTTTTGCACTTCCCCTATATCCAGTTTCTTCTCTGTTGGCTGCACTTTTATTCCACTGCCTAAATGCATCTAGCTCAGATCACTTCACTGGCCCTACATCTCTTCACAATCCAGTTCTATTGGGGGTGGTGGCACAGTCCACTTTTGCCAGCCTATCCCTTAGGAATATACTCCTGCTTTCTGAAACAAACCTGCTCTGAAGGACATCATATAATCTGGTTTTGCCCCATTCCAGACCAGTCTTTCCAAATATCTTTCCATATTTTTCCATATTCTGTAATGCCATCTACATCAAACACCAGCAGTATGTAATGGAAAAAAGCATATTGTCCAGTCCCAACCATTTCTGTAAAACTCAGTATTTCTACAAATGTCTGTTTCATTAGTAATGTCTGTGCTTAAGTTAACAAAACAAAAGCCTGTAATCTCATATATTGCCATTACTTCAACTGGCATGAAACAGAAAGTTTTCACATCTGGGCACAAGAGGCAGGGAACAGCCCACAGGGATGTGGGGCCCCCTTCCATTTGAGCTGCTCAACTGGCCCTATTGCCGTGGGGATCGAGAACTGCAATGTCCCCATCTGCCAGTTTCAGGAGCGGATAGAGCCCTTTGGTGGAGGGCAGACCACCACACTTTTTATAGCACCTTGAACTAAGCAACAGTGTAAAGGAAAGTGCAAGCAGGCAGTGAGTGTTTGAGGGCTTGGGAACGTCATGGGAGCAGAGTGCACTCCACAGCTCACAAGTGTCAGGCATTGTCCCCACGCACCTCCCAGCTGTGGTAAAAAAAAAAAAAAATAATCTGCTGTTCCTAGTGTGGAGCAGAGAAATGGCAAACACTTCTCCGAGTGTTTGAACAGGTTGCAACAGGCTGCGACACTGGTGGGACAAGTTTGTCAGCACTGCCTGACCTGTCTTCGCTGACAGCTACCTGCAGGCAGATCTCCTGAAGAGGAGGAGTTGTGGAGGTCTGGGCAAGTCAGTTGGTCCCCAGCATGCCCCGGAGCTCAGAAGATCCAGCAAAGCCAACCAGCTGCAGCATGACACGACCAGGAGGCTGCCAGCACTTTGTCTTGCCCAGGTTTGTATTATAAGTGAGCTGATCAATTGACCAACGAGCACAATTTGTCAAGACAATCTGAGAAGCTTGCCCTGACCACCTTGCCATGGTATGGAGGTGCTGGATCCTCTCTTCACACGGAGCTTGCTGCAGTCCCACCTGCTGCCGCTTTGCGAAGAGCTTCTCAGAAACTTGCCCATTTGCAAGCCGCACGCAGCACAAGGCATCGATGCAAACTCATAATTAAATTCATTACTCCACACAATTTTAAGCCATTCTTCAAATAATTACAGTAATTTGATAAGCAGAAATCACATAAACCTGCTGCAGTTTTATCTCTCTCATTTGCTGTCTGAGGGAAAATGTGTGAGTAATAGTCGGATGATAACACTCCAGGTTATGCAGGCAAAACAAAATTAGTATGATCCTTACTCAAAAAGACCTAAAATAAAATGAAATCAATGACACCTTAGGCAGCGTAGGATGGGAGCAAGGGGAACAGCAACAGCCAAAGAGAGCATGAAGAAGGTGATGCCGTGCCAGCCACGCTCCCCACGCCCGCTGCCGAGGCAGGGTGCTCTCGGGAGCAGCCGACCCGCAGCTATCGCTCCTCTCTTCCAGGAAAGTCACGTCAGGTAACCTTGGTAACTCCAAGGCCCGGCGAAGGCAGGGGAGGTGGGAGGTGAAAGCTTCCTGCAATATTCACGGGACCATGACAGAACATTCATTAGTGCTCTAATGTCAGGAGGAATCAGCAGCCCGGGCGGCTGAGCCACCCTGCTCTGCTTCTCACCTTGTTTATGAGGTTCCTGACCTTTCTTGCTACGAAGAAGGCGAGTTGGCAAACTGCAGCTTGCGGAGCACTGAGCCACAGCAAGGAAATAGCAACGAAAAACCCCACGCCTGTCAGCCTCTCTGGCAAGCTTGAACTCGCGAATCGAGAACCAGGGAATGAACAATAGGCACAGTCTCCGGTGGGCCCCGGCTGTCCTGTGGGCTCACCTGCATCCCAGGATGCTGAGGTGCCTCCACACAGATGCAAATCCACTGCAGACAGGAACACCACAACCACCAGGGAACCCACTGTGATGCAGCCCCGAGGACTGTGTCAGCACCCTGCTCTGCAGCAGGGGCAAAGGGAGGTAAAGAGAGGTGGAACCACAGGCTATGAATGTGTTGTGATTAGCACATACCCCAACTCCCTGAGCGCCTCGTGTCCTGCTCTGTCCATACAGCCACAAAGTCAGATCTGGAGATGGCAGAAGTCCTCTGCACAGCCACAGACTCTGAACCCTACCAAACATCAGCTGACCAAACGGTTAATATACCCAAAAGAGCCAGGGATGATTTTCACTAGAGATAAGGAACCGTGGAGTATGTTAGGTTGAAACAGAAACGTGGCCAGGCCACAAGATCAATAAAGAGGAGAAGGCCAAAGCTGTGGTTACTCTAGTGCTTGGATTAAGAGCTTCATCAGGTTTCTGCAATCAGATCTGATGATCCCACCAAAGGAACAAAGGGAAGGCTTCAGGCCCTCATTTCACAGAGGAGCGAATGAAGAGTCATCAATTTTCTGAAAGTGACTTTATGCCTCATTATTAGATACAAGATGACTTCCAAGTAATGGAAAAATGAATCTGCAGACAGTCCTTTTATTTTTTTCATTTTTTCCTTTTCTTTCCTTAAGGATGTGTCTTCAACCAGCCTGAAACCAAACACTTGTTTTGGGGAGAAAAATTCCCATCGCTACAGGGAAATATTTCAAAATGAGCACTTCATTTTAAATGCAGCTGCACCTTTCACGCTCCTCTTCCTCCCCTAGAGCTTGAAGCACCCTGGCCAAGAAATGCTATTCAAGTCCTAAGCACCACACATAATAAGCGATTTATGAACTCAAGCAAGATTAGCTTTAAATACCACACTTTCCAGAGGAATCAACCTCAATGTGGCAGATATTTGGGTATTCTTTTTAAATAATAAGATCTTAAAATGAAAGAAATTTCACATCCTTGATTTGGAATTAAAGCAAAAGCAAAACAAAACCCGCAAGAGTTTGCTAAGCAAGCAAGTTCAAGGCAACATAAAAAGGGAGGAACAATACACTGGGACAAAAATCCACACATTCTCTTGGCCTGTATTTTACCAGCTGCTAAAATCAGAGTCAATTATGAGTGCGTGAAAGAAAAATCTATCACAGAGGCTGCACCTCCTTCCACCACGCGGCCATGACCCTTGACAAGGTGCTGGGGCCAATCTGATGCCTGCCCAGGCGCTGGCACAGCTCTGCTGCTGCCATCCATCCCCAGAGCCACACACTGCGCTGGGGACACGAGTTACCTCTTCACTATGAAACCAATTGAAAACTGGGGTTTGTCACCAGGAAGGGTGATGGAGTCACCACTGCTTGGGATCTTTCAGAGGAGATTAAAAAAATTATACAAAGTTTTCTCCAGTCTGGGAGAGAAGCTAGCCATTGCTAGCGCATATCTGGAGAGAAGGGAGTTGGGGCTCATGGGCCTGCAGGTGCTGCCTGGGTTGGGAAGCCAAACGGCCGAGACACAGCACCCACTTCCCTGAGCAGAATGGAGGCAGGACTGGATGTTTGTGTTGCCCCCAGCAGATGTGACAGCTGCAACAAGACAACTTCTAAACATTTCCTGTAGCCCAGAGCTACAGACAACTGCCTGCTTTGCTAAGGGTGGAATTTTTTTTGCAGTGTGTCTGTAGCTTTGCTTCCTTCCCAGCTTTCCTTGAGGCAGCAGAGAGCAGCTCTAGGTATGGCATGGGCTGGAGAGACTGGCGGTTGGGAGTGGCACCAGGAACAATCCCATGAAACCTGCAGAAAGCTGGAGGATCAGAAATATTAATGGATCTTTGGGGAGAGAAAGTGGATGAGGACCATGGGAGAGGGAGGAAGGCCAGCTTCCCCACCACAGCAGTCCAATGCAGCTTACAGGGATGGCACGATCCCCTTGCAAACAACACCCCTTGCTTCATGGGGGCCTCAGCACCAGCAGCTCCCCAGAGGCTCCTGCTCTCCAGCCGTGCCTGGGATGGGCCCCTGTGCAGTGAGATGCCCGGGTGTATTGCAGGACTATCTGGTGACTGCCCGAGATGCGAGGGCATTGGGACAGATAACCTACTCTCCCTTCTGATCTCACGCTACTGAAATCCTGGGATTCTGCTGACACAGCAAAACTGGCAGCAAACTGCTATTTCAGCTGTGGGTTTGCACTAGGGTCTGTAATCAATATGAACAAATCAGGCAGCAGGAAACAACTGCTGCCATTTTGGCTGCTTTAACCAGATCTGATCCTGTGTCTCTGCCAGAAAATAGTTAAGAGCCCCAGCTCAGGTGACAGCAGCAGGGAGTCCCCTGCAGCCCGGGACAGGGCAAGGCTGCCGCAGCCTCCCAAGGTGCTGGCCTGGCTGCTGGGGCTGATGCCGGGCTGGCAGGGAGCTTGCAGAGCACTGCAAGCCTGCAGCACTCCAGACATCTGTCACAATTATTGGAGATTTACTATGAGATTCTGTCAGCTGTCTGTAGTTTCACCCTGAATGACACCCCTCTCCATAGGTGGTAGTCTCTGAATTAAGCCACCTCAGAGGGAGGAGGGGAGATGTCCTCATTGAATGCCTCTGTGACAGATGCCTCACCTAATATACTCTTCTGCGCAGCTCCCAAATGCCTGCTGGGGGCCTTGGAGTACAGCAGTGTCCACAATGCCCAGCACACCTTGCAGCTCCGTGATGGGATGGCTGTTGGCCACCAAAGACCTCGTCCAGCCTGCTGCAAGCTGGCACCTGCCCCATCTCGGCCACTCTGGGGATGTGCACAGGTACTGAAACCAAACAAAGAGTGCAGCTATCTGCCATATCCAGTTGTCGCTGCACAGGATTGGCAGCTGCAACTACTAGAAACAGTTGCCCTTACAAATCTCCAAGCCAGCAAAAGTAACATCCCCAAAAGCACAGCACAAAGCACTGTGAAGAGGAGGGATACCATGTGGTAACAGACATATTGAACTGAGATACTATCTGCAGCTGTCCCGTATACACATGTCCAAACCCCACGCTGCCCTGGATTCTATTTGCCTAATATCAGTTTAGTACTACAGCAGAACAGCAAGTGCTTTGCTCCCTTTGCTAATTACAAAGAGCTAGCAATGGCACCCGATCACAGGCAATGATTTTTGCTAATGTAGCAGCTCATCTTTTCCATACCTAAAACTCTGCAAGAAGGAAGTACTCCAGGGGGGAATACATAATGTAGCAGAAGGCATGCCATGCATGCACCCCTATGAAACTATAATTCTAAGGCTTCATAGTTCACACGGTTCCGCTTATCACGCTACAGAGTCACTTTTTGCACTAGCAGAAATGTTGTGCGATTCATTTGATAAAAGTGTAAAAAACCCATCTTTCTTAAATAGGTGTTTTTAACAGTTGTACTAGATCTTCTAAGAATTTTTGTTCCACGACGTCATGGTAATTCTTTCTGCAGGGCTATATACTGAGGAATAGAATGGTACCACTATTGCCGCTCTTTGGATCATTAAACTTCTATCTTTTAAAGCAATCAGTTCTGGCTAATTCATGTTTAACTTTTCATAGATGACTATATGAATTCTTATACCCATTATTTCGTGTGTGTTTTCAAGAGGACATCAGTATCACCATAACCTCCCATGGGATACTCATTTGGGGACATCAATTTTGAATGTTCTACAGCACCTACAGCAAAGCCAAACCCCACAAATCATATTTCAGTGGTATGTATCTACTCAGGGAGACTGGTCAGTGACTGCTATTTATGACTGTAATTAACTGCCCTGTTTTCAAGTGGAAGAACCACCTTGTACAGGGTACTAAGGAGAAATTTTGAAGGGAATCGTAAGTCATATAAATATGTTTAAATATGGCGTCCTAGTGGATAGTAAGCTATCCACTGGACAGCAATGTGCCCTAGTGGACATGAAGGCCAATGGCATCCTGGGTTGCATTAAAACTGTGTCCAGCAGGTCTAGGGAGGTTCTCCTCCCCTCTACTCTGCCCTAGTGAGACCACACCTGGAATAGTGTAACCAGTTTTGGACTCCCCAATTTAAGAGAGATAAGGATCTACTGGAGAGAGTCCAATGGAGAGCTACGAGGATGATTAAGGGACTTGATCATCTCCCCTCTGAAGAAAGACTGAGAGAACTGGGGCTGCTTAGTCTTGACAGGAGAAGACTGAGAGGGGACATTATTAATGTCTACAAATATCTGTGGGGTGGGTGTCAAATGGAAGGAACTGATCTCTTTTCTGTAGTGCCCATTAATAGGACAAGGAATAACGGGTATGAACTTGAGCATAGAAGGTTCCACCTCAACATGAGGAAAAACTTCTTTACTGTGAGGGCGACAGAGCCTGGCCGAGGCTGCCCAGAGAGGTTGTGGAGTCTCCTTCTCTAGATACTATCAAAACCCACCTGGATCTGTTCCTGTGTGGCCTGCCCTGTGTGATCCTGCGCTGGCAGGGGGCGTTGGACTTCATGATCTCTGGAGGTCCTTTCGAAACCCTATCATTCTATGATTCTATGATTTAAGCTACTGCCTACTCCCCATGCAGCACATCTTTGAATGCCCAGGGAAAACAACTGCTCACTGTGCATGCTCATAAAGAAGCTCAGGCTGTGGTTACAGCAGATAGTTGCAAGTGTCATGAGGTGCTCTCTAAAAAAAAACAAAACAAACAACAAAGTCAGCCACATGTGCACTGTCTTTACAGACAGATTTTCTTTTTCAAATTTCATTTGAGCTGCATATGGCTCTGTGAAGAGCTATTCTTTTCTAAGCATCCCGGCTTTGACAAACATAGGCCAGATTTTAACATTTCAAACAATTCAGCCACCACATAAATTTGTGCTAATGAGGAAACATGCCAGTGTATTCTTATCATTTTGCATGGGAGCAGGAAAAAGAGGCGAAAAGATGTAGGAGGTTTAGGTAAGGCAGCAACTGAAAGAAGACCTCATACAAGGATGTACAGGCTGGGCCAGGTGGGCTCCCACAGGATTAAAGCCCACCAGAGTCTCAAAGGTTGTCTTCAGCTCAGACAGTGGAAATGGCCATAGCTGCCAGTTTGCTCCACAGGCTCTTTGCGGTGGGATTAGACTGGATAGGAACACAACAGACTGGACTGGTTTGGCATGCCTTAAAACATCCCTTTGGAGAGAAAGCTGAAGTAACACAACAGCTACACCATCCCAACGACGGTGCACAGATAAGCTATGGGATGTAGTGGTGCCACCAATGAGGAAGGAGGTCTCTATACAAATGTAACTGTCACCATGTCCCCAACAATTATGCGTATTACATAAAAATATCAAAAAGCATTACGTCGCTAAGGAAATGTAGACAGAGGGAAAGTGTAATAGGGTCCCCACCACTGGTTCATTATTTTGCTTTGTTTTTAACCTTGGGGAAAAAGGGCAAAGACTTATAGTCAGGCAGCTTTACAAGGGTAGTAATATGAAAAAAGGAATTTCATATGTTTCATCTAAACCCCTCTGGGCAGAGCTGGCATTAGACTAAAGTGAAGTATGCCACATGCCTCAATGGGAAAAAAGCAGATGGTAATGATAAGAGGACGAATATTTCTGCTTCCTGTCTCCGAGTGCTCCATTTATTCTTAACTAGCCATTTCCTGATCAGCACAGCAGATATTGCTCCTCCCTGAGCATAGCTGACCAAACCTCAACACTGTGGCAAGTTCGGATTATGGGACCACTGGGGTCTGGGTCTTGGTTCCACCAAATGTTAAAATGACTTTAATATCTTTCTGTGTTTTCTAGCTATAGTTACAAGTAATAGGAGACATACAATAAAACAATGACAGTAGCTTGCTAACGAATAATGACCGTAGGAGAAAGGGTAAGCTACCTGACAACTGTGGTTACTGACATGCTAAACAAGGCAGTCAGTGTTAAAAAAACTGAAACCAATCCTGCTGGAACAGGCCAAGCTTAGTCCACAGCAGTGCTCCTGGAGGCTGCCTAACCCAGGTGAGAATAGGTACTTCTGCTAATGGAGTATGAGTGACAGTAGGAGCTGAGGAACAAAGTTCCTTGCTTGCATTGTTGCTTGCACCATCTGTCAGATTTTCCATGCAGTTTGTTCTTGGGTAGTGTGTAACTAGCCAAGCTGGTGGATGGATGCTTTAGTTAAACCTTTAGTTTATGCCAGATGTGCTGGCAGCTCTGTGCTACATTTTCTTTTCCTCCTAGCTGACAGTTGAGGAAACTTGACAGCATTTTTTATCAGCTGCAGCACTGCTGTTACATCTTTTCCCACTCTCAGGGCTGCCAATTCCTCTCCAGGAACCCCGAGAAAGATTCCTTTTCTGGGAAGCTGATGACAAGCAAGCACTGCATCCATGTAATCCATCCATCCTGGCTCTCATTTCCTAAAAAGCTGTTTTCAGTTCCGTACTGTGTCAGCGGGCTGAGAATCAGGGTTTGTTGTTAGTGGACAATCACTAGAGAATGTGGTCTCAAAACTCAGCCCTTCCCTTTACTCTGACTTTACTGAAAAGTCCCAAACCAGCACTGCACAAAAAAGCTCAGTCTTGATCCTCAAGTCCATTTCTGTAGCAACCTCCCATGACCACTGCTGAGCCAGTTCCATGACCTGCTCTCACCTAAAAGAGAAACATCCATTCTGGATGACCCAGTAGGACTCATGACAGGTTCATCCAGCAGCGTGAGTTTTAATAGGGCTACCATCTTTCTGAGACCCTAGAGCAGGGACCTGCACCTTCCTGTAAAAGAATTTAAGTTGCCATTTGATGCAGAGATGAAATTGCAAGGTGGAAGGACCTAGTTAACCTTGTGATGGAAGCAGTATGCTTACAAAGATGGAAAGGAAGATCTGCCACTAATTCATATGACTGCTTCCTCAGTTTTTCTCCATGCCACCTCACTGGATATTACTTACTGATAAGCATGTATTTAATTTCATTCACATTTCAAAACCAGTTCTTTGCTGTTTTCACGACAAAGATGTAACCAAAACCTCAAAGCTGCATTAATCCAGAAATTACCTGCTGATAACGTATTTTTTACCAGGTAAAAATTACAAGACCAGAAAGAGCATTTGGTCACTTTGCCTGACCTGTTGTATCAGACAAATTTCATGCAGCAGCCATTCATACCTGCCTTGTGTTCTATTTCCACCTATGCTAGGCAGAGAGGTCTTGCAGAAAGGTGTCCAGTGTTAGATAACACCAAGAGGTAGAGAAGCCAACACGTCCAGTAGAGAATCAGCCCCACTGTTGAAGACCTGACTCTTTTTTGTGCTTGAATGTCTCTAGTTTCCAGTTATTGATTCTTCTTCTGGCTCTGTCTGATGGATTAACAGGCATTCCTTGCAGCTAGCATCTTCTTTCGCTTTATGTACTCATACTCCACAAATATTTCACCTCTTGCTCTTCTTTCTGGTAAGTGCGGCACACAAGAGCTTGAAGACTTTTGCTGTATGGAATATTTTTACATTTTCAGATTACTTCTTGTGGCCTTTTACATACCCTATGTTGTAGTTAGGGCCTGCATTCCTCATTGACAGAAAAAATATGGGCATGTAAAACCTTTGTTACTGCACTTGTCCTTGGGGTAACTTTGGGCAGGGGAACAAACACCAGGAACCATCTCTCAAAAAAAACCCCAACTTAATTCCTATGAAGAATGGCTGACACACCTCTCCCTCCATCCCTGCAACAAGTTAGCTCTTCTATCCCTGTCTTCTACAGCTCCTACACCTACTCGACACGCACTTCACATATAAATGAAGCTCACTCAAAAGCTGGTATGAAGAGCAGTCCACGTAGGAAAAATCAATTATAAACCTAGGTCTATTTCTGACAGTTTGGTCTTTCACAGAAAATGTTTAATGAGGCTATTTTTTATGAAATATAACAAATGTAATTCTCACTACAGCAATTTTGGTTTGTATATTATCAGTCCTGGCAAGATTTCAGGAGTTGCTGGCCATGGTCATGGTGCCAGCTTTTTGTCCTTGAGGTAAGGAAAAAGGCTTGTTCTCACTTTTTGTTATAAAAGTATAATGTGACATTTATATAAGCTGCATGAGAGGAGATCAGTGTTTATCGTTAGCACCCATTAGACTTCTGCTGCTCCCACGATCACTCAGGCGAGAGGACAGTCTGCCTGTCACCCATGCTGGGAACCAACAAAGCACCCATGCAAGGAACCTTCATGGGATGCCAAGTGCAGTTGTGAGGTGGCACAGTTTGAGGCTTACCGCACTGTGCTGATGAGGGGGCATCCAGGCAAAGGGCACGTTTGAAACCTGTTTCACCTGCAGTGTGTCACTTTGCTGGAAACCAGCTATACCCTCTGAACTTTCTCATCTTATCCTGAAATTTACTCCCCATGGAACACTATGTGCTCCAAGAGCTTACCTACACGACGGTAACATAGCATGCTTGGGGGAAGGAAGGATCATAGTAAAATAGCAGCCTTTGTACTTGTGTTTACAGGCTTCAGAGAGATGGGAAGAGCACCCCAGGTGTGCAAGCTCTGTGCCCAGGCCAGTACAGCTGCAGGCAAGATCTCCACTGAGGAACAAAGCAAAAGCTGATGGTACTGGCACAGCCAAAGAACTAAGAAAGTAAGAGGAACAAACTGGAGAGGAGAAGCTGTGCGAGATCTTGAGTTCAGGGTCCAACAGAGCAAATTGTTCCCCTGACAGCAGGGGAACAAGCCTCTCCTCCAGTGATATCTTGATTATAATGGCAACTTTGACCAAGACAGACTGAGACACTTTCACACACATTTAGCATCTGAAGGAAATAACTGATTGCAGAAAGACCTAAACCGTTCATCCCCTCTCTAACTTCTTACGTTGAAAGTAGCCCTGGGTTCAACAGAGAAAGCAGCAGAGACAACATGCAAAGAGGAGGGAGGAAAACTTTGAGCAGAAATCTATCAATCAGGGTTATCGTGACAATTTCAGCCAGTAATTAGTAAATGAAAAGTTAACTACTGCTACTCCCCCCCTTCCTTTTACCATGGCTCACCCAGCTGTTCATAAATTGATAACCATAGAAATGAGCGTGAGCCGAGGCTGGGTAGTTGGTATTCACACGGTATCAAAGGAACGCATTTGCATTCTTTGCCAGAAAAATCAATTTACCTTGATTGATGATTGAACTTCAGTAAGTTCTTTAATATTTTGGTCATTAACCATGATGCCGTAGCAGTGTCACCAAAGTGCTACTGTATTTCACACCATGGCTCTTATTAGCTACACTGTGTAATATGCCTGAACTTCTAATTGAGCCCTTTTAAATATTGATAATCAACATATTTCAAAGATGATTCTTCGAAATAAAGCTCAACCTGCCCAGAATGCTTTATGAAAACAGTGATTCTTGTCACTGGAGAGGCTCGGCAGTCTGGGTAGATGGCACAGGGTGCTGCTCAAAGCAGCAAAGGCCTCCCTTTCTTCTCACTGTTGGTTTTGTCATCAGTTCACTTTTTCCTTCCCAATAACACTGAAATATTGCTTCTGACTACAAACCCTGTTCCTGCTTCAAAACGACCTGCAGTAATTCCATTTTCCCTCTTAGTAACATTTCAGAATGAGATCAGCAGTAATACTTTTCTTTATGCACTGGGCTAAATGTAGGCAGATCTAAACCAACCGAGAATGGTGGTAGATATATGGCTAAAGTCAAAGAGCTAGAGGCACCTAAAGTGCTATAAAAAGAAATAAAATTAAAAAAGAAATTTAAAAAAAGAGACATTGTTGGTATTTTTCAGTTGAAAAAATAACTGAAGAAAATCAAGAAATAGTAGTTAATGCAAGCAGGAAAAAGAAGCTTTGGGCACCGGGTAGGTGGTCTCAGGTACAACAGCAACATCAGCATTGCACTCCTGTCCGTGATTTTATCCTGCTGAGCAGTGACACACTGACTATTTACTGTCAGGAGAAAGCATCAAGCTGTTCTTGCTACAGGTACGAATGCCAGTGATGCAAAATTTGTCCCTGTGCAACATCTCTTATTTGTACAGGAGTAGCACACCCCAAGCCTATCAAAGTTGAAGCCCTGGCCTAAAGAGATGGCAGCTCAGGTACAGCTCTGCTGAACCGAGTTACCTCACGTGCAAGGTAAATTAGCCCATGCTTATCTCCACACTATCAAAACAAGATCCTTTTTGAGAGCTAGTGTGAGTATCTGTATACTGAACCACATCACGTGGTGTAGGTGTGTCCTCAGCTTTACAAGGATACAGCCAGCTTGCTTCCAGCTGCACACGAGCATGGCGAGAATATGAAAGACCAAGAGAGAAGCTGATAACGTTTCAATGTTGTGTTCAGAGGTGAGACGATTAATGAAAGTGAGATAGCAGTGCATCTATTAAAATGAGGGGATGGTGGGAACCTGCACTCTGTTCCTGCTGCTCCAATTGTTTGTTGAGTGGCTGGTAAGAATTAAAATTGTGCTGTCAACAGTCTAAGTCTCGTGTGATTACACATCTTTAAAGCCAAACAGGAAGAAAATGAATTCAGATGTGTGTGGCAGGAGTTGAAGAGGGAAGACACTACAAGCCTCCATTACCTCCTAAAAGCTGGTCAAATATTAATCACTACAAAATCTCTTGACAAAACGAGAGACATGGTTCAGCCTTTCCTGACACGCAGAAATACAGAACCTGTGTGTGAGGATTACGGGATCTTCCCATCTGTGCTAGACAGCATACCAAAGCACACCTCACTTCTCCACTGGCACTATCCCAGAGACGATGCACCATCCTCAGCCAAAATACATCCACTGTCTGTGGATAAAGGACCTTTCCTGGCCTGAGGACCTGCTGCAGAGGCTACTCTCATGGGAGAGGGTACCTCCTGCAGCAGAGCTGACCTCCCCAGTCCTGGCAGCCTGTTAACAGCAGCCAATGCCTATTACTATGACAACGAAGAAGAAAATTCTCCTATTTTATCTAAATTTTCTTTTCCCCCTCTGGAACAGTTCTAATTCTTAACTTATCCAAACCTGCAAGAGGTGTTTGGTTTTTTTTAACATTTGTTATTTGTCTTTGATATTCTCTGATGAGAAAGTATAGATTCAAAGGAATTCTTACCTTTGCATCTTTTGTTTTTGCCTCTCTGCATATTAATGGAATATTCAATGAACTCATTTAACACTTCCCAGTGATCTACAAATAATCCTTTGTGGTTTTGAAATGTGGCTATAGGCAGAAAAATGACTGCATCATTTTTTTAACATAACTGTTCTGTTCCCTGTGTGTAATCAGTCATGTCTGCTCACTATATTAACAAAAATGAAGCTAAACATCTTCTTATCCTATTGTTTTGCAAAATAAATGTAGCTCTAGGAGAGGAAGCTGGCATTTATTCTGGTTCATACATTATTAATAGAATTATATGCAAAATTTTGAATTACTTCACCACTGAACTTATATTCCAGCTTTTGTTCCCCATTTTGCACTGAGCCTGTGCTGGCGGTAGCAGAGAGGCCAACAGCAGCAAACTTCTCATTCTGGAGTCAAGAGACTTTCTTCTTCACCACCTGGCGTGAAAGATGGAAATAACAAAACATACACACACCCCCTTCCAAGTAAGACGAGCTCTGCAGAAATACAGCAGTCCAAAAGCAAGCTTTTCTATATAGTTGGTATGCAAGTTCAAGCAAAATGGTTTAGAGCCAATGGATTTAGGGAGATGCACTCCAAATGCAGACACATCTTCAAGCACGCTGACATGACAGTTTCTCTGAAGCAGCTCCCTGCTGAGGTGTTCACACACTGAGGCAGCTGCCAGGGGTGACAGCAAGATGGTGCTTGATTCAGCTTATTTTGGCTGAGCCTGTGGTTGACTTCGACCATATTTTCTCCTAGGTGCTGCAGCATTAACTGTGTGAGGAATGCACCAGGCAATGAAGCTGACAGAGACTTATAGCTCTGAAGCAGTGATAGTTACAGCTGCACATACATGCTTCTTTTCTTATTAAGGAAGAAAAAGAGCGTTACTATTTACAGCTTGTTAAGATCCCTAAAGCAATCTCTCCGTCAGCCTGAACAGACAGCATGACTCTGCTGTGTCCTGCACAGCCCTCTGAGCTGCACCGGACCCAAGCAGTGCATGGGCTCCCTTCTCCCAGGGACTGTGTCCTGCCATTGCGCTAAGAGTTAACTTGGAAAGGTCTCCACCGAGTCCCATCTCTTATTTTCCCATGAAAACCTTTGAATTGCCTCCCTCTCACGTCAAGTTCTCCTGCAGCTGATTACTGGTGCAAATGAGTCTCTCAGTGCTAGGAGGAGGCTCAGCACAGCATGTGAAACCACAGGAGGGGATGAATCCTGAAGGGTCTAACTACACAGAGAGGGCAGCCCAACTCTAAGGGACCATCCCGTGAGATAGATTAGCCTCAGTAAGCAAGGCAGGACAAAACCTGAGGAGCAGAAGATGAAGTGCGAAGATGTGCATTTTCAGATGTGCTAACAGCACCAACTTGTTGCCAAACAGAACTGCGATTTATCCAGCAAATCTGCTTTCACATAGGCAAACTCAACCATCTATACAGACTTCGTCTGAGGCGGGCAGTGGGGAAGAAAGAAAAAGACCCTTTGGCTCCAGCATGCATACAAGCAGACACACATCTGCACACCTGTGTGTGACAGGGAGAAAACAGTTATACTCACAGTAAAGGTTTTATGCCTGATTTCTTCAGTTGCAAACCACCACCTCTTGTTTTCTCCTTTGGTTACATCAAACTTGGCATTTTAAAAGCTTCAGGGTTTTTTTGTTGTTTGGTGGGAGGTTTTGTTGGTTTTGATTTTTTTTTTCCTTTAAACTGAGTGCTGTTTTGAATTTAAGATGAATGTTGCTTTCATTCCCATCACTGGTTCCTAGCCTGCATTCCTGAGCCTTTGCTACATCTTCACTATGTTTAGCCATCACTATGCAATTATCACTGAGTCAGGTAATATGACGGCATTTTCACAGTTCAAGCACACAGTTCTAAATTTCAGGGAGGTGATTTTTAAACTACTTAAATGTTACTAGCAACCACCTAATTGTACAGATCAGAGTGTCAACAGCTAATCCTTGTGCTTTCCAGCTGACTTCTGTCAGCTGCTCTTTTGCTTTAGTTATCAATGTCAGGACATATTTTTGATCACAATTATTAAGGTGAGGTCAGAAATACTTTTATTTGTATTCCTAAGTGCTTGCATCTTTCTGGTTTTAAGCCTCACCAGCTCATCATTTGTTACACAAGCAGAATCTGAAAGCATTGTTGAAGCATCACAGAGTGGAATTGGTTTTTACTGCAATCCTCCATTTTCAAAACAACCAGTACATGATTGCTACAGTTCTCAGGGGAAACCGACTTAAATGTGTGTCCATATTCCCACTGCATTTCAACTCAAAACATTTTATAGAATCCAAAATATTGGTGTGCAAGAGAATGGAGGAATGTCCATTTGGGATCATGAGAAATAAACCACATTCCTCTGCATCCTCCCAGGTTTTCCTTTATATTTGTTAAAAAGAATTTAGACTAAAAAAAAAACCAAAATAAAATCAAGGCAACCGTAGCTCTATTACACCACTTTCGCTCTACAAGAAAACTGTTTCTGCAGGAGGGTATGAGGAGATCCTTACAAGCCAAAGTATATTGCTGTAATGAGAAATGAGGGAAAAATGGTTTCAGAGAAAATCTATTACTATTCCCTCGTGATGGCCAAATAAAACAGCAAATGCTATTGCCATTGAGTCACAAGAAAAGTGAAATTAAGGAGAGTTCTGTTAATGTGCAGATTTTGACATGCAGCTCCCCAAAAAGATGGGGTACAGAAATAGTAACTGTCATACAGCCATTTATTAATAGCTAAATTTGTTATACATCTGCTCTGTGTAGACAGACTCTCCCACCAACTCAGTCAGCCTGGTCTGTGGGAACAGGGAGGGCAGTGCAGCACTATGGAACAAATTAATTTAAAAAACAAAAACCCAAGCTGGTATGCAAAAATAGTAAGGCATGACAGAAACACCATAGGACCAAACCAAACAAAAAGCAGCATAGACGAGTCAAGAAAGTGGAAAATCCAGAATGACTTAACGCTGCCATGAAAGTTCTGGGAAATGAGGAGATGGTAGAACTAAGTAACAGAAAAGTAGGTCTGATAAATAAAGGAGAATGAAGAACCATTTAGGATTCAAGTGCTTGAGCTGCTCAGCACTTTTTCAAAAAGAAGCATAGAAAACTCAGCTTTTAGTTTTAATGTCAATGTGTTATGGGAATTAGCTAACAAATTTACTATATCAATTGCAATTATTTTAAAGTCTTTAGAGAACTAAGCCATCTGAGAATCAGAAAAGCAGCAGAACCAACTGCGAGAAGAGACAAAAAGGGTGACCTGGGAATCTCTGCCCTGTAATGCCAAAAATGCAGCAGAACAAACACAAAGTGACAAACCTGCCTGTGTCAAAGTGCTACCAGGAACCCAGGACTCACCAGGGATACAAAAACAGCAGGTGAGAAGTAGTAAACCCAAGATTTTCCTCCTGGTTAGACAGTCAACAGCAAAGTGTGCTACAGCACTTCATAAAAGCCCATCCCCCAAACTGAAGCCAACTGGGATTAAATCCTGGAGGAGATGTCTGAAAACTTACGAAATGTCCATAACTAAAAGGTAAAGATAAATGATAACATGCTACCCCTGAGACTGGTGTTAGGGACAGATCTTATTTAACATTTTAATTAATCTAGGAATAGGGAAATCATTGCTAGTCACATGGGGAAAACCCAAGTGGCAGGTTATAATTAACCACTAACCCACTCAGAGACTGATGGTAGGAGGAGGCATCCAGAGTCGTCTTCTATCCTGGTAACCTACACACCACTTACACTGTCCTTAAGGTTATAAGATGCTTCAGAATACAGAATATTTTCACCCTGCTTGCTCTGACCACGGCTCTGACTTCTACTGTCAAAATATACTGCAATGAGAAATGAGGTAGCATATATATTTCACTCTGTATCTTTAGCTGGCACATAGCATTGATGCAGGCTCTTGAAGAGTTCACTGAATTAGTCAAATGTCAGGAGGCAGCAACATTTGTATCTCGAATTTGCAAAGATGTGGGGCTTCTTTTTTGATGGAAAGCACCTGTAAAGCACAGGGTTATTTTGCTCCCTTTTGCCATTTCTTGGATAAATGTCATCATTTTTAATGCTACCAATCTTCTTCTATGGCCTGTGGGGGAGATTTTCTAAGGAAAAAAAATGGCTCGTAGGTGCTTAATTCCCATTAAAAGCTACTGGGGAGATAAGTACCAAACTGCTATCGGAGCCTTCGGGGAAGAAGTCTTCCTCTAAACCATAGTCATCCGCCCTTCCAACACCTGAAATAAGCCACAGATATAATATATATTTTTAAAACAAGAGATGCTCGAATCTGCAGTGAAATCATCTTGTGGTCTGAGTAGTTTTTTGGCATCCCTGTCCAAGTATGCAGAATGAAGTGAGACAAGATGCACTTCAATTCCGCTTTAAAAAAGATCTCTATTTTCGGCACTGTAACGGGAGAAGGTGGATATGTTATCCATCTGACTCAGCAGAACAGTCTCATTTAAAAACTCCACAGCAAGTCTTGACTGGTATTAATGAACGCTTGCGCTTGTTTTAGAGGTGAAATATTGTGTACACAAAATTCAAAAGCATTAGAGGCCACTGAAGAACAAAAGAGCTCTGGCAAACAGATCTACTGCTGCCAATATTCTTCTTTCTTCCTATTGGTCTCCACTCTTGTGTTGATGTTCCCAAGGGACCCCTTTTTGCTCTGGATGCTTGGGGTCTGGTCTTCTTTGGATGGCTTCAATAGAACATTCCCACATTCCCCACCCATGGGGAACATACTCTTTGTCAGGGAATTTTATAAGTGACTGGTGCTGTGGACCAGATATAAGAAACTGGTAGAACACACACAAAAAGGGCATGTCATACAGTCTGTCCCGTGCACTGTCTCTGTGCCCCAGGAAACTCTCACCATTACCATCACATTTCTTCCATGGCATCAATGGTTTTTACAAAGAGGATGTACCACAGCCCTCTTTGACAGAGACCTGGAGCCCTGTGAAAGCATTAATTTTGTATAGTCACCCAAGTGATCTCTTGTGGAGCCACTAACACCCTTAGTGGTCTCTGGGGACCCAATCTGAGCTTGGGAAGAGACAAAGAGCACTTTGTGTCTCTAGCTCTCTGCTGAGCCTGCTGGGAGGAAAGCCACCGTGATGCCAACATGCCGCAAAAGGCAGCACCTGCTGGAGCAATACTGAGGTAACAAATTAATTTTGGACAGCTAATACAGAGAGAGATTTGCTGGTAACTTTTAATCAGTAGCAAGTTAAGACAAATTGGAAGCCATGACCTACAAAGAAAGGCTCTGCAAATCCCCTTGCCAGCCTCCCGAGGATGGCGGCTCCCCCGGTACACAGCCCTGATAAATGGATCCTTTTACAAGGTCTAACTCATTTAATCATCCCCTCTGCTTGCATTAACCCCTTCTGCAAGGGTATCTTTCCTGCACGTATTGCTTAAGTTAGGTCAAAAACCTGGTCTTGTTTTCAAATCCGCATTCATGATGAAAGCCTCCAGTCTAAGACTTCTATTCTTCCGAGACCTTTTCAGTTAACAGGCACTGTGAATAATTCTTTTGCTTTTCATCCCTGCCTGCTACAGGGCTTCCTCCCTAAAGCACAAAGCAGTTTGCCTTGCTGAATTCTCTCCATGCATTTCCTCCATACACAGTGAGACAGCCCGACACGATGAGCTGGGTTGAGATGCACAATGACCAGTTTCTCTTTGAGCAAGAAGCTTCTGTTCTCAGCAGAAGGGCCAAACCCCAGGTAATCTATTCACTCCCTACCTGGCAAAGGAAGCAGAAAAAGAATAATTCACTGCACTTCTAACTGAAAAGCTGTCACAGAAGTACAGAACTCAGACTTGAGCCTTCAACAATGAACTTTAATTTGAATACGGCACCAAGTTTGGACCTAGAGAGAGCAGCTTCCCTTTACGAGGCAGATAATTGAGAGGAACGAGCAAGCTCCAGGCCTTCAACTTGCATCTAGCCCATGCTGCTCCCCAATGGTGGCAAAGACTACGCCGAGGCATCCTCCCCCTGGGATGCTCTGAGGCAGTCACAGAGCAGAGCCATGAACCCCCCTGAGCCTAGAGAGCACGACAGCTTTTGGGTGGCCCAACAGGCATGGTGAGGATGACTACTGTGCACAGCAGTGCTGGGCAGACACGAGCCTGCCCGCCGGGGTGCTTGTGAGAACACCACTGGCACAGCCGGAGCGCTGCTCTGAGCCTACACTCGCTGACTCCTCTTTGACTGCAAACATCCTTGATTTTGGCAGCATGTCTCTGAACCCTAACGGCCTTCCCTAAACGTAATTTTCAAATGTTTACATTTCCTTCTATTTCCCCACAGTAATTTTCAGTGCTTTGAACATTTCAGGGATTCAGCTACATAAATAGATACCCTAATCGTGTAGCAACATCCTAGATTACATAATTGCGATTAGGATGGGTAATTACACAGTGCCCATGTGAGACAGACAGCTTCGACACTCCGCATCACAACTGTGTCAAAATATTTTATTTACAGAGTATCAGCAGTAGTAAATCCACAGGCTACACCGTATTTTACTGTAAAACATTAATTTTTTTTGTTGTTGTTTTGGTTTTTGTTTGCATGGCTATACAAAAATAATAATTAGAAAAGTCCCTAAAGTGCTTGTATTCTGTTTCTGTTTTATTAAGGAAAAAACCACACTGTTGGGGTCCTCCCTACTACAGAACATCTCAGCAGCAAGCTAGTCTTCACAGCCCTGGTAAGAGTGCTCTTGCTTATTGTAGAAACATTACTAGACAATGTTATAATGCTTTCCTGAAGTAAAGCTCACAGATGAAGTAAAAAAAATTAGCCATGGTAGATATTTCTGTCAAGGTATTTACCTCTCATTTTGATCTGTTGATGACCTTTTTAATTGAGTGAATCACAAACACATCCTAATGCCAGAGCTTATTCACCAGCTATGAAAACCACCTGGAATTGCATGAAAATTTTATTTTTGTGTGTTTTTTAAACAGCAACCATTGCAAGGAAGGAGATAAGCTTAAATAACACTGTGAACAGGAGTTACCCTGCCTGCTGACATGAGCATTGCTTCACAAAGATGTGACTCAGGAAGCCTAAGTAAGGGTTTAGGCACTGCAGCCCAGTATTATAAATGTCACATTATCCTGCTCTGCAGAAAAAATGGAGCAAGTGCTTGCTGACCCCAGCTGATCTGACATGGGCTTAATTGTATATTTACTTCACATACAAAATAGCCTGGATTACTATTTTCCATACAGCTAACCTGGAACTTTGTTAAATAATCACGGGGCTGCATGAATACTGAAATGATGATCCTCTCATCACTGTCACACTCGGTGCATCACATGAATTTCTGAATCGACCGTGACAAACACACATTGGAGGTTCTCACAGTGAGCTGCTACTTATGTTAAAATACATTTTTCCGAGGTTTTACAAAGTTTAATTGCACAGGATGAAACATGACATCCAGGAATTTGATTTATTACTAAGCATGGCTCTATATTAGCAAGACTACAGAGCATACAGTGTCGTGGAATTATTTTTACTCTGTCATGACAGATGGACCCAGGCAGCGTTTGGTAAAGACTGCATGCAAGTGTGTAGACACATGCTGCAGGTGGGATCCTCTCTGCTGCCTCCTCCAAGCCAAGCTGTTATACTTGAAAACAGCCCATTTCAGATGATGAAGAAATCATCATCATCTATGTTTTCAAAATGGTAATACAGATTTCAATCTTCTCTATATGAAAAATGTCCATCTTGACTAGAAAGCAACGTACGCCTTCCAGATTTGAGGATATCTATAGGACAGTAACTCCTGAGCATCGGTTACAATCTCACCCTACAATACGTGTACGCTGCTCATGCTTGCAGTGGCACACACAATTACTCTGTGGAGGCAGCAGCAGATGCAGCAAGGTGACAGGCTGCAATGTCAGCTTTCCAACCTATGCTTTGGTTTCCCCATACCTCATACAGCAGGATAGCCTACACTGTGCTCCGCTCTCTACCACCCAGAACAGCATCCCATGGTGTTTCTGCTTCTGGAAGATGTGGAGATCAGAACAGTTTTTCTGCACGAGCTGGATGGCAGGGTGTGGGACCCGAACACCAAAGTGACCAGCTGGCAATGGCAGCCCCCATGCTGCCAGCTGCAGTCGGACAGGAGTGAGAGATTCCTCCTGTGCTGATGAAATTCAGGTTTTCCACTTAAAAAGCGGACTTGGAGTAATGACAGTTTCCCCCAGCACCTCCCAAGTCCTGCAAGTATCTGCTGACAACCCCCTCATCTCCTCTAAGAAAACAGCATGTGGAATCCTTAAATGAACCTCTATGACACTGGCACAGTGGGCAGCATTAGCCACAGCTTTACATGTGTTGGCCATTGCTCTTCCCCCGCCACAACTTCCCATTTCATTTTACCCTAACCTGTGCACAGCAGGGTTGTGCTGGTTCCCACAGTGCATCTGACCTCCATGACCAGCTGGATGTCCAGACTAGTATCACACCTCCCCCAGCAACAGCAGTGTGTGAGGCAACCTGGGTTTTGTCCCATAAAGGCAGGACTGTCCACCTATTTTCACTTGATGCTTATAAAGCTGGCATGCTGATAGTGGGGTCAAAACACCAGAGCAGCACCCTAAGGAGGAGCCTGGATGTGGCTGTGCCAACACAGCTCTCCAGAGGGCTGCTTCTACAAGAGGAAGCCCAAGCGCAGACTCCCCTGCCTTCTGCTAAGCACAGGCAATATTTGGCAGCTGCATTTCTGAATGTCAACCAGCTTCTCCACCTTTCCTATTTATTTCACCCTTGTGAAAAATCCTCCATGACCTGCTTTGCCGTGCCCCTGGACATATCAGCCAGAGTCCCTCCACTGCGGGAAAACTTCAAGTCACCATTTCATGTCAGCTTTCAGATAGATAAGATTTCTTCAGCACGGCCTGTATGAGATAATTTTGAAACTGTTATTCCATGATTTATGAAAACTGTGGTTAATACTTTAGGAAAATGCTTGTAAAGCTGAATTCCCACATAACACTTTAATGCATTGTTGACAGCCAGCAATACCCTCTCTCCCCATTTGTTTCCTGAGCTGACACTAAACCTTCCTACAAAGCTAATTAAATCACCAGGAAAGGCATCTGACAATGTCCAACAGGCTTAGAAATGGTCTTAATCAAGGCCTTTGGCATCAAGTTCACATTCTTCTGAGGAGAAACTTTACAAGAAATCTCCTTGAAATCAAGTGCTTTGGACTGGCCCTTTTCCAGTAGCTCAAGATATCAGTGCCCAAACTTAAGGAGTGCTTTGTTCCAGCTGGAAGCAAGCTTAAAGTCAGATGAAATGGAGGTGGGAGTAAATCTCTGTATTTCAACCAAACAAAATGATATCCGTTCTATCTTCGACTTTTAACAGAGGACAGAAAAGGGCATCAACTCAACAGGATGAGAATCAATTGCTCTATCGGAAAAACTACTGTTAGCTAAGACAGTTCAGCCTTGTATTCAGTGGTAGTTTACCATTTCAGTGTATTCTCGTGTGACTAGAAAAAGCTGTAATCCCCCAGTAACATGTTTCTGCGCTGCTGTGACACAGGGGCACTGGCTTTCCACCTAGAAGCAAAGGTGCAAGATACACCAAAAGTCAGGATGTCCATGGTAATGTCTGGAGCTCAAGTAATCTCTTGAGCTCTCAGGCCAATTCAGATGCTTACTGCTCGTTGTTAAGTGTTGATGCTCTTTATGGTTTGGCTTTGTGCACACTTTATACAAACACTGACAAACATTAAAACAGCACTGTAACATTTCAAGGCTGATTCACTGATAAAATGCTCATTTACAGGACTCTGAAAAGGGGACTGGATGTCATGTTCCCTTTCAAAAATACAACTGAAGTGAGTATTCTGTAAAATTTCAAAGCAGATCTCAGATACAAAAACCAACAGAAGATAAGCAGTGCATAAGGGGACACTGTACAGGTCATGGAATCTTAACAGTAAATGTTACTGAAAGTAATATTAAGTAAAAATAAATATTACTGAAAGCACAGAGGTTCAATTTGTAACATCTCTAAGGACATTTATCATTATTACCAGCAGATTACATGCCTTGTTTTAGGGGGAGCTAACTAAAGACTGCTGTTAAAACTATTCCAAATAGCACCTTACACATTTCTACAAATACTTCAGCTTTAATTGTGATTAACTTTTGTTGATTTATAAACACTGTTGCCTACTTTAAAGCTGCAATCAACCACATTATGCACTAGATAATGAACACACTCCCTAACTTCACGTAATAGGCAGAAACTCCATTAGACAACAACTGAGTGAAGGGGAGCTCTCTCTATGTATTTGTCTTCCCAAGTGCTCTGGTGTGACATTCCTATAGTATTTCAAAGAATGAGGCTCCCTGCCAATCACTCTGAACACAAGCCTGAATCCTTGCTCCTTCCCTGAGATACAGTCTGCTCTGCTCACTGCCATACAAACGATGCCTCATAGGTGGACAAAAGAGGAGAGCGCAATTGGAAAGCCTCGGTGAGCAGCTTCCGAATTCTCTGCACAAATAGGTGCTGAGGCAGAGCCATACATACACAAAACCAGGTATGAATTAGAAAAATCTGCAGAAATGCTGCACAAAAAAGCTCTTCGATCTCAGTTCGCCATAATTTAAAAACACAGAACAGAATGAAAACAAAGTACTTGGATGAAGAGATGAGAAAAGGCACAACGCATGTCCTCAAACCTCACTCAAGAATCGTCAGAAGGGAGACAATAGTAACAATCATATATAAAGCTAAAGACCTCCACGTATCTCCCCCCTCTGCGGTTTCCCAGCACATTTCTAGTCTATTAGTTCATCTTTACAGCAGTCAGTCTCATTTTCTGCCATGTACAAGGCCAAGCATATTACCAGTTCATAACAAGCTATAATAATGACTGACGATTACATATGGACATGGCAAAGTTGAGATTAAGAGACACATTAAAACAGGAGCAGAATTTCATAGAACGTTATCAGATAAAAAGCTTAGGAATAAGAATGGTAGATAAGAATAGTTATAGACCCTTGTTGAAAGGGTGTGCACCCATTGAAGAGAAACAGGTACACACAAGAAGAGAATTAATAAAAAAATAGATAAGAACAAGCACTTTGTATCTCCCCGAATCTTTCCTGACATCAGGTTAGATGTAAATTTGCAAACAGACAACACTGTACCAAACGCCTCAAATTCCTGTTCCAGGCAAAACATTGTTTAGCCTTAAAATATTGTTTCTAATTTTGGTTAACTGCTTCTCAGGGGTTGCGCTCCCTTCCGTACAGACTTCTGCATAAGAAACACTGAAATGACATAGTTCCCAGTGCTTCTGGCACTCTATGGCATACATGCCGCACACCAACATACCTACAATTCACTCAGCAGAATTCCCGCAGAAGGAACTCAGAACTCATTTGAACTTCACTACTTGGGAGTTTTATACCCTAGCTTTCTGTCTGTTACAAGTGATATTAAAAGGTGACCCTTTTGGTCAAGGACTTTTTTTTAAAGCTACAAAGCAGCAAGTCCTTCTATACTTCACAGAATTGCAGGTCGTCTTATGTTAAAAATTACTAGATAAAAACTGAATTCCTAAAGATGAAAATCTGTTTCCGAGGTATTTTCTGCCTCAATGAGCTTCATGCAGGCAAGAGCAAGCACTGACAGTAACTCTGGATGTAGGGTTTTAGAGTTTGTAGAAGGTACAGGTCTTGCAAAAGATTAGAGTTCTACTCTGTTGAGTCCTGTGTGGATGAAGGAATGACAGCCTCTTCTTCAAAAGATTTGAGGTCCCACAATTCAACAATTTTCTCTTTTCTGTCCTCCCTTCCACTCGTCCAATGTTTAACAGAAGAAGAGTTGTTTAAATCACAACAGCGTTGGCAGAAAGTAAAAGAGTTAAAGGTTTCATCATACCATTTATGGACCACCAGATGCTACAAGCTTGTTATATCCAACTTTGATTAGCTGTAAAATGAATCTACAGAATGATTACTGCTGTTCACTTTTCCTTTTTTTTTTCCTTCCCTACAGGATTTATATCTGTCATTCAGATGAAGTAGCAGCCAAGAGTACTAGCACAGTACTCTCTTCATTCCTGGCTGTTTAGTTTCTGATAACTGTGGTGTAAATACATTACAATAGTGCAAGATCCCTATAGACTGGCAGCCATCATTAGGGACATTATATTGTACCACATTAATTCTATACATCTCCTGCAATACCACCCCCAGAAGAGACATACAACACAGCAGGGAAGGCAGAGGGCCTGCAGAAATCTCAAACTTCTCCCCGTATCGCAACATAGCCAGGCTCCCTTTGAAGGCTTTCTTTGCAACATTTTGCCTTCCTGCCACTCAGCTTCACCCTGATGAAGGCTGAGTGACCCATCCCACCCTTTTCCTTCTTTCAGTTTCCTTGGCTGTTGCCAGTATTGCCACTGTCCCCATTGTGCTGCCTGAGGTTCCTCTTCCTTTCCCCTCCAGGCTGCTATGCATTTCCCATCCTATATTAAAATCCCTCCATCTTTCTCTCACCTTCACCCTATGAAGTTCCTACACTGTTTGTCTCCTGATTGGTACAGTAGCTCTCCTCTTGATCTTTGACCTTTCAAGTCCACTTGAGAAACCAGCAACTAATCATCTTCCTTATCTGCTGCTCAGCTGATTCCACATGAGCTCTGCTCTAGCTCCTTCCCACAGGAACCACTGCACTATTCCCAACCTCACATGTTTAAGATCTCCATACTTTCCTACAAAGCCTTGCCTAAGGCTTTCACCTTCACATCTCTGCATGCTGGCCTTGCTGAAGCTCCTTGAATTGGAATCGGTGCCGGATTCATGCCTTTCTTCCCCCCGGTTTGTTCGAGATACCAGCCGAGGAATACAAAGTAAAGATGTGCATCCAGATACACAGAAAGAGATTGTAAAGTCTTGAGGGAACATGAGTTCATCAATCTGATACCTTGTTTCATTACAGACTATAAAGCAGCACAGTCTTGCTATCATACAGAAAACATATGCTTTAAAAGATCTCCAAGAATGCCACCCAGGCGTCATTAAAGTCAACCAAAGATGCAGAATGTCACTTCCAGGGGTGCATTTTTCTAACAGTTGCCTACTTTCTCTGCTAGAAACCTGTACCTTGCTTCCATTTGAATTAACCACAATTTTAAGTTTCCATCTATTGAGTCCTTCTGTTTTTTCACTTGATTAAGAAACCCTTAAAAAGCCTTTCTTCTCCCCATGAAATGATTATAAACCATAATCAAATTCCTGCCCATCTTCATATTAATAAGGAAAGAAAATTGATCTCCTCCAGTCTACCATTACATCACATTTTTCTTGGCCTTAGATTATGTTTGAACTTCTCTTGCCTCCAATTTAACACTCCTCTTAAATCACAGAGAACTGGATGCTCTTTTGCTTTTCCCAGCACCAATGTGGAGGATTTTCCTTTACTGCCCGTTCCCTATGTCCAAGGACCACATTCTAACCCATTCCACCAGGGCTGAAACACTGAACAAGTCACAAGAAACCCCCAGCTGTGTGCACCACACCAAAAAGGGCTGTTCTATAAAATGGAAAGCTGGATGACTCTGCCCCAAGACTGTGCACTCTTGTGCACAGCTCTGGAAAAGCTCTTAGTTTAGACAGCTGTGTAAAAAACCTTACCCACTGCACCAATCATCTGCTTTCATTTGTCCACAAATATATTACCCACAAATATTAGAAGATTTATTTCCCATCTCCCTGATGGAGGTGTTGACTAGCACTGGAAACAGTGCCAGTCCCTGCTAAGGCCCACTAGAAACATCCCTGTTTGATGACTGTCCAACAAGAACTGCTGTTGAGCTCTGGTCATTGCTGAAATCCGACACACTGCTGCTCAGCACTGCGGATTTCAATCAGATGCATCAAGTCAAATGCCTTACAAAAGTTAGTATATCACTACTGCACAGTTATCCCTATTAATTAAACTTGCAGTGGCAAAAGATGGAAGCACTTTCCATAAATCCACACTAACTGGGGTTGGCTTAGTAACACCCTAGTCTTTATAGGCAAAATCCTGTCACAATTAAAAAAATAATAATAATTATTTAGCACAAATATTAGACTTGAGGAATTGAATCAGCCACTCACTTTTTAAAAATGTTAGCCAGAGATCACAACATTTCTATCTAGGAATTCTCCAGTATTTCAAGTTTAATTAAACTATTTTTTTAATTTTTTTTTTTTAAATTATCTAATTTTTAGACCTTATGATTTAAAACACCACCTTTGTATGCGACACCTAGCATCCCAAATTATGAAACGAGCACCTACCAGTATTTGCACACAACACAACTCCAGATCATCTTGTACCTCTATCAACAGCCACTAGAAATAGTGATTGAACATTTTACAGGCGGCTTCTGCATCACCACATGGTACTGCAGAGGTCCTTTCCCACCAGGGTCTCAGTGGTACTGCAGGCAGGCTATTCCAGCTTCACAATTACTGTGAGTTACAGGAAAAGGTGAAGTCGTGGGTGGAAAAAATACAACAAAGGCAACTTTAAGGAGACAGGAGGCAATGAGAAATAGATAAAAACACCAAGATGCACATATGAAAGCCTTGAAGAGAAGGATAAGGAGTTTAAGTTTGCTAGGCAAAGACAGTAACGTATGAAATTCGGGGACTGGCACAAAGTGACAACTGGCTCATGCTGGAAAAAGATTTGTGATCAATATTCTGTGTGTGAGCTAACATATACACATACGTTTGCCAATCCATCTGGGCTTGGCAATTTCTATCTCCTTCACTTCTGCCCTTTCCAGAAGTTTGCCACACTGCCATGCCAACAAAGTGTGCAGAAAGCATCACTTGGCAGTGCTTCTCACAAGCTCTCCTGGCCCGGGGGCTATCAATACTTCCCTGGCTCCCCAAATGAGGTGAACTATCATAGCAATATCACTCTTGCTCTGCAGAAATACATCACTTGAATGTTGTAATGATACCATCAACAACTTACTCTGCCACCATTCCACACTGACTTGCCTGACATCTGCAACCCATCACACAAGCAGAAAGGAAAATCTACTCATGGAGGAAAACCCCCCAACACTGAATCACAGAAAGAAGAGACAAGAGCTGTTGAACTTACAAAAAAAGACACTTTCTGCATTAGCATTTGGTTTGTTTCTTTATGTTCTTGTTGCTTGCCACGAGTTGCTCCAAAGCCAAGGGAACTCAAGCCTAGCAGTGCCACTGAACAGCCATCACAATCTCTTGTCTCATCCCAAGCAGCGTACACTTCACAACTTCTGCTGTCACTTCTCTGCAACACTCTTAAGAGATATTTTTCCTTTAGGCATCCAAGATCCAATTATTAATTGTTTTAATACAGGCTATCCCGTGAACTGCACTCAAGGCTTTGTAGTGAACAGCAGACAAGGGGAAACTGCCCTTCCTGACAATACAACAGAGATAGAATCGCTTAGCTTTTCACCAACTATTTTGTGCTTTTTGCCTAACTCCAGAGTGTGAGGGAGGACCTCTCTCATCATTGTTTTCAGCAGGGGGATTAGTGCTCTGGTCTGGCTTTTGGTATTTTGGGGTCTGTCAGATTTGAGAGCATGGACTAATTACATGTAAATATCTGAGGTTATTTGAAAGAAAATGATGATTCTTTAGCTTCTAAATAGGAACTGCTATCCCTTGAGAGCTGCTATTCTTCATTGGGTTAAGCATGCAGAGACAAGCTGCCTTCCCTTCTGCCTCCATAACATATTTCTGACAGGTGATGGTAATGCTCCCTTCTGAATCAGTAAAATAAAACGTTCTCAAGGTATGTGGGTTGCCAAGTTCTCCGGGATGCAGGTGCACATAGACCATCTCATGAATTCAGAGGGAGATGACAGGACAACACTAGAATCTCTTAGGACTCTCTGTCAGCAGAAGCAGCGTGGTAGCACAGCTCCTCATGTCCAACTCCTACTGAAGGGTAAGTGCTTCGAGGCACTAGCAGATGCCAGGAGATAGGAAGGAAAAGACAGGAGACATTCATCTTCCTTGCATGTGTTTGGTTCTAGTTACCAAGCTAAGCACAGGAGTGGGTATGGGTGAGCTCTCAAAAATGAGCCAGCACAGCCTTGGAGTAGATGGACCGATGGCCCGAGCTGACACAGCATCTGAGAACAGAGGGCGATGAGAGCGGCGCGACCCTACAGCAAGCGGCCATGGGAGAGGAGAAGCTGCCACAGCTCTTCTTGGGAAAGGCTGAGGAGCAGAAGCCTTTTGTGAATGCCATTTTCCCCTCACTCTGTGCACTGTTCCCTCAAGGGGCAAGTTTTGATAAATCGGATATTAAGATGATGCTAAAAATGTACACAGATCGCATAGCTCCTGACCAGGGGCATAAGCCTCAAGCCTTCAGTTATCTCCTCCATTCATGAACATGGTTAATCATTGCTGTAGAATGTTTAACTACAAGCTAATATAACTAGCAAAAAGGACCACTTTGCTTTGCCCTGCTTCAGCCAAATGTGCACATACTCACACACTTGCCAAGCAATTTGCCTTGCGCGGGGTGACAGTCATTACAGGCAGGGATCACCTGGCCTGCCAGCACATCCACACGCTACTGAAGCCCTTGCAAACGCTCCTGCTGTGTGCAACATAGAAATACGGCCATGCAGTACATCGCTCGCTCACTTGCCAATGCCAATTTCACAGACACATTTCTGTATCACTGGCAATCCCACGTAAGTCAATGGAGTAGGAATTGCTGAGGGAATAGCACCACCTGTCCTTGCAGAGAAATCCTAACTGACACGGAGCAACATGCACATCTGAATCCGCCTGGCACCCCAGAAATATCAGTAAAGCTGATCCTTCACCTGGAACACGGCCTCTGCAAGCAAAGCAAGCGCTCGCTGAGCAATGCACAACAGACAGAGTTACAGTAGTTTGTACAGCTGGGTTCAACAGCAAGGGAGTTAGTCTGGTTGCTGGAATGAAACAGGAAGAATAAACAAGGTTTTCTGCCTTCAGGCCTGAGGTCCGAGTGTCCCTTCACAGACCTCAAATAAAGCAACATTACCATTGCATTAGTTACAGAACACAGTGATACCCACCTCACAGCTGTGCAGTCATGCAGGTACAACACACGTACTATTCTGTCCATGTGCACTGTCAATTGTGGCACAGCATAAAGCCTTGGAGGATGTTGTTAACAGAGCAGAGGCTCCAGCAGAAACTTACGTCTTACCTCCTCCCATGGGCAAGCCAGTGGCATATGTTCTTCAGAAAAAGATGGTGAGCACTAGCCTAAAAATTCCTTTACCTTTCTCTTTTTTTTATTTTTTAACCTCTAAATGTATGGCTACTCCAAAGAATTACCTTGGGCTGCGTACTCTTCCTCTTTGAGAGGTAGCAAGTATGTTGTAGGATGGCATAGCTCTTCTGCGGCCTGAGCTACTGCATCCCATAATACCAATGCCAAATTCACAAAACGCCATTTGTCAACAACTACCGTGTTGGGCTATCTCATGTTTTTCTGCACTAGAAAAGCTGCTTTTTTTTAATGGGGATGGAAGATGAAAGAACAGACCGGAGCAAAACATGCAACCCACAATCACTTAATTTGTATAATTAAAAATTAAACAGCAGACAGGAAAGCAGGCGCATCTCCTCCGTGTGTCTGTCTGTATTCAGTTCTCAATAGGAACATCTGGTCCCTGACCAAGATACTTCATTCGACAAAATATGTTGGCTAAAAGTAGCTTCTGAACTATCTGGATGCCTTTTAAAGCTCTATAGAACTGCCAAGGAAGAGCTGGGGTGACTGATGCATGAATGGTGCCCACCAGCATGGCATCCCAGTCTCCCCACACCTCCCGCTACAGCCTGGATTACTGACACTCTCTGCAGAAGTACTGGCTGGAGAGAGCTGTTCTGGCAGTTATGTGCCTTTAATGCTGCTTTGTTTGTATTTGAAGGACAAAAGTCAGTAAGGAAGGCACATAAAGTAGTAGTACAGAAGAGCAATAGCACAGGAGAATTGGTGCTATTTACTTTTTTTTCCCTTTTTAAACAAAGTTAGGCTTCAGCTGATCACTTTGTTTACAGTAGAAGTAACAGAAAAGACTTTTACTCCTTAATGCCCATTAAACCTGTTTTTCTCCTACTCCCGTTTTCCTCCCCCTCTTCAAGCTTTTAACAAGTCACAGGAATAAAAATCAGAAAAAAACTCCAAAATCTCTCTGCTGATGAACTGTTGAGGAAAGGTTTCAACATGGCTGGTATTAACAGTGCAAATTTCCAACCTATTTATATAGCGGGTAATTGGTGACTAGAAATATTTGCATTGCTAATTTTGCTCCATTAAGAGCAAACACAAGGTCCCAATAATGAGGCTTAATAGCTGCATTTAAGTTACTGCCCCTTCCCTGTCTTAAGAGTTTTTCCCCTGTCCACACTTAAGTGAGTTCCTAAACAAGGGGTTCATTCTTTCTTTGCTGCCAGTACTGCTAAGTTTGCTGTTTTAACAACAATCTTGGCTTTCACCAACCTAAGTAGAAAACAGAAGACAAAGAGGGTGACTAGGATGAATGGTCATTAAAAATCTTATTACAATTTCCTTAT
>WUAM01000359.1:13889210-13910735 GCA_024336885.1 Actenoides hombroni | reverse complement strand
AAAAATTAATAATAAAGAAAAATCAGCATGCTTTTCCAACATGGACAGGACCTTACAAAGTTGAATTTTTGTATTAGGTGTTTCAATTTTAAAATTGATGCACTAAAAATACCTGAGGAGAAAGACATGACTTTCATTTCCATTAATAAGGGCCAGGCACCCGTTGAACTGGAGCTCCCCAAAGGCAGGAATCCTGCTAGAGATGGCCACTCCTGCGTGATCGTCCCGCACCTGGAGGGCTCTAGATGCTGCTGAGGCGGCTGATATGGCACTTTGGAATCTAAAGAAAGGCAATCAGCCCAAGTGCCCCAGGGAGAGCAGGGAGCAGAGTGCCTCTGACTTCAACCAGCAGCTCTGTTTCACATAAAGGGACACTGTCAGGTCCCTTTAGAATCACTTTAAAATAAATGAGGCAGATTTGAGGGCTAAAAAGAAACTTCTCTTACGGTCCACTGGATCTGCATGCAAAGCTCATTGAAAACATTTGAGATGCATACCAAATTAACTGTACTGCGCAACCAGAATTAATTGTGTCCTTGACAGCGTGGCGGCCGAGAACATTTGTTATCCTGTGAAGTCACTCAACCCACAAACAAATCCCTTCACTGCCATTTATGCCCACTGTGCTCCCATAAAGCATCCAGAACAGGTACCTACACCTATTAATAACCCTGTCACTGCTGCTGCATTTCAGGGGAATGTGAGCTATCATGATACGGTGACATTTAGCTGATCCCCGGTCCTGCAAATTCATCTGACCAATACCACACTTCAGGAACGAGTTTTGCCTCGGTGAAAAGAGTTATATACCGAATAAGATGGCAACCCAGCAAGTACCAGCTGCACTGATTTACTGGGGCTGGCGACTGTATCGTATGGTATTGTAACCGCGCCGTGACAACCAACTCTCACACCATCCTGGTGGAAATAAATAAAGGCTGCTGCCCCCCGCCGCAGCACAGAACAGCAGAGATGTAACACTTCAGAGCAGCGGCAATTCAATTCTTTCTGAAAAACAGAGGCCCTTGCAAAGCAGGCACCTGGAGGCTGCACAGTGCACCTGAATTAACAGCTAATCATCACCAGTACAAAAGGGGAACAGACTCTTGCAACTCAGCCAGCCGGCAGCATAATCCAGAGCTCAGAGAGATAGGTGGCAAACATCTAACAGTAATGCCAAAATCCAGAAGACTGTGAATCCTTTGAGAAAATCAAGGGGAATCCACGCAGGTAACTCCAGTTGAGATGCAGACTGTAGGATGACAGTCAGCCAAAACCCAAAATCTAGCTAAAGTCACAAAGCCTGTAAGAAGAAACCAGTATGAGAGGAAGAACACAAATTTGCGTGTGTGTGTGTGTTACTGCCATTAACACAACACTCCCTGCCACGTTTATGGAAATATAGTAATCTCCTAAGGGAATCAGTTCTCTTCACAGATCTTCTAAATCCCTGAAATCACATCCTTTCTTTGCTACAGTCAATAGCAGGCCCCATGAAGCATCTGCATTCTCAAGAGCTTAATGTATTTTTCTGGTTTAATACTCTGATATAACCTTAACTGTATAAAAACCCCCAACATTAAGATAGGATCATTTGAGTTCAAAGTCTCCTGAACTCAGAAATTACCTTGCTAAAAAGTGTTTCCCAAACCCTGCAGTCCTGTAGTGATGTCAGAGTTTTCTAAACATAAAAAGCAACCTTGTAAATGGAAAGAGACTATTTCCAGAAGTGTCACACCAGAAAATGTCACCTTTGTCTGCAAACCGCACCACCCAAGCAGCAGAGCTAGTAGGATGGGTGGTGGTACAGCTGCACTGCTTCTGGTGCCACAGGTGCTAAGCAGAGGGATCCACTGAGGAGAGACAGCTTTGAGGAGAAAGGGAAAGCCATCAGGAGCAAGACACCATAACACAAGGACACTGTGATACTCAAGTTGGCTCCTCTCTCTCTGTGCTGTCCCAGCAGAGCTGCTGTCTCTTCCAGTGAGGCCCCTCGAGTAGCACTGGGGGAAGCAGAGACCATGAACACCAGCCCCTTAAAATGATTATAGAGGGCTTTGTGAGCAATATGTAACATATAGCTGAGCCTTTCTAAGTGATACAGTGCCAAACACAAAGAAGAATTTGTCTTGATAGAGTCAGACATCTTCAGTACGTAATAAATATGATATTCACCCTGTCTAATGTAGGTTATGTGAAGCTGCTAAGACTGCAATTTTTAGGCTATCGCTGCCCTTAAATTATTAAGCAATATAGCATTAGAAAGCTAGACTGAAGGCTGTGCATTGCAGCTCTGGTTTCTTTTTTTCGGACGTGTGCTTGAATAGAAAATGTGAAGTTGGAGAAGGTACTGGCCTGCTAGTATGTATCAAGAGGATGCTTGGAGACTGACACTGTGTCAGGTGTCACTGTTGCTTACATTTCTATCTTCCTTTTTAGTGCTTGTGTGGTGAAGAAAAGCACTTACTAACCTACACTGTTAAGAAAGCAGAAATCCTCTGTCTCAGCAATACACTGTATTAACTGTTTACACATGTTTCAGTTGGTTTGAAGCCAGCTTGGTAAATAAATCGGGATATTTTAAAGTCACTTAAAAATAGGTTTGTACTCTGGCTCTAGCTTATTTAAAGCCTGAACTAGATATCTCTGTGGTATCGATATCTTTCTTATGGGAATAAGGAAAACAATATCCAAGAATGCCTGAGCATGTCTGTGTCACCTCCCCATTTGATTCAGTAGCCTCAGGAGGTAGAACATGTCCTTTGCATACATTCCTGTCAAAAGACTTAAGCAAATCCACAAATTGTTAGTGCGTGTGTGCAGGAGGGAAGTCCGCTCCTTGGTCTACCTGCTCATCTTCCAGAGCCCTCTGCATTAAGAGGACAGGCAGAAGTTTCCTTTAAATCCATCCCATTCATAATCTCAAGGACTCCTGGGCACTCTGTTCCTCCTCCTAGAGGACAGTCTGCAATTGAGTAATGCTACTTTTCAGCAAGGAATATCTGTTTCCAGAAGAGCTTTCCAAACAGTGACAGTAAATTCATTAAGAGCAACTTCACCTTCCAGGACATGTGGTTGTCTTTCCCATACACATAAACCTACTGGGCAAAAGACTGTAAAACTCAGATGCTTAATCCACACTGATCCTCTTAATTTTTGCGCCTAATGAAAACATAGTATCAGCCACTTTTAAGGAAGAAAATGACTCATATTGCTATTACCTGTATATTATTCATCCTCCAAGACAAAGAGGTGTAGAGCAACCTAGTTAAGTCTGTTCACAAAAAGACAGCATTAATCTGGAAATTACCTCATTCTCCAAAGAAAAAAAAATATTAAAATGGTAAAGCTGAAGCAAAAGGAAATGCGGGGATGAAGATTTCTTCATATACTTGTGCAGTAACAGGGTGTTTGTCTCAAAAGGCTGTTGTGGACATGTACATTTTGAGACAGGAAGATGCTGTAGGACAACTCAGCACTACTGCAGAAATACCTTCATTTTCATCTTCTTGTTTTTATCATGTTTGGAATTTCAAGTAATCTTTGCTAGACAGTGTATTTTAAAGCCTAATTTAACAATGAAAGACAGAATCATGGCTGCTCCGAGTGGGGATGGCCAGGTCTGGCATGGAGCTTTTGTAGTAGCCGGCTTTTCCATGCCAGGAGCTGTCTGCTACTTTTCTCAGGGGTCATTCTGAGCCACCTGTAACTGAGGCAGGACTGCAAACACTCACCCTTTCAGCTCATATGGCCCCTACTCTCAATAATGCTTTAGGGCCTAGCTGAGAAATTTTACCATTTCTCGTGCTGGCTGCTGCTTACAGGCAGCAGTAAATGCACACTCATTGGATGCATGGTCAGAAACAAGCTAGAAATCCTCTGGGAAGGAAAAGGGAAAATTCTAGAGACCTCACAACATTTATTTCAGGAACAGCTGTCTGCAGAGATGTACCCTTAGTCAAAGACTGGCAATAACCAGGATACTTGTTTTCAAGGGGCTTCTTCATCAAAACATGAAGAGCCCATTGAGTCCTCTTCCCAATACAGACATATACCACAAAGACAAAATCAACTGCAGTACCTGTGTTTGTGTGCGCACGTGCGTGGGTATATACTACCCGTGCAAGCTGCTCCTGACAAAGGGAAAACTGGATAGAAAGCAGAACATCAAAACAGACGAGAGGAGAAAAAAGAAAAGGGATCTTTCCCACTCACAGCTCTTGCAGCTCCTTTTCCCTGCAGGCCACAGAGGAAAAGAAGTGCATATTCAGAGAGCCAAGTGGTGTGCAAAGCCCTCAAGGCACTGGTTTATCCGAGCTCCTTCTACACTTATGAAATAAGCCTATTAGTTTCTGAAAGCCAGCAAGGGACGGAACAAGACACAGAAGTATGAACCAAGACAGGACCTACTATTTCAAGTGCATTTACATGCAACAACTCTCTGTTGACTGCCCAAAGGTCATCTGACAAACAGTGGTGAGTTTTTTACACCATGTCAAATTTTGATCCAATAGCAGTTGCATACCAGATGGTTTAAAAATATGTATTCACTGCCACTGTTTCTGCTCTGTTCAGTGGTGCCTGCCAATGTCTCCAGTTTATGATGTCTGTAGCAAATGTTTTAGTGTTGACATCATCTTCAATTTGAGTGAAGATAAATTGCTTTAAACACTAAAACATTGCTTACAGATGGAAAATAGACTGACATTTGCAAGCAGGGCATCTCCAGTTACACAGAGGCAGAGGCTGCAGCAGAAACAACTCAGTTTAATAAAGAAAAATCAATTGGCATTAACCAAAAAAAACCCCCAAAAAAGCCACCTTACCTTTCAATGCCACTTTGAGGAGTGCTGCTCTACCAACACAGGGTGCTAGAGAGACTGCTCTTTGTGTGTACGCAAAGAAAGCTGCACAGGAGCAGCACTGTATTGTATCAGAATGTGCAACTTCAAGATATTCTACATCATAGTGATACTGGAAAACAGCCACTTGCTCATCCCTACAATTGTTAGCAAACAGATTTAAGAAAAGCACTGATAACTATTTTCTCCTGCCCCAGTTTTAAGCCCAGCTATTTAGTCTGGAGCACAGAATGGGAACTCTTGTGTCCTGTTCCTTTCACCGCATTCCCCACTTCCCTTCCCTGTTCCCCCTGGTGCAGAGATTCACGATACAAATGTAATTGCTCTAATTTTTTCCACAGCCTTTTGGGAGAGAGAATATTTCTTCTTTTAAAGGGTATTAGTAACCCTCTGGCAATTCCATTTATCTCTTCAGCGCAGTGAATCTGAAAGTACCAGCCTCTGCTTGCTCCACCGTTCACCCACTGCCACTGCGGAGCCCAGAGCACCTCTGGAGAGGACGGGAGCTTCGCGCGCGCCACGTGCACGCTCTGCCGCAGCACCGAGACAAGGCCAACACGCCACAGATGACCGGTCCAGAAGTATTGAAGGGCACCTACTCTGTGATGATGCGGAGTCAACACATGCGTGTCTTATTTATAGAACAGAGAGCAAGAGATTCATTAGTTTATTTGCCAAAGCTAAAAGATTTTGGCTATTCCTAGTGCAGCTGAGCAAGGAAGGGGTTAAAGCCTGGGTTTCCAGTGCAAAACCACCAAGGATAAGCCCCAGTGTTTTCTCCTAGGCCTCCTGCCTTCCTTGCCCTCTGCAGAGGCTATAAATAGATTGCAGAGTAATAAAGGACAGGTGGGACCAAACTAACCAGCCCCTTCTATTCTCCTGAGGGAGGGGGGAAAAACCCCACAAAATAAAACAACAAACAAAACAAAACCAAACAAAGAAACAAAACCAAAACAAACAAACACAAAAAAAACACCAAACCAGAACAAAGAAACCCGAACACACTTGACTTAATTATTTCAGATTATGAAGAAATTAACACCCCATGAAAAATCTAGAAGTGTTACTCCTAATTACAATATGGAGCCTTCTGATTTATCACCATACTGAATATTTGTCTTTGAATTCTCCTTTCCTTCCTTTGCATCATACTTGTGTTTACTCCCAAAGCAAAGCACATTTACTGAATTTTGCAGTCCCATTTCCCACAGCCCCCCAGCCTGCCTGTGAGGAAGAGGTGTACACAGGTAAGGGATTGCAGGTGGATGGCATCAGCTTTCCTCTGCTACACTTTGTTAACTCTGGAAAGAAAAAACAACCCCACCATCTTGTCCCTAAATAATCTCAAGTTCAAGAAAAATATATTTGCCCATCACCCCGAAGCCGTAGAGTCTTTAACGCAGCAGAGTCTTGTGGAGCAATACATCCAAAGGCAAAAGATTCAAATGAGAAAGCTTCATCTACAATCCGGTATGTGTCAAAGTAATCCGTCCTGACTTACCTTCCCAAGATAGTTCTTACAGCATCATCAATAGCAGAAAAGTTTAAGAAATCAGGTCTTCCTTGTTTATATTTGAACACAAGTTAACTCAAAAGGGAACCACCAACTCTTGCCTGCCACCAAAGTGCAAACTGCTCTTAATAGCTGGTGAAGATAGCACAGGTACCAATACCACCTTTCCCAACTAAACTGCAGGGTGGACTGGCTGAGAATGACTACCTGTAGCTTCCTCAGAGTGGAAGGCATGAGAAAAAGACACCAAGAAGCAATGTTCAGTAGTTCAGATGTTCCACCTGGGGATATACCCATAATGAATACTATGGAAAAATCCCTACTTAGCACCAAATACGAACATGGTGAGAGTCAGAGTTTCTGTAAGATTTTTACCTACTGAATTCAAAAGGTGATTTGAAACAGATGATAAGCGGTGGTTATCCTTTTATTATACTCTTACACAAGCACCATGTAGTTTGTTTTCCCTGAGCAGCATCAGGCCAGCCAGCCCAGGTCAGCTTTGCCAAAAGGTCTGTCCTTCTGGCTTCCAGGCGTGCCTTCCTTGGGAGGGAAAACCAAAATGCTCCAAGTAGGCAGCACCTGCACAAGAACTCTTCACCTGCAGCCTTAGAAGTGCAAGGAGCTGCCTTACACCTCATGCATATGAAGAATGCCTAAATCTTAACTTGCTGCACTCTTTTCCTAAACTTTTCTCCTTTTTTGGGGGGGTGGGGGGTGGGGTGGGGAATAGATAGATAGATAGACAGACAGACAGATATAAAAATTCAAAATCCATTCTTACACACTCAGGCTTCCTTTCATTACTATTTGCCTCCTTAACCCAGTCACCTCTCGAGATCTCTTTAGAGTCTGCATGGGTAGAGCAGGAATGAGCACTTAATTGCAAAAGGACAAAAGATTTATTAAGAATCCAGAGGACCTCTCAACACCCCTTCCTGGCAGATGTCTGTGCTCTGGGAGGCTGCATGCACCACCCAGCTTGCAGTAGTTCTTGTCACAGACTAACTGAAGCTGGCCCTGGCTTGAGCAAGGGGTTGGGCTAGGTGTCCTCCAAAGGTCTCTTCTAATCTGTTTCCCCTGGCCCCGGTCCTATGATAAACCAGTAATCAGGACAGCAGATCTGACACCTTCCTCCCAGGAAAGGATCTGTATGGCTGCAAAAGTCCTCTTATGGGATCCAGATAAACTAAGCTGATGTCCACAGGCTGTCCTGTTAGAGCAGAGAACCCTCATATCACGGAGGCACCAACAGCCTGGTTAACCTTCTACTATAAAGCCTTATCTGGACTCTCCCAGCTGAGTTTGCATCAGGTTTTCATGGTCCAGCCTCTCTGAGACTAAAGGAGAGGTTAAACACTATTGGTTTTATGTGAAGCATGAATACTGCGAACATAATGCTTTTCTAATCCTTCAGTAATAACTTGCTTAACTGCAGAGTGGACTATATCAAATGAAGGCCACAGAAGCATTTCTCCATAGACGCGTGATTTACACACTCCAATTTAGAAGAGTTCATTTTGTTCAGCCACATTATACTCTACCAATGGTATCTTTCAAAGACAAAGATCAAACTGATAAGCGTGAACTTCAGTATTCCACCTGCAGGGCAAATGTGCACAGGCATCCCCCACATGCCCTGCTCTCCCTGCACGCTGGTGCGAAGCCTGGCCACAGCATTTCAGTCTCTTGTCCGTGTGTTAGAAGCAGACAGAAAAAGTGATGGGTGCCCTTGCAAACACCCAG
Source organism: Actenoides hombroni (assembly GCA_024336885.1). Classification (NCBI taxonomy): domain Eukaryota; kingdom Metazoa; phylum Chordata; class Aves; order Coraciiformes; family Alcedinidae; genus Actenoides; species Actenoides hombroni. Next base: position 13,902,614 of record WUAM01000359.1, on the reverse strand, counting down.
ACAGGCATTACTGCCACAGGCCTGTTCAGGATGAGATGTGCAGAGCCATATGCACAATTCACTTCGTTCAAAAGTCCTGTGAGGGAATGAACTAACATCCCGGATGAACAGGGCAACATGAAAACTAAGAGAGTACTATTATTTTTAAGGTAATGTAAATCCCAGTTTCTTCCTCCAGTTCCTTTTTACCACGGTTGTCATGTTTTTCCCACAGGCCACTGACACAAAGAATGCGACAGATTCTCAGAATAAAAGCCCTGAAGGGATGTGGAGAACAGAAAGCACACCTGGTCCCATCTACCCAATGACACAAAAATTCAGGGAGGCCTGGAAAAGGTGGGATTCCTGTTTCTCACATGTCACACTCCCACTCTCTCCCTCTCCGCAGCACACCTCCTACCGACTCACCCTGGGGCTCCAAACTTAAACTGGCTCTGCAAGACAGCAGGAAGAAAGCTCCAGAAGCCAAAATCCCCTGAAAACAGAAGTAGGTACCGGTCTGCCCAGCAAATGACACCGTGTACTAGTATCCAGTGCTCAGCTGGGAATAGCAGGTGCCTGTAATTCAAATACCTCTTCTGTCTGGTTGTGGCAGGTTTCTCCTCTGCTTTTGTTTCCAGTCCAGGAACAGCTTCCTGTAGGTCTGGCATTTACTCCTGCCAGCCTTGTAAGGAAAAGCATCTGCAAGATGGGAGTGAAGTGATTGTGCATCACAACCTGGGCAGGATCAAGGCGACTGAAAGAGGGACAACATCCACAGCAAGCAGCAGCATCTCCACCTCTCCCACAGAGCACAAAGGGTCCTGAAAGAAAGGCCTACTGAGTGACCAAAATAAGGAGAGATGGTTGTGCCAAGTGCCTGCTTTGTCTGATTATAAGAGCTCAGCAACAGAAGCGTTGCTGTGTCTACAATGAAATAGAAAGCCACTTTCTTGGGCAAGGGACAGAGGAAAACAAGGACATACAAGGCCAATAAGAACCCCAACTTTGTTACTACAGCTTTCTGTTGAAAGAGACCTTAAGAAACTTTGGTTTCCGGAAATCCTTTCCCCCTGTATATATTTAGGTAGTTCTGAGAATCTCTAGGATGCAGAATCAAGCAGCTACAAAGGAAGTGGAGCAGAGAAAGGAGGTTGGTGTGAGACGCTTGAGGGAGAACAGAAAGATTATAAGAGACAACAAGCAGTAAAGAGACCAGCTTCAAAGCATCACTTCCATATGATGTGATAGTCATCCCAGGAGATGCCAGCACACGAATAACACAACCCTCAATCTTACAACATTTAGATCTGGAAAGGATAGGATTTTTAAAAATCAGTTTTCAAGGTGTTAAACACCTTTGCATAGATTTTTCTGGCATGTACATCAGAGAGACTGGCAGGTTGAAATCTTGTCCAGAAGGCATCTCGGCCCTGTGTCACCGGAGTCCAGTTTCAGCCTGCCCAGTCTCCAAGATCTCTAGCGAGTGCTGCCTGTTTGCACAGCAGCTACTCCCTGGGTAGAGCAGGGCTACTTCGCTGTGTAGCCATTGACCTTCCCTTAAAACAGCACCAGAAACTTCGTTACATGTTCATGACACAGCCTGTCTGTCCTGTATCAGTAATCAGAGTTCTTTTTTAATTCTGTCCTGGGAAGCCCTATGAGGCCAATTTAACTGCATAGCTAATACAACAGCTGAGTATTTTTCTTTGCAAATTATGGCCTCCAACTTGCTGCTAGCCAGTAATAACCAGCCCTAACTCGTCTGTTCTTATCGTCTCACCGGGAAACTGGAACATTTAGCAGGAATCTTCACTCCCATTTACAGGTAGGAAACCCAGGTACAAAGAGATTAAGGAACACAAAGGCAGCCAAAAGAAGGCAGAATGGTAAAATGCACTGAAAATTCCCTCATCTGTCCTTTGCCATCTTAATGCCTGGAGTTAATACCACAGCCTTAAACACTTTCAGTTCCTTCCGATAAATAGCATTTCCTACCTCTTGGTCTTTGACCAAAACCCCAAACACAAATAGAAGAGGTTGTAGACTTCTATATAATGATGTTTTAAACTCACTCTTCAGATATACACTCCCCTAAACAGTAGTAAGTGTATTTCTCTCACTTAGAGCCCTTAATATCCTCACCACTAACACAACGAAAAAAGCTAAAACTACTCATCTCATTACCTACTGCTTTCCAGATTAATCTCCATTCTGTGCTGAACAATGACAGGGTCACCATGGGGTTTCCATGCCACTAGGGCTCTGTAAGGAAGAACGCAGGCTGTACAAATAAAAGCAGGGGAATTCTTTATTCTCGCTCTTCCTAACCTGGGGTCTAATTCCCTTTCCTTTGTAAAATGAAAACCAGTCTTTTCTCAGAACATAAATGATCAGTGCCAACTTTCCCAAAGGAAAAATACTACAACTGTGTACAGCTTCTGTCAGAGTTAAAAATCTTTCTTAGAAGGATCTTGACTTAAAAGTAAGCTCCGAATACTCTAAACTAGTAACAGATAGTCTAAAAATGAGCAGGTGCCTCATGAAATGAAGATTAAGATTTAGAGTTGAAATCTGGTGCCCTTCAGGCAAAGGATTCCCAAGGAAGAAGCTCCTAAAGCTGCTTTTGTTAAGGTTTCATAAAAGTACTGGAGATTGTCAAAGACTAGGGAATGTGACTGCAGCTCTTACTACGCCTCAAACAGCACTCTGAGTTTATCCTACCTATTTCATGAACCTACCACTCTTTCAGGCAAACACTATGAAGAACCCAACACCCCCTTCACTCATGGGGTGTTTATTCAGAACCATGAGTGGGGAATCAGGCTGTCTCTAGGTACAGCACAGCTCAGGGCAGCACAGGAGCACAGCTTCCTCTGCCGGGTTCTGCCAGAGCTGGGCAGCAGTGAGCCTTGTGTCCCAGATGCCAAAGGGACTGCACCACACAGGCGGCACATCCAAGTAGCTCGGAGGTGGTCTCCTCCTTGGGCTCTTCCAACCCGAATGGAATAACACTCAAGTCCGTGATAAGAACACGACCGCCTCCATCCAGCTACATGCTCGTAAAGGGAGGATTTGAGCATAAACAAACCAGCAGAGTTGGGCACAGTCCCAGTTACCCCCTCCCACATCTGTGTGTGCACCACTCCAACACGAATGAGGATCTCCCCGAGGCCCCACCACCTCCCAATCTGGGGATCCAGAGCTCAGAGCATGGCTGATCTCCTCCAGGGTGCTGGGTCCCCCAGGATGCCTGTTCTTCAGGAAGAGACAGATGTCCTTGCCCCATAGCACAGCCCGAGTTCCCCTCCCTGCCTCCCACAGAAATGGAGGGGAGCAAACCCAACTTCCATTCCTGCTACTGGAATTACAAAATACACATGAGCCTCTCCTAGGCTGGGCCCCTGAAAAGCACATAGCACCAGGGCTTCTGGGCTACTCTTCCTCCCCTGCACTCCAAAAGCTGAGCACTGAAAATGTTAATGGCTTAACGGACCAAGATGGGCAGTCAGCTGCCCAAAAGGCACTGAAATGGCCTAGAGGGCATAGACATGCCATTTTATCCTCTCTTCCTGGAAATTTATTGTAGCTAAAACTGAATAAAACAACCAAGATTTATGAATCCAGATAGCATCTGAGATTTCTCACTGTCCCTGTCAACAACCTTCAGACACTCGAAAGCACAGCCATAATCCCCCTTTCACTGCAGTGGAGAACATGAGAACAAAACACGCAGCAGCCTTCTTTTTTACTCTGAGATCGAACTCGTTTCCTCACAAACCCTCCCCAACCCACAGAGCAAAGCTGGGCGAGGCCTTGAGAGCGCACCAAGCATATCAGGCCTCTGCCAAGGAACTGATGATAATTTCTGGGAACAGCCTTCTGCTTGAAACACCAGGCTGATCAGTGATAAAGCTATGTTAATATAAGGGTAACATACAATGGCTGGTGGCAACCTTATCCTTTCCAGAATACCTAGTTCAGAGGAACTCAAGCTTGCAAATGAACAAAAAGCGTACCTTAGGCAAAGAACTTCCACCCTCATAAAGTGTCCTAGTACATTTCTCAAACAAACACATAGTCTTGTGTCAGCCCTTCGGCTGGCAGAATATACGCTACTATGTGGATCCATAACCCTATCAGACCACCATCTCCATCCTTCCCACAGAGAAACCCCTCAGCTGCAGCCTCCCGAGGCACACTGGGTCTCTCTCAGCACAAACCACTCTATTCCTTTGTGTCCAAACACACCACCACACCCAACCAGCGTGACAACCTCCGCATTGCTCTGCACAGCTTCACCTTGCCTAGCTCTGGCACTGCGGTGAGTCTCCCAATCTCTGCCACAGCCAGGGACAGGACTGCCAGAGATGCAAGCATGTCATGTAGTTCAATACTTTATTTCTAGAAAGACCTTTACTTGCTATTACCAGCTGCTTCTCACAAGCAGTTTCTTTTCTGCACCACTGGAAAAGTTTAAAGATATTACAAAATCTTCCACCACGCTCTCTTGTGAAACTGCAAACTGTTTATGGATAAGTTTTCCAGAAAAAAAGGTATGAATCATAAGAAATGGATGGGTGAGCAGCACCCCCATGGCAGAGGCAGCTTCTGGAAAGAGACTACATGCCTGCACGCAAGTTCTCGCATCCTTCCTCCCAAGGAGGAAAGGCTCACGACAACCCCACTCATCACAGAGAAACTGCCTCCAAGGGAAAATAAAATCATGTCAACAGAGACCTGTTCAAGTACACAGTTACTGTGAAAAGACTGTCCTGACCTGGCCCCTGGTAAGAATATTCCATCTGCTCAAGCTCTCACCTATTAGAGAAGGAAGTCATGGATGTTTTCACTTCAATATCTCTACACTTACCACCACTGGGAGAGAGAAGAGACAGAGGACTCAATAACATTTCAAGTGCGAGGTAGCGCTATTTCGATTTTCCAGGACAGCAGCAAGGTGGCTGAAACAGGCACATCTCCATAGGCAATCAGTGACCCAGAGATCATCATGCCTTTTGAATATCGTGTGGCATTTACAGCTGTGTAGAGGTTAAAATCAGAGGCTGTCAGCTTCCATAGACTGTAAAGAAAACATGGTATAAAATACTTCCATAGGTTTCCTTTCAGAAATAGAACAACTCTCATTCCTAGGTCTCTGTTATTTGCTTTCACTGTCAAACCAAGCACATGCTGTAAAGCAAGAAGTACCCCAACCTCTCACTAGAAACTCAGCGTAGTTTTCTCTCATCACCCACAAACTCTTCCATACAATCCCTGCTTTTCACGCACTGAAAACAACAAACAAGAAGCTTCATCTTAGAATTCTCAGCTTTTTCACTGCTGCACAAAAAGCTAGTATGAAGCAAACTAGTTCATCACCTTTTCCCTACAGTATATAAATATTCAACACCCACTGACAGCCCTGGATAACGTGCAAACCAGTCTCATTTTCAGTGCAAGCATCTGTTCCTTCCTAAAGTAAATCTGCATTTTTATATTATCTAGACTTTCCCTTCAACCATGGGAAAAACAGATACTGATGAGGAGACCAGCAATGGAAAGCCTGTATCCTTCCCTCACTGTGTTTGCTGGAACACCATGTGGTTTTTTTCTTGCCTTTTCCGTAAGCAAAGGAAGACCAAGAATTTTTAAGTATTTATGTTTCAGTATCAAAGCCAAAGGCAGATGTGGTGGAGGGGTGTTTGTAATGTAGCCCTTAATTTCAGCCCTCCATTCCAAAAGCAGTCTCTGTGATAAACAGATCTGAAATACCTGTGCCAGCAGGTTTCTCTTCTGTACAAAGCACTGAACAAAACCACAAACCAAAGTCACAGCTCAAATACTGGTATTCCTGGAAAACGAACAGCCATCAGGGAATGAAGTTCATTACATCATCTCACTGCATCAGGATTATGGCCCAAGGAATAACTAAAGAGACACCACCAGCATCCCAAGGCTGCCTAAAGGAACAAATACCAGAGCATGCCTTTCTTAATTAATAAATAAATAAATAAATAAATCCCAGAATGCCATGCAGCTATTATTACAAATATTTTATTTCCTTCTTCATTAATATATGCAAAGCAATCAGATTAGAGCCACAGGAGGTAATGAAAATCCAACTAAGAGATAAGGGTCTTTTTGTGTGGTTGTGCTATGCATGTTTAGTTCCTATTTTAAAAGGAGACCTTGAGTCTACTTTTGTGGTAGTCATGGTAAATGTCAACCAGAAAATTTTCAAGGCAGGGAGAACTGCCATCCTGCAGAAGGAATGTTGTGATCCCTTAAATAAAGCGGAACCCTGACATGATGACCCTCATTGTCAGGCTAAAGGTGAGGCTAGAAGAATCCGACAGAGAAATGATAGGATAAAGACTGAAAATGAAGGTCAAAGTATTTGGCAACAGACTTGATATAACCAGGCAGCTCAAAAGATGCAAGGAAAGCTAAGTTTGCAGGGGTGGAGGAGGATCTTCTTTGATGAAGAGCTTCTCATTCATTTTTTTCCATCTGTGTTATCTAGTCTATTAAAAATATTATCTCTTCCTACAGACCTTGTGTCTGAACAGACTCTCTGTGCAAGGGAGCGATGTCCTTAATACAGCGCCTGATGCTGTAACCAGTTCTTTAAGAAAGAAAACTATAGGAAACAGCCCTGGCCTGCATGGAGACACTGGCAAGGAGCGGGCAGACCATGCTACCTCCACACTGGGTACTCCTCCTAGAAAGATACTGGTAACATCAAATCTGCCCAGAGCTGTAGGAAAGGTTTAAGCAAGAAGGAACATAGCATTTCAGAGAGAGGTTCCAGGGTCTCCATCTGAACCTTATCAAAGAGAAGACTGAAAGGTAACCGGATCAAAGTAACTAAATGTCATCACAGAAATAGAAATTTTATAGGAGTCTAGAGAATCTTAATAGATAAAAGGGGAAAGCTGAAAGGCAGGACTTTTAACAGAGAGGTTAATTAACAACTGAAACAATATACCATGAACTGCAGAGGACTGCACATTGCTGACAATTGTCAAGTTAAGATGGGATGCTTTTCTAAAACATCTTTTCAAGTTCAAACAGGAATTAATCCAGAGAAAGCCTGTATGAGAGATCACAGCTTTCTGACTTTTATAATCTCCAAATGCAGCAAAGCAGCAGTACGGGATTTCAGGAGAGCAAAGCTAAGTCATTTCAGGAAGGAGCACAGGAATAGCTCACCAGTATCAACAAGAATATTTGCATGAGGACTCCACTCACATTGAGCAACATGCAACCAGGAGGCTTAATAAAAAGTGACAAGCATAGAAAGCAGGACTGAAGAAAACTACTACCTAATAAAATTAATGTAAATTAGGTTGATTCTTTTAGGAAGAAAGCTGACATGTCTGAAGCAAGAAATAGCCAATGGAGCTTTCATACGGACCATGTGAAAACAGAAGGGAATAAAGAGGTTATAGCATATTATTTTTGTTCTGGGGTAAAAAAAAAAGTTCACTGTCCTGACTGGCAGGTATCACTAGCTCCTGCTGCAGGCCCTGACAGGAGAGACTGAATCCAGGTGAAGAGTTGCTACAGTATGGGATCATTAGTTTGGAGATGGTGATGCACATTCATTATTTTTAATATTCTTTCTTCAGTACTGTGAGAGTTTCCCAGATTGTTTTATGAATCAATGGATCTGCAAAATGTTAAGTACCCAGATTTATCCATAGGAAAAGTTTAGGCTGATCGTGCAAGAAAATTCCAGGCACTGAGCTCTATTTGCTTTGAAACCTGCCAGAAATGCTGCTTACCAAGCAATCCCTAGGAAACAGTCTGGACTCCAGAGACAAACAATCTAGGAGACCCATGACTGTAGGTATTCCCCACTCTCCTCCTGTGAGGTTTGCGGCCCAGGTACCAAACGTTTGGCAATGTCATTTCTTTCTGTATCCTCTACATATTCCGAAAGCAACTGTGGCTTTTCCAGTTATCTGGAAGTTGATGTGTTCCTGTAAAAGAAGCACCTGTCCCTTAAGTCTGTCTTTTTCACTGTGCTGCAAACATATGCAAAATGTTTATGATAGCAAACAGCAGGAGCATTGAGGAGTCTCACCAGCTCTAATTAAAGCAGGCTCATCCTACAGTTCTACCCATGTAGAACTGAACTTGCTTATTTAAGTGCGCAGGCTTAGCTTGCAAATACCAAAATACAGGTGTCAGTGTACGACAACAGTAAGCTGCTGAGAAGGGAGTTTTCTGCTAATCCGTTTGAGCAGATGTGTTGCAGCAGATCAAAGAACACAAACTCCTACAGGCTGGACTAGCACACATCCTGGGGACATGGCAGGGAAATGCTCATCGCTTCCCTTAACAGGGACAACACCATTAGGAAGAGCACAGCGATAGGCACGCTTGTTCTCCACCCCACCCGTCAGCAAATCCACGTTAACTATCTTGTTATGGTCACTATCCTAATGACCCAGAACATAGCCAGTGCCCCACAAGACTGTGCTTTCTTTCAAGGGAGCAGAAGCTACCATGAGCGCTATGAAAGATGCTCCTGTGGGATGCAATGCAAAGGAGTGAGAGAAATTTAGTCAGGCAATGGATAACACCTCCCTCGCTACTTGGTGCCGGGCAGGGAACAACAGCGTCTCTTCACGTTAAGTCCCAAAGGTGCATGGTTGAGACAGCTCTGCAGGCACATGGCAAGGATTATAAACACAAATCCACTTTGTTGCTACAGGTGAACATCACGCCGGTAGGAGTCCAGCGGCACTGCAGTCAACAACCCAGCCCGTGGCACGCATGCTGCTTCAGCCAGCGGCTGTGTTGTCAGCACAAATAATTACCAAAGACAGACCACCAGGCAAATAACCCTTTCAAATGAACCACTCGCTTCTTGTCTTTCCCAGGAAAAATGTTCCAACAGTGGGATTTCCAAGCCATACCAAAGGCATCCTCAGGACATGGGCTTCTTCTCAAACTCAACTTCAAAAACTGAGAGCTCAGGATAATGAATCTCTGTCCCATAAAAAACGAAAACCATAAAGCACCAAAGCTGAATCCTAACACCAGCCTGTACCTCATCTGTCCCTTCCTTCGTCAATCATTCAAACACTCTGCAGCACCTCACAGATTTGAGCCTTCTTTTTAATAAAAGAGATGGAGGAAGTATTTATCTTCCTTTGCATTAAGACACTAGTTTAAATTAAGTTTTAAACAACCTCTCCTAAAGGTTCACAGGATGGCAGTGGACGACTCCCAGAGATATGGCGATTTGTCTCAAATCTTGCCTTTGAAATTCCATAATGAGAAAATCGGATGTTTTGGGGGGGGGGGGGGTGGCTGTGGCCTGACTGCCTGGCTTTCTGCAAAGGCCAGAGGCTGAAACTAAAGCAATGCGCTCTCATTCCATACCAAAAGCAAGGCCCAGATGAATGCATTACCTGTAAAGAAACACAGAAAGGACAATGTTTGTGTATTCCAGCTCAACTTTTTCAGGTTCATGTGACTTTTTCAGTTCAGTTTCAGTAACTTTTTCAGTTCAGTGACTGCTGTGCTGAAATAACCAGTTTTCCAGGGACTTCTCCATCTACTGCAAACATACTTCATGGGGTTTTTTTTCTCTTCCACAGTCCAAATGACCTCTGCTATTTAAGGCCCTCTAAATCTTTCTTAAGTCAATAGCCTCTCTTGGTAGGTTGCCAATCTTTAATTTTTCCCAACAATGTTTCGATCCAACAATCTTCCTTTTTTTATTTATTTATTTTTAAATTACCCCTTGAGAGTTACTGCAGCGAGAGGTTAAGGAATGTAAGCAAATGAGACAGTCTGTGGTAGCCAAAATGACAGATGAATGACATTTGGGAGGGACTGAGCTAGGTGGGGATGTATGCAAACACCCATGCTCCCGCTCACTGAGCTCAGGCAGCACAAGGGGCTTGGCAGCACTGGACAGACAGGTTGCCTTGGCTGTGCTAACCAGCTGTGGGAATGCAGCAGTTGTTCAACAGGGTAGCAAAACTTCTGAGAGATGATATAAATCTCCAGAAAGCTATGACACTCATCCTTGGAGAACAGGTAAGAGTTACGAGAAGAGTTGTTTTGCTCTGAGCAAGCATTTCTGCATAGACGTGCTACTTCAGATTGACAGTCTGTGCTGTTAGACCCCTCACCAGCAGTTTACACAGGGCTTTACAGAGTTAAACACGAACTATTCCTCCTCCTCAAGGTGCTTGCAGCTCAAAGGCAAACAGATCATGGAGAAAAATTAAAAACAGAACTTGGGGAAAGAAGGGGTGTGAGATAAAGTACCACCTTATACGGTTGGCTAAGCACCAGAGTTGTGCCATCAGTACAGTGCAAGGGGCAAAGGAAGAGACAGGGCAGTCAGGAATAAGGACGAACAGATAAATGCAGGGAGCCCATTTCCAAGGCAGCAAAGGTGCGAGGAAGAAGACAGTACACAGGAAGAACACGTCTGAAAGAACAACATGAAAAACAAGCCAAAGACTTAGAGAAAACTCACAATGATAACACAACATCCAGCATTACATAGAGGAGACAGAGATTGTTGGGAGAGGGTGTTTGGCAGGCACAGAGATGAGTGAGTATAGGCCAGCATCACATGACTACTGCATATGTGAAACCAGTCCTTGTGGTAGCAAAGAATAAACCTCCTGTTTTGCAGAAAAATGGCATGCATGGGCAATGAATGTTACTGACAGTTCCTCCAGTCATGGGACAGCATATCCTGAAGGACCTCACTTCCTCGAAGAAATGTCAGTAAGATTTGCACACTGCTCTTAGGGTTCTGTCAAATTAATGAGTCTTAAGGGTATGGAGTAGTTCTCATGAATACAATAAACTGCTGCTATACTGATATAAGCTCTTTCCAGTTCAAATATTGATAGAGGAGTTGTGATCTACACTGGCATTACAATTTATGTCCAGTCTGGAGACATCCCTTGTTTTATAGACATAAGGCTAACAGGTTGGTTAGAGGTCAAAATTGAAGAAACAATTTTCATCACTCTTGATTATCTTTGAGAGATCCTGAAGCAGATGGAAGCTGCTCAGCCATTCAGCCAGTGTTACATATTTCACTCTGACAAGGCTCTGGCATCATGAGCAGAGGGAAACCTGAGCAAGAGTATTTCCTCCCATTTAAACCTTCTTTATTATTAAATCCTTCAGTCATCAGCAGAGCATTTATTTGGTGAGTTGCTTTGGGGTTTTTTAAGCAAAATACAGAGTTTAAGGTACCTCCTTTTACATACCTAGATCAGAATGTTGTGACATGTTCTGGTTTTAATTAATAAGGCTGTGGATCACTGCTTGTAAGGCAAAACTAATTCCTCTTCAGCCAAGCACTGCTAGTACATAGCCCCATATATCCCCAGGTATTTGCTAGTGGAATAAAAGCTCGTTACAGCTATCTGGCTCAAAATTAACAGACAGCATCAGCACAGATGCAATTCATGACAAGCTCCATCTCTCAAGTCAATAATAATTGTTTACTAGATTGCCTGGTTTGCAAGGTAGACCACTCTGAGCTATCGCCTCACGTGGCAACAGACGTTTAAATAATAAATAGTAGCTCTGTTTTATTCAGTAAGGCACAGTTGAGTCTTTGCTAAATTTAACCATCCAATTAACCTAGCAACATCGATGATTTGAGAGTTTTCAGAGTTCACTGCTTTCAAGAAGGAAAGCTCAGTTACACCAATTAACATTCTCTCTCTAAACTGCAAAAGCAGCTACTTCCCATGTCTTTCTGGGGTTTGAGAGGCAATGAGAACAACTCGGGAGTCTAGCACTGTCTTCTTAAGCTTCCCAGATGAAGATGACATTCTTCCAGGTAATGCCAACCACCTGGCTTGCTCTGGGCTCACATAAAAATAGACATATTCTACAGGTTTGCCAGTGGTGAGAAACTGTTGCTGGCAAAAAATAAAACAAAACAAGTTTCAAAGACAAGTTAATTTTGTATAAAATTAACTATGATGTCTTAGTCCAAACCTTTTCATTAGCTGCAGCACACAAAACAGCCACCATTTCTTTTTAACCTTAGGCTAATACAAAACACACGTATCTCCAGCTGGCACAACTGCACGCATTTCTTCTGCAAGCTCAGTGCAAAAGACAGTATGCCCAGAGATGGGCAATGGAAATTCCTCAGGTCACTTCAACCCAACATAAATACACGTCTACAGTATCTGAGCAGCAGTCACAGGGAAATCCTGTTACATCCAGCTGACTTTTCCTCTCTATCACACACAAAGCTGTCTTTACAGAAGGAGCTAGCTTGTAGCATCTCTCCTTCGGTTTATGCAGATCACACTGCAGAGCACAAGAGTGCTCTGAATACTAAGCTACTGCACCTAACTTCTAAAAAAATAAATACATGAACTGTAGATGAAGAACAGGGGAGACTTGGCAGATGCTATCTAGCTATTCTATTCCAAAACTCTGGTGTAGTCTCACATGTTTTTGCAAGTAGGACAAGAACAAGGCACCAGCCTCAAAGCAGTGGGGTCTGAGCAGTAACTCCCCAGCCAACACAGCTGCAACAAATTCAGAGTTTTTGCCTTTCTATTAGCTGTCCCCAGGAACAAAAATATAAAGGATATCAGACCTTTGAGGCAGCACAGGGAACACAACTTTACCAAACCCTGCTCTAAAACTCTGGGAATTTGTAATGGGTTTTAAAACACTCATCCCCAGATTTCACCAGGATGGATTCTTTCTCAGACCTCTTCAGTTTAATCTCCTTAAGCCTGGAAGTTAAATCTTCCAGAGTGAAAATATTTTAGCACTGTAATCTAGCTACGAATATTCACGCTATTTGCCCCAAATTCTCTCATTACAGCTGCCATTCTCAATTATTCACAGGTAGTGGTACATGCAGTTTCCGTGGAAACCTGCAGCTCACAACCATCAGATGCGCAGTGAATTGCAGGCAACAGGCACTCAAGCAGAACTGGCCAGCGGTGTAATTATGTTGATATTTGACCATCTCAGACCTAAAGGTAGCAAAGGACTAGTTTACATTTCAGTGTCTAAATTTCAAATGTCTTAAGTATTCCAGGAAGCAACCAAGATCCTGTATCTCCCAAAGCATAATAAACTTGATGAGGAGGCTGTAACTTTTATGACACATCGCATTTTCAACATTTCACTATCATTTTCTGTATTTACCATTGAAAGCAAATGTCAGATTACAGCACCATAAAGCTGGTCATAAGCGATTCACTCCATTATACTTGAGGACCTTCCTTACTTTTAACTAGTGAATCCATGCCAGGAACTTGACTGAGAACATGCTGCCTTCCCACCCCCACCCCCCAACCCCCCTGCCACCTCGCCTCTCCCTCTCACTCACCTCTGTTGTTTCTTGCACCACACTACTAGATCCCTACTCACTCCACTCTCATTACTCTG
>WUAM01000359.1:13872808-13889110 GCA_024336885.1 Actenoides hombroni | reverse complement strand
CCGCCCCTTCTTTTCCCTTTCCTTTCAGTAGTAGCTGCTTAATTTCATATAAAAAGTGAATATTCGTATGATAAAACTCCTTTTCCTTGAAGCTTCTTTCAGCATTTAACATTCTGTATGTTGCAGAGCCTCAAAAGCAGGTATCTTAAAAAGATTTCAGAAGCTCCTTGGAAATGCTCTTTGGGTTATGCTAATGCACAACAGAATAAGAGTATATCCTTGTCAGGCAGAGCTGTGAAGACACGCCGTATTAAATTCCTGAAGCCTGGCCATACAGTGAGGTCTGCCCAGCTGTCACTCCATGCTAAGACAACAGACTGCACAGTTTTTCTGTTAGAAAGACTCACGCTTCTCCCTGATACACAACATTCTACTGAGGGGCTGACTCCCTCCAGGCACCAGAAATGCTTCATCACCCACACATCAGATTTTCACACAAGCTCCTTCACATTTCTTCCCCATGCAAGTGCCCCAGGCTAAGGCAGAGGCTCTTCCATAGGATAGTCAGCAAGACAGAGGCCTCCAAATCCTTCTTTTCTAGTCAGATCTCTTCAGGAGTCAAGTAATGATTATGCTGTAACCAGTGATACTTCCCAGCAGTCACTTTGTGTTATCCTGTGCCATACGTGCACAATTGTCTGCATCCAACTACTCCCTACCTGGACAGTGGCACAGTAGCACAGTTTGCCTGCATGACATGCTGTTTTGTGAGGTCTTCTATGAGGGTCCACAATTAGAGCCTTAATTATTCTAGATACAGTTAACAGTGGCCCACAAGGTTGCTGTATACTCCCTGTGAGCAGAGTCTTTCTCCTCTAATGCCATCCAGGAAGTCAGCTCAAGTTTTACCACAAGTAAATTGGTGTAAGAGTCACTTTTTTATCCAGGATTTTTTCACTTGGCACAGTCTCAGGACTTGAGTAATAGATACTGTTTCTGGTGTAAACCAAGTACTTGAGTTAATCTCAAATGAAGAACCACCATCTCAGATGCAGTTAGAAGCAGCACTACTCAAACACATCTAGAACTGGTGGAACTACTCAGCAGTAAGGAATTAAACTCTAAAGGCAACAGATTAAAAATGTTTGTTACACTTGCTTCATTCAGAATTTCAGGTTTGCCAAATGTAATTTCCAAGCTGTTCAGTTTAGAAAAATCCTCAGACCTCATAGAGGGAACCGTCCACACATTACTTAGTAAGGCCAGACTGGTAAAACACTGGCAAAATACCTTTATGGAAAGTAACTGTTGGGAGAGCAGCAAATGGAATGCCTACCTTGCACCACTGCACAGAGCAGCTGACATGGTAACATACAGACAAACGTGCCCTGAAAAATGGCACTATGCTCCCCCTTCCCTGAAAACCACCAGAAGATCATAGGCAGACTTCTTTTATAAAAATACTGTGGTGCATGAATAACTGAGAGACCGTTATTAATTCTGCTGTTGAAGTAGAAGACTATCATCTAAGACAGCTGGATGGAAGATAAGCAATCTAAGGAGCTGTACTTCTATTTTAAACAAACTTTGGACTTCTGCATATTTGTTTTCTTAACCAGTACTCAGGGAAAAGGCTGCCGCATTTCAATTAGAAACAATGTTCACTTCCATTCTCTTCCTGCCTGGGACTGAAAAATAGCCTGGGAGGCAGGTCACTGATGGGGAGAAACACCAACTGAACTTTCTGTGGTTTAGCCATAACTCTACAGAAACTTGTATTTAACTACAAAGCTTCATCTCTAAAGATACCAGTCTTAAATGAGTATCTGTCAAGAGTGTCTTGAAGATAGAACGGTGTACTAGAAGAAATGCCAAAATAACTTTAAAAATGCTGAAAGGGTCACACTAACAGTCATGCTACAGAGTCATTGTTAGCTACCTAACTATGGAGTCTGGGTAATTTTGGCTGATGAATCTTGTGCCTGCACCACTCTACCTGCTCTTCTAGAGTAGCTGTAAATTAGCAATTAATGCCACAAGAAGAACCAGTTCAAACTTTGTTATTTGGCAGTGAGGTCCTGTTTCCATGAAATCCAGCACTTCATGTCTCAATAAACTGAAAAGTGCATAAAGTAATGAATCACTAGGTTATATTCAGATTCTACAGATTCATTTTTCAGCCATAGGAAAGCAACACTTGCCAGGCTTAGAATAGCAGCACTGATCTAAAGGACAACAGTACTGCAATTTTTTAAAAAATGTGTAACATGAAAGAACAGGTTAAGTGATAAGGGAAGGTATTTCAGTTCTATGCTTCAATGAATATTAGTGACACAGTTGTTAGGAAGGTGGAAAATACCAGCTGTCAAGTTTTATGACTTGTATTTCAGACAGCTTCATTAAACACACCAATTTATTTTTTCATGGACACCTTTGACGCATTTGTAATTGGTCAGATGAAGGGACCATGTGGCAGCACAGGACTAGGTGGGACACCTCTCAGATGTCTCGCCTTTCCGCATATTACAGAGCAAGAAAAGATCAGAAGGACCAGCTCTGTCTGGCTCAGCTCCACTCACTTCTCAATTTACTCCAGCATTGCTCATGACTCGCATAGCTGACAAATAACATCTTGCTTCTGTTAGGATTAAATATTCTAGGAAAAAATGGAAAGCTGGCTCCAGTCGAGTCTTGATGCGTTATTGTCACTTATTGTCCTTCAATGGCATAAAGTAGCTCAAGATCTTGAACTGGGGACATTGACTATCAGGGCAGATCCACTAACAGAGGGCTGAACTTCAGCAAGGTACAAATGCAGGGAGTGGAAAATTGCCTTGGTGCTCAGCAGCTTTTGAGCTCTCCCTTTGCTGGGCAAAAGCCCTTAGCCAGGTCTAGAGGTGAGAAATGCCTGCCTCTGCTGCCAAAATCGATGCAAGGAAGACCTGGGTGCAGGTCCTTCCACACGTGTACAAAAAGGCCTCAGAGCTTTTTCCCTTCATCATAGGTACCAAGGCAAGCTGCAAAGCACATCCAGCTGCAGGCCAGCTTCACAAACCTGAATTATAAATAACAAAGACAGGCTACCGCTACAAACTGCGTGGAATTAAAGAGGCAACATCCAACAGATTATATTTGAATACAAAAGAGCAGAACATAATCTGAACACAAGGAATTTGAAACAAAAACCTAAGCCAAGGAGGCCACTTCCCTCCTAGTGCACATCACAGAACTCCTTGTGAAATTTCATCTTTTGTCTTAGCCTGACCCTGTGCACTGACTCACCTGGACAAACAGGGGTTCTAGATGTGTTTTTAGGTGCCACAGGAACAAGCAAACATATGCTCAACCTGCAAGATGGGAGACAGTCCTGAAAGATGGCAGCTCAAAGGGTTCACAAGATTCACAGTGTGACAGAGAAGCTAATGCAGCTCCACAGTGTAGCCCAGCCCTGTTTCTACTGGATGAGGATGCATAGCTCTCAACTAAACAGATCAGCACTTTTTAGTATGGAAGACACAAACAAGAATGAGTGCAACAAAGACCTACTAAAACCGGAGTCTCTTATAATAATAATCCACCTTTCCTTCTAATAGGAAGACTACAAGGCATCAAATTATGTTAGCAATTAGCAGTTGGTTTTTTTGGTGGTTTGTTTTGGGGTTTTTTTTGTTGGGTTTTTTTCCCTTCACATAGTTAAACTAGGAAACATCTTGCTGTGAGATATTACGCACACTAGAAGTTAAAGTTAAAGAAGTAATTAGATTCTTCTTTCATTAGTCTGACTAAACCCACTACCTCTAGCTCAAAAATGCCAGAGGTACACATGAGTAGAGGCTGGAGAAGCCTGTATTTGGAGGAATCATCACTATAAGCATGCTCTGCCCTTCCACACTTCCCTGGCATCCAGCACTGGCTCCTGGAAAAGGCAGTGGAATAGACTGACCTTCAGTTTGAATCATTGTGGCTCTTTCTTAAGGCTGTAAAATACAGTGTGAATTGAAATGCATGCATTTCCAGAAGAGCATAGAAATAGTGTGGAGAATTTCAAGATGAGCTACAAATACACACCAGGAGCTAGAAAACAGGTCATACAACAGGGGCTTGCTGGGCTCAGACTATTCAGCCTGTTTAAGAGAATCTACAGAAGCTTATGTGGAAAAAGGGATCTCAGAGAGACAGGGCAGACAAGAGGGTTTACAGTCTCAGAAAATGCCAAATGGCTTGGATTAAAGTTGAGATTATACAATTTCAACCCTGGAATTAAGTATTAATTATTGGAATAAACTGACCGGTTAGTGCTGGACCCACAGTTGCTTTGCACCTTTTTTGATGATACAGTATATAATTTATTAAAGACATCCTTTATTCTATCTTTCAGAAATATAGGTAGGGCTGAAACAAAGAAGAGGCAAATGAGAGATGCTAGCCATGGACCATCTTACCCCAGAGCCTACAACCAAATTGTAAATGGATACAGAGCCAGGTATGTTGGCTGGAATGTGCTCGAACAGATGCAGTCTGCTCTCCCCGGGTAGTCCCTGAAAAGCCTGAAGCAAGAGGAGTCCTACGTGTTTGTCTGCACTGCAAAACAGTATGAGAATGTAAGCACAAGGAAATGGAGTAACTGCACAACACGGGCATAACCTTACTGTGATTGCCTCATCAATGCAAAGCCATGCTCCATCAGACAGACGACTCTTAGATTTCTGCTTTGATCAAATACAAGCCTCTAATAAGGAGCAGTCTAAACAGCGGTTTGAATTAGGGGAAGAGGCTAGAGGTAGGTTTAACAAAGAAGTTGTTTTACAGTGTTGCCACATTGTTCAATTGCTGGTGCCAATCAGCCTGTAAATCAATACACCGAAAGTTTTTGAGGTCTTCTGGGACCTGCTAGGATGAGAAGCTTTATACAAACTGAGTTGTTAGCATTAAGCTAGGACCCAAGTCAACAACACCTCAGTCAAACTCCAAAAATTAAAATTCTGCATCCTGAGCAAGTCAGGAAACCAGCAAATCCTGCTTTTGAGCCTGACATGTTCCCTGTGACTCAGTGCAGGAAATAACCGTGTCTGCTGTAAGCAAACACCAGGAGAAAGCACATGATGTTGAAAAAGGTGGCAGCCTGCAGAAAGAGACAGACATTGCAACTTGCATTCTGCAAGGCCAAGGTTGCTGGGAAAATCAAATCCAGCTACCTGAAAGACGGAAGAACAGAAAAAGTACAAGGAGAACCAAAAGACTTTCCCTTTGCCAACCACAACAAACGGCTCAGTAATACAAAATGTCAGTTGGCACATGAAGCACAGTGGATGGCCTGACAGAAAATGCATTTTAAAATCATTAACACATTGGGAACACACAGATGTGCAGCACGGCCACATCTGTGCATTGTAATTCTACAGTAGTCACAACTTAATGAATCATCAGTTGTGACAAGATCAATGAACCGAACTGCACAACAAACTGAAGCTAGTAAATTCATGCCCGGGGCAAGAGCTAAGGGTTTATTTTATTATTTTATTTAGAACTTCTATCACTTTTAGTGTCTAATTAGTAAAAACATGAATCCTCCAGGATCCTTTTCTTCCCCCACCCCTTTTGAAAGTCCTACTGCAAAAGATAAAAACTTTATTCATGTTTGCTCAATTCAATTCTATGTATTACTCATCTGATCAGCAATTTCTTCCTCAGGACTATGAGAACATGGCAGGCAGAAGTCACAATGTTAAGATGTGTACTACATGTTGATCAGGTGGACTCTGATTAAGCCTATCACCTCTAAGCAAAACAACTGCTATTTTTTCCATGAGGCCACATTTTTGCTGCAGGCAAAGCATCAGCTAAGGTTCTCTGCAGTGCTACTTTTTGAAGGAACAAATTCACAACCAAATCAAACAACCAAGTAATTTATTTGTAAAGAATACACACAGAGCTTCCCCTGGGCCTCAACTCATTCGAAACTTCAGTGCTGGGTTTGATGATGACATGTCTACGCGGATAATTTAGCGGGGTTTCACATCAGTGATAGTCTTACAGAAAAAAAATCTGCCCTAATTAACCTCCTGGCAGGAGAGAGAAGAAAACACCCCATCTTCTTACAGAGGATGGTTCGTGCAAGAAAGGGCACTCCCTGCTGACCTCTTCACTCTCGCAGTTCAACCATTTTGATCTCCACCATATGTAGGCTTTCAGTGGATTGATACTTGCCAGGGGTTCCACTGGGCTCTTGTCTCCCTTCCAGACAGGCTCCAAGAGACAGCAAGCTCTCCACTTTGCCTGGCTTGTCTGTTGCATGATAGGCATCGAGCTCCATCTGGAAGGAACTTGATAGAATTGTAGCACTGCTGGCATGCACTGCTCTTCCCTGCTGGGACTCAAAGTGAAGGAGATGCAGGCTCACTTTAAAAGGCTTATTCTGTTCCTCCTCCTGACCTTCTTTATACCAGCTATCCTGTCATCTTGGACTATGCATTCCCCAATTCCTTACCTTTCCTTGCAATAGCTTTTGTTAATACCACCCTGTGTGCAATTTATGCATTATTTGTCAATATGTTTATGATTTCTGTTCTCTCTCCAAGGACTTTCTCCTCAGTGGGACCAATTGTGGCACTGTCTAAATCAAAGAGATACAGAAAAATAAATTCCAGTATTGCCTTGCTTGTAAACAAGGCACCATTTTGGAGCTGTAGTACCACAAAGCAATGTTTTGGGGTTTAAGATTTCCAACAGGTTAATGTTTTCAGTGGTCTCAAAGCAGCTAAGAGGTCATACTACCAGTTCTGTTGCATGTGGTGTTTTGTGCAGCTAGTTTTATTTAAAGCATCTGCATCCTGTGCTGACAGGCACTCTTATTGCAGGGAAATTCTCTCCAGTCCCAGCTTGGAACGACGACACAACATTGAACGTTTCTACACTACAGCTGGATAAAGTTATAGCTCTGATTGATAGACCTCTCCCCTCAAC
Organism: Actenoides hombroni; assembly: GCA_024336885.1. Lineage (NCBI taxonomy): Eukaryota > Metazoa > Chordata > Aves > Coraciiformes > Alcedinidae > Actenoides > Actenoides hombroni. The sequence goes on along the minus strand of WUAM01000359.1, from coordinate 13,882,207 downwards.
TCGTACACCAAGAACTTGGAAAGGTTTCATCCCGGCTGGACCCTTGCGATAAAAGGATTGAAGGAACAGAGCACAGGATTAGCACGACAGCTGAATACATTGCGGTGTTTTCCCATGGCATCATCCAACCTGCCCCATCAAGGCGCTAGATGATCTTGAAAAGACAGATCTTATTATACCCCACACCCACTGGTTTTCCTTAGGATAAAGGATTTGAAAGAGCTATTCCGGAGCTTTGGGCAGAAAGAATCCAAGCAGGTCAGAGTGCCAGAAAGAGCTGCTACTTTATTATGCAACTGAAGTGTCTATAAGAATAAACAGCTGTTAAAAAACTCTATGGGGAAGGTGTTGGTTTAGTACTACAAGATTAACACTTTTATAAACTGGGCTTCTAAGACAGCAAGTGGAATGCATGAATTTTAGATCGTCTTTATACCAAACATATTTTAGTCACTAACAGGTAAAGAAAGAAATTAACAATGAACAGTCACAATAATTAACTTCCTTGCACCCAAAATTAGGGCCAATTATTCCTTTTGCTCATTATCTGGGCCCTGCATTGTAATAGCACCACAAATTTAGAGCCTTCCTGACACTGTGAAAAAAAATATGAGATCAACAAGAGATCCATAAGGACAACTAGATGCGGGACTTGTGAATAAGCATGATGCACAGAAACCAGCTGTCAGAATGAACAATATTACAGGTCTTTAAAGCAAAGGCAGCTTTGTTTTGTACAGTCAACATTCCAGACCAAGACTAAAAGGTGGCCCACCAGTAACAATGATGTGATTTCCCTTTTTCTGCAGGAGAGGAAGTTAAAACATGTGTAAAATGCTCTCTTCCACAGGTACGGTGACACATGAAATGTATTACTCCCTACATGGACTTCCTCTCTTCTGAATAGCTGTTGTTGCTACAGGTTCATTAGCATGCATTGATATTCCAGTTGCATGTTTTTCTGGCTTTCTTTTTAAAATAGTGATTTCTCCAAGAGCTTGGGACTGTGATTTATTTATTTTTTTAGCGAGAGGAAGAAGATAAGGCACAGAACATAAGCCCAGATGACTGTATAGAAACTTTGTTGCATGCAGAGATTTGTATCTTCATAGCTGTAAGCACTGCATTCCCTATGGTCGTGGTTATCACCTGTTCTCTCCATGCTCCATTTTCCATTTAAGAACTTACTCTCCAATTCTATTAAGGGGATATATTCTTCCACTCCTGCAAAAGAAGTTACAGAAGATCACTGTGCTGCTGTGTCTTCTTAAGTGCCTGCGTAAACCATGGCGTACCAGTAAATGACAACAGGTCACTAAGCTTTGGGCAAAGAGCCTCCTGGTTATGAGCAGATACAGAAGATAATTTTGCAAAAGTAATTAAGGACTCAAAAGGCTTTTCAGGTCATCTTGCTCTCACCCTTTCCTTCTTCCTTGGAACCAAAGCAGATAATCCATATGGCATTATCAATCAGTGCTTCCCATTAATTTCCAGTAGTTCCAACAATGAGCTGCTAACGCTTCCAGGCGGCTATTCCACAACCTAGCAAACTTCAAAGACTCTACAAATACACACCAGCAACTAACTTTATTAGTCAGCAGGAGATAACAGCAGGACTGACAGAAGAGCTACAGAGAGCACCTCTGTCAATAACAGGTTGCTACATATGCTCTCAGGACAAGGTATCTTGAGAGATCCAGCAATAACAAAGGTCTTTTGAAATGTCTGATGATCTAGTATTTTACGCTTCTGATGGTCACCAGTAGATTTTAAATCTGACAAGAAATGTGATTTTTGATTTACAGTTAGGCAAATTAACTTCTTGTTCGCCAGTTCCAGATGAACTAAATATACTTACATTAAAGTGCCTTTTACAGTAAGAAACTGATTAAGTTATAATTGTGAGTTTCCTTTTTTCTTTTTCTTTCCCCTCTTCTGGATTCATGTATACACAATTCATTAACAAACACATCATCTTCAGGCCGCCAGTCCTCCAAACTCATTTATTACCTAAGAGTCACCAGGTCCAGCATCAGCCTACTTATTATCAGATAAACATTCTGAGAGCCAAATCAGGGCTCAATGACATCTCATCAACTCCACTCTCTTGTTCACTATTTTCTTAGTAGTGCAACAATGGTCTCTATCAACAATTTCCTCAAATAGCAGTTTTGAAATTACTAGATGCATTAATAACTTCTGAACAAAAGGCAGGTATTAAACTGACAGCATTGTAGAGATGCTGTAAATAAAGAGGACAGTCAAGAAAAATCAAGCAAGAAGAGCCAAACCAGCTTTAGTGACAGGGATAACAGGAACAAGCAAAAGAATTACTAAGAATTTTTGCTGTAAGCCTGGCACATATTGCTTGGAAACACAAGGAGACACAGAGAAGCTATGCTACCCAGTGACCAACTGAATGAAAAAAGCATCTATGATCCTAGCATACATCTTGATGGTGTAGCTCCAAAATCCATGGATCCACCAGTGTTTTTGAAAAGACACTTGGCAAGGTTCCTCAAGTTCACATCTTTAGTTGGGCATGTTAAAAAAAAAAATGTATCTGAAATCAAACAAGAACAGGTACAGAATAGGACCACCAAGATTGACAAATGATCTATGAAACGATGTGGAGATTCTACTGCAAGGGGAGAGTTACTTGGCCACTTTCTGGTACAGATCAGGACACTGGCTAGTACACATCTCAACCTAAACATCCTCATTTTCCCAACAAATCTCTCTACTTCAAGATAGACTGTTACCTAACACCTACATTATTCCTGCCTTTTCTTCCTATGTGGTACCTAGTCCAAAAAGCTTATGGGACACACAACTCCTCCTTGGCAGCCTTTACTTAGTTGCTCCACTACCCTTTTTACACCACCACTCTTTTTAGCCCAGGCCTGAGCCAAGGTTCCTGCCCTGGTTTACTGCCCACTGACACTATAAAATCCCAGCCCCATCTGAGGTTTCAGATCTTGTTACAGCCACAGGGGTCGGGACACATGGGAATGCCAGCCTCTCTGCAGTGACATGAAAGGCAGTGCTGGTGGTTGCTGCCTCCCAGCTGGGACTGATGATCTATTCCAACAGAGAGTCAAAACACATTAGTTTAAACCACAGACGATTTAATCTAACCTGTCTGATTTCAAACTGGAACAGAGATGCAGAAGCAGTCATCTGGCCATCCCTGGTCTCAGCTGGGAGACGGTAACCCACAGGGACGCCTCCCGATAAGACAGGAACCTGCCTGCATGAGCGCATCTCTGCCAGAGAGTTAAACTAATCTGCTTGTGCCTCATTTACCTATTGGAATAGGCTGAATGTTCTGACAGTGTAGCAGAGATAGGAGAACAGCCTGACACACTTTCCATCACAATCTCCCAGGAATCTGTAAGATAGCATAGAGTGAGAAGCAATCTGTCTACACTGAGTCCAGGAAAAGAGAGAAAATAATGTCCAGAGCTCAATTATCAATTTTCCTAACAGACAGAATTTATGAGAGGTTGCCACAAGGCTCTGAATGAGCATCCACATTTCTGAGTATCTTCATGAGGGATTTGAGAAATGGAGCAAGTAGAGAGGAGACAACTATTATATGCGACAAAAATTCTTAGCTGAACATTATTTCCAGTACCAAAGTTAGTACTTATACAGTGATGAATAAATTTGAAATAAATCAATTGTGTGAGACGAGGAGCTCTGAGAAATCTTTTTAAAGTCTGTAACTGCACACTTAGTACTACAGCTGCACACTTAAAAATACTTGGCATACGAACCCTGCATTAGAACTTGCATAGAATTCTGTAGAATACTACCTTCTTGTTTGTTTGACACTTAAAGCTCACTTGTTTTTATCAGGGAAGACCTTTCTGAATTGCAGGTGCTGCTTTTGGATGTTGCAGTATCAATGATGCTATTAACTTGCTGATACGACCATGACAACATCCCATCCTGTTACAGATGCAATCTCATACGACCTCCTTTGGGAGGCAATATGCAGAAACAGCCACTTGCTGTAAAAGAAAAATGTTCTCAAGATTAAGAGGTCAGTACCTTTTCAGACACAAGGTTTTATGGGAGTGCACAGCTCCAAAGGGTTCAGCTTGGCATTAACTACGTGGTATTTCACATAAAACTTTTCAAAGGTTGTGCTTCTTGCTTCATAAACTTGTGGAATGAACCTGGATGTTAACCTCAGTGCATGGCAGTGTTCTGATGGAAGGGGCTATCACAGATACATTATATGGTTATGTCCCATTAGCTAATCATTTAAACAGGGCTAAGAAATGGAAATTACGGCATTTGGATCTGGTATGTTCTAAAGACTTGCTGACTCCCCTGTTTGGAGAAGACACCAGAAACACTTAAAACTTTTCTTCACCTGAAAAAAATTACTTTTTTGTCTCATTCACAGCCAAGAAAGTCTTTTGTGTTAAATATTACAAAAAATATAAGAGTAAGACTAACACTGTTACCGAATCCAATCGTTGAAAGTAAATAAATAAAATGAAAAGAACCAGGAGTTTCACATGTGGGTAAGATGATAGGTGCTTTACAGATACCAGAAATTAAATAGCTGAAACAATTCTTTGGATACTGTGCCTGCCTATATAGTGACAGCACAGGACATAATGGTGATATAAGTAAAGAGCCTCTGTAAATTTTCTTGGTCTAACTGAAACAGATCACCAATTCTGCTCAATCTTCTGTATGCTATGGGACCAAGTGACCACCTCTTTCCCCTTGAATTTTTAGGATTCTTCTAGCTCTTGTTCAGCACCTGAGACGTGACCAATTCTTCCCATAATGACAGGGCTCCTAAATTGACTACATCACCAATAGTAGGTGACCTGCTGTGAAGCAGCACAATAACCTTTTTTCCTGTAAGCACTGTTTATACCTTAATAGTGTAAGTCCACATAAGCTTGGATTTACATTGTTCTAGACGACAACGTAAACTTCCCAGTTAGGCCACCATGAGTAACTGGTTTACTGTTTCCCTTTTTAACACGCATGGTACATGCCACGATCCAGTGCAAAGCAAACACTCAGGCTTTTTCACTTCTCTCTGCATCACTGGATTTTAGGATGTTTCCCTAAGCAGTGAAGCACATGGAGGCTCACTGTGCTGCAGGTCCTAGAAACGAGACAGAGATCCATTAACTGCCTGCCTCATACAGAAAGCAAGCATTACTTGGATTGCTTCTGTAGAGAGCAAAAAAGTGGCGTAGGACCTTTGCCATCACAACAGACTTTCTTCCCAGGGAGAGACCAAAGGAAGTTGGAACAGTTAATGGACATGAATCATGTAGGGGGAAGACCTGTCCCTCTGCTGACCAGAGACACGAAGAGAATAGTACCAATCCCAGCAGCAGCAGGGGACAGGGAGCCTTAATTCACTTACATATTCATTACATCCAAATTGATCCAGTTTCCCTTCTATAATCGTTTCAATTTTGTAAACACATTGCTAGAAATTCTTCTTGGCAAAAAGCTGCAAAAGCAACAAAGACAAACATGAGCCAGAGTACAATGATCCAACTGATCCTTTTGTAACTAACCAAACACAAACAAGGATTTAAACATAGCTAACTTCTGCTTACTATTCCAATGATAAAATCACTTTTAGAACAGTGTTTACAAAAAGGCCATATTGTTTCAGGCCTTCTGAGATATAGCTCTCTGCAGAAATCATTTGTAACAGTCAAATGTTTTATCATTTACAGCATTTCAAACAGGGTAACCCCAGGAACTGGAATGCAGCTGGCAGATGGTAAAAGAAATTAAGCTCATGACGTGGTTCAGGAAACAACAAATTACGTAAGGTGGAGGTGCTTCCCACCCCAGGACAACTGCTGCACTCAGGAACTTTCTAGGGCTCCACTAAAACACACCAAAACTTTGCTGACTTCTATCAGCACAAAGGCAGCCAGTAAAACTTAACTTGACAGGTTACCTTGAGACTGGAACCCTGTGTGCAAACAACCCTTTCCCAGCTCTTCCGTCTGTCCTCTTTACCAGGAGCTGCTCTCCTGCAGAGCCTGGCAGCACTCGCCAGGCCGATAACTACATGCCACATGATTAGGAGTCTGGGATAGGGGCATAGGGGATTTGCATAGATCTGTGCTGGAAATGGAAACTGTAGATGATATTTTCATTTTCATTTAACCTACTTAAAAACAAAGGGGAATGAAACTCCAAATCTATTCAGTGGCACTTACATACAACTGTGTGCTCTAGGTTACAGGGGAGTAAAAATAAATAAATAAATACATACATACATACATACTGCTTGCAGGACATTAAAGGAGCAGTTACAGCTAAATAGTTTCCCAGTTCTGAAAATCAAAACCAAATATCCAGGTTGGAAAGTTCTGAGTGAAGGGACTGACAATACACTTTGTATTTCAGCCTCCTTCCTTTCCCAGTGAACCAATATACTCCTCCCTGTCTCTTGAAGAGTTGGGGATTTTTTTCACACTGCTTTTCCCTACCTTCCTGTTGGGTGGAGACTGCTGGAAACCACAGACTGAAGGTATACTTTGGTGTACAGGAAACTAGAGATGAACACTGTGATCATCACCTTTCCTAATGCAGCCACGATGCTGAACCGACAAGCAGCCTTGTGAAAGGACACCACGTAAACACTCCTGCAAGTCAGCCTGTTGCCACGTTCTTCCATGCTGGCATCCTTCCTACTCACATTTCATATAATCTCCCTATTTAAAAAGCCCTGTAATTCTCAACTTTATCACTAAATAATATATTTATTAATTTGTTAGTGCCGCTAACTGTCCCCGAGGCTTTCCTTGGGAATGTGTGTCAGCTTATTGATTCTAGCCCTCCCCTCCTCGCACTGCTTTCCTTCTCTGCCAGGCAGGCAGGAATGTACTTCTGTGCTGCTTCAGGTTGTAATTGGAAAAAAGATAGAAATGTTCAATATGACTCATACATAATTCAGCTTATCAGCTACCAAGGAGAAATGAGAAGAGAAGATGTATGCACGTCTATTTCTCCTACTATCAACAGGAGAAATAATTTCCAGTTACACCAAGTATGTGTAGTTTAGTCACAACAGGATTTGCAGTTAGAATGGAAAAACGAGGGACATGGTAGTAGCAAATGAAAGGGTAGCAGGGAACCAAACTGTTAAAAAGCGATTCACTTGTGTGAGAATTCCCAGCTCCTCCAGGAGACTGGATTCACGCTTCTCACTTAATATTCAGAATGGAATAAGTTGGCAATTAGAAAGGATTATCTGCCTCTGATCTGTAAAACATTGCAAATATCTAAATAAAATAAAGCTCCAGATTAGTTAGCTACAAAGACATCTAATAACAGCCTGCTAAACCCTGACTGTGACTTCTGGATTTAATGTTAAGGCCTACGTTCTAAAGAGCAAATTGTGAAGAAGCATTAAAACTTATTGTTATAAAGGATTTTTAATGTAAAAATCAATATGTGCTGTGCATTTAGCAGCATGTAACCATGAGGACGTCTACGATACAGCTTTGTCATGCACCAGGGACCACTAAATTAGTCAAATTCTTGAAAGGAAGAACAGAATATCTGTATCATTCAAACTGCCACCTGAGAGCAATTACAGAAATTATTTTAACCCCAGAAGCAGAGGGAAAATCCAATCCTAGTTGACAGTCTTGAGGCTATCAGAGTTCCAAGTGAAATGTGTCATTTTCAAATACCTCTACAAAAATCATGTTAGGAAAGTGACAGCGTAACAGAGAGGTGGGGCACTTCTTACAATTTTTTGGAGTCAATCAAGACTAAACACAACGCCTACCAAGGCACAGAGTTGCAATATCCACTTTGCCAACTCATAAGCAAACAAAGGAATATTAATAATTAAAAAATTTCACACTACCAAAATGCAGAAACACCATAATCTAAGGCAGACAAACCAGAATAAGATAGTATGACTGAAATAATAGGCCCGTTCATAAAAAGTCTCAGAAAATAAAAATATAAAACATTTTTTCTTAAATACAGATATATCGTAACAGAACTCATGTTGGCTTAACAGACGAAGAAAGTAAGAGGCAAACGTAGCTCTTCCTCCTCTGTAATTAATCTCACGACTCTGTATGCATGAGCACATACAAACTCTTACGAAGCAAATGTTTAATTTTGCCCATTATGAGTGTGCCCAGCAAGAGGTCAATAGTCTTCACTTAGAGAGGAAAACACAGCCCCTAAGCCTACAGATCATTTTAGACCTTATGGGATCATGTTAAACTACAGCATTATTCCCAATAAAAGGAAGTTTCCCAACAGAAAAGCAGGCTCTGTGCCTGACTGGTAGTGACTTTTGCCTCTGTAAATCTTAAACCGCATACATGTGTGCCTTTTCCTGTCCCTGGTGTTCCCAACATTCCCTATATATGTGATGGTCTGCAAGTTTTACCTCATCAGGAAATCCGCAGGAGCACCAAGGAGCTGAGAAATACTGTCGTGCTCCTTTATGCAACGTGTGTCTCCGTGGGTCTCTGAACATTTAACACAGAGCAAATAAATTATTAGCATGTGTATGCATGTGCATACATATCTAAGATACATAAAGACAACTGCAACCAAAGGAAACAGGAATGTGTCTGGAACAGTCGGGTATTCAAGTATCTAGTATCACCAAAATCCAGTTGCGAAAACCATTTAAATGCAGATCTGCACGTAAACTGCTGAAAGAGCTCCACTGAGCTTTATGCACTCACGTATGCAGCTGCAAAGGCAAGACCTAACAAAGATCTGCTTTTTCTCCCCAATAATTTTCAAGTCTATAGCACCTATTATCCTATTCTTAATACTACTACTACTGAAGAGCAAGCTGATCCTTTAAGATGCCCCACCTCCAGAAACAAGATACACAATCACATCAAGTATTGAATGATTTCTGCAATTCCCATCACCACGGTGTCTGAGCACATTACAGTTGTTTAATGTATTCTTTGTCACAGAGCAGAGAGGAAAATATGATTACCTCTATGCTAGAATGGGGATGGGAGAACAAGGGACAATAGGTGACTTGTCATGTATGGCTGGCACACTCACCATTGGGATAACCAGTCCGTGCTGGTTCAAAATCATACAATAAATGCTTTCCAGTCTAGGGTTTTCATTACTAAAAAGTTTCTACATCAATCACTATACAACCAAACAATCTGCCTAAGCCTTTTCCTGCTTGTCTTAGCAAATGCAAGTAAAAAAAAACCCATTCAGCTAAATGCCCCAGATTTGCAACACCTCAGTACATTTACAAAATCCTATACAAAAACAAATACTGTAACACATTGATGTCCTGAAAAAAACAAACACACACATTTCATTAAAATCAGACAATAATTCTGAAAATATAATATTTTAAAAAAATAACTGCCTCTATTT
>WUAM01000359.1:13845475-13864988 GCA_024336885.1 Actenoides hombroni | reverse complement strand
ATGCAGCCCAGGATGCAATTGGCCTTCTTGGCTGCAAGTGCACACTGTTGGCTCATGTCCAGCTTCTCATCCACCAAACAGAAGTGCAACAGATCATCCATGAAAATCTTGCTATCTGTGGAAAACGTGTGTTTAGTGGACTACACTACCTTCACACTCCCTCTCCAACCAACATCTCTGTAACTCTACTTCCTGGAGGAAGCTGCTTTGGGACACATACACTAGTTACCTCCAAAGGGCAGTAGTAACCACCAGGGATAGGGACAAGTGATGGCACAGTCTTTTTTTAACCTGTTTTAAGCATTTGTGCTCCTAGGGTAGCCCTAGAAACACAATCAGAAAAAATAAGGATGTACCAAAACCACAGCAGTTAATCAGTAACCTAGTTGCTGTCTTTCCCCTCTTCTTAAATTCAAAATGACCAGAATCTCCACAGAAGACTCTGGACAAGTTTTAAGTTAACTGTTTGTTGTTCAAACAAGCTACAAATAAATACAAGAAACTTAAATGTCTTTCATGACTAAATCATGCCTTTTTCCTGATGATCTAAGGACCAGGTAAAGCTTAAGATTATTTTTTTTTTATTGAATGTTAAAGGGAAGAAAACAAAGCAAAACAAAACAAAAAACAACCAAAACCACAACAAGAAAGAAAGAGTGATCATATTCCAAAGACAAATCTGTGAAGTATCATCTTGAGAGAACACCTCCTGAGCAAGTCTTGGGTGACAGCATGAAGAGGTGCTGGATGGCTGGGTGCCCATCACACCCACCTTCACTAACTCCATTGCGTAGAGCAAAAATCCAGACTGGCTTATTTGTTATTTGATAACTCCCAAGTCCAAATAACTCCAGTCTCTCTCTCTCTAGCCTCTCTGCTCGCTATCAGATCCCTGGAGCATGTTCACTTCTCACCCTCTAAACTGATCCTTGCTCTTCACTTTATAACACAGTTCCCACTACACCGGGAGCAGAAATTACTGCTATCACAATTTCTACTCACTCATAAGCTTCAGGCAGGACAATGGGAAAACTTTCACCTTCTTGGCTCAAGTTTTCCCTGTTTGGTCTTTACTCAAAACTAAATTATTCTAGAGAGCTTATGGGAACAACACAGTTCTGGGGAGGAAGACCGTGAAAAATAAGAGTATTTTCTTACATGAGAAAGAAACAGGTTTCACCTTATTTGGCTGGTGGCTAAAAAACAACAACTTGCTCAGACATGCCCTCTATTGAGAAATTTTTTTGGAAAAAAAACCAACAAACCCAAACAATGAAAAACTCAACACAAAAATCCCCAAACCCACAGTTGAAAAGAACAGGACTTTCCTTTCACAGTTGATAGTGTTGAAAAAGTCACTTGCCAAGCAAGCACATATTCCTGGATAAACCTATAAAGTGAATCACGAGGAGAGTCTCATGGTAGGGAAGAGATGCTGCAGAGATTTAGGCACACCCAAGTCTACTTCACTATGCTGGAAAAGAGCAGCAAACTCATGCAGAGTCCTGGGCTGAGCTAGGGTGTGTGACGCTTTCAAAAGAAATGCTCCTTCAAATTACATTTTAAGAGGTCCATAAGAACATGGGTACAGACAGACAGAGAGAGATGTACAGACAAGTTAGCTATGCTGCTGTCTGCCCTCCCCAGCAAAGTAAATGTGATAGGTCTAGAAGAGGAACCTGAAGCCCTCAAACACAGACCCTCTGGTCCACAGGAGAGCCAATGACACAGCCTTCCTGCAAGGCAACTCAGAGAGACAACCAATCATGAAGATGCATCTCTCTCACCCATATTTTATATATAAAATCACCACTGTTGTCTGCTATTCTAGACAATTTGCTTGTTGTGAAACAATTGCTATAAATCAGAAAACCATCTAAGCTGAAATTTTAAAATTTGCCCTACCCCTAACATTTGTAGCAGAGTAGTAGCATTTCAGTTCTCTTTTTCAGGTTTTCCTGTCTTCACCAGAGCAGTTCAGAGTCAATTCGTCACATGTTGTTTTCAGGCTGTACAGCTTCTCAGTGAACCCAAAGTACCTTCCCAGAGAGAAAAGTCTCTTTTGCCAGATTTCCTTCAAGGCCAAGGCACAGAGGTGTAGCCTCTCTCTAAGTCAGCATGGTGCCTTTTATGCAAACCATGGCCTTTGAGAAGTAACATATGATCTGCATTACCTGACTTGAATACTGCCCAGAGCCTTGAAAAACGATGCTGAGTTATGTACATTCATCACAGATCCTTGTATTTTGCTACACATTAAGCACACACTGGTCACATAAAAGATGCTTCCTTACAATTCTGTAAGAGCCAAAAATTTCAAATGGCTGAAACATAATGTATGCCAACATAAATATGTTTCATATACCCAAATATTAGCTTGTTTTATTTCAAAGACCCATCATTAGATGGTTTCTTAAAATAAATGGGAAAATTAAATTAAATCCTGATGCTTTTTCAGTATTTAGCACCCACATCAAATATACCTCATCCGAAAATTTTCATTCAGAAACTGGCAATCATACTGCTCCTCCTGTTCTTGTTTTTCCAAAGGGTTACACACAGGTCGGAGAAAAATGAATTATTAGACACAAGTCTGCAATTAAGTGTTCTATGAACACTCACCTGCTGTTAGCAATTTTAAAGAAAAATATCTCTGTCCTCATGCTACAAGTGCCCACTGTTTTAAATGGAAGGGTAGCCAAAAATAAGACTGGTGTTGTAGGACAGGGGAGCTTGTATTTTTATCTGAAAGCTTTTATAACTTGGGCTAAATAAAGACTGAAAGTAGTCTCCTTTGTGAAAAATCAGGGTTGTGATACGAGATGAACTAGGATAAGCACATACAACAGACATACATGGCAACCTTTTTTAATTGCCCGAGCTAAACAAATTAAAAGAAATTATTGACACAAGCACAAAAAGGTAGCAATAGGAATATTCTTGAGCCTGGAAATAGTGACATTCAGGTTTAAATCCCTGCCTTTAACCTTCCATGTCACATACGCCAAGGCACAACTGTGTCTCAGATTCCACTGTAAAACTTGCCTGCTGTTCTCACATGGCTGGTGTCAGGACAAAAACGTGAAAAATGATGATGTGGCTCAGTGGTTTATCACACTGGGAAGAAACCAAGAATGACACAGACTTTCTCGTGTTCACGACTGACTTTGAAGTGGAAATAAAGTGGTCTAGAAGACAGAGGTAGCTCACTCATATATACAGCAAGGGTATTTCCTCTTTCTCTGTTTCTTTTATGATCCCGAATGATTGATATCTGTGCATGGATGGATACTTGCTGGGAAGTTAACTCTGGTGAAACCTACTCTATGATTTTCCTCCTAAGCATCTGCTGCAGGGCAGGAGGCAAGCCAGGGGGCTCTCCAGCTATTCTTATATCTAATATCCTTACGTTTTACTTTAAATATATCTACCATCACTTAAACATGCTTCCCGCCCCTTTGTGATCATTAGGAATATTGTTTGCAAAATACAATTTCTCAAACTTGCATTTTAATTCTTGTATCATTTACAAGTAGAAAGCATCTGTTTGAGCCCTGTAATAATATTTCTTTAGCAACAGTTTATTAAAGCATCAGTAGGTCGCAGTGATCACAATGATCAGTCATTCTTTATTTCTCCTATTTCGGTTTTATTTCACGAAGATGACAGCACTTTGTAAATGAAAGTTTTGTCCTTTACTGTTTGGTGCCAGGTACTTATTAAATAAAGAAATATATATAGCGGGGTGTTGCGTGCTCGGATATATACACCATTTTGGTTTTATTCAGTGAGTGGATCATAACCCTTTCTCCCATCCACTTTAAAAAACACTTAACTGCATCCCAATCACAAAAAATGGCATTCTGAATTCAATGCATTTGTGAGAATTACAGGTTACCTAATGTTATCCCCGCATTCTCGTCTCTTGTTTTATCATTTTATCATTAGGTTTTCAGGTTTTAATGCTTAAGAGATTCCCAACAGCTAGGACAAATTATTTCAATCCAATTTTAGTGCTTGAGATTTCCAGCTTCAAGTGTGGTTGTTCGTTACAATCAAATCTACAAACATTATCTCAAAGCAAGTTGCATTTCTCCTTACCTCCATGTCCTGACCACTATAAAGTTACTCATAGATACCTTTTGAGTTCATACAAAATGAAATCAAATAAAGTGCGTGATTACCATACAAACCCCTAAGAAGTAGATCTTCAAACGTGTTCAATGACCTCTGTAACTTTCAGAATAACTACATTACAAGAATAATAAAAGCGATGGTCCAGCAGAGCCTGTGCTTTTCCCTAAACACGGGTGGGAAATGCGGTGAACTAAGACACTAGGTATTTGCTTTGGTGGGCGAGACCCACTGTGCTTTGTTCATCCGCAGTAAGTTTAACTGAGGAGAATGCAAGCGTACATGTTAGGCCAACTGTATAATTTTATCAGTATTTGTAATGACTTTAAGCTTAGAAACTCTTACAATCTTTGATCCTTGTTCATTCACTGTCTCAGCAAATGGGTGCTGCTTCCAATTCCTAAAGGCTCTTTCTTTATCATAAGCCCAATCTAAAGGTAAAGCCTTGGATGGGACTAAGGTGTCTCTGCAGACACACAGGTGTGAATCTTCACACTCATACTGTCATTTTCAAGCCTTCTTTCCCTTTTGCTAATACAGGATTTATACATACTAAATGCTATATAAATCATTAAATAGTTGTTAAGTCTAAATCGAATAATTTAAAATTTCTTCTTAAAGAAGTTATCTTAAAACTTCATGAGTCCTGTGTACTTCTGGTCAGTGTCTGGATGGTTATACATAAACCAACCCTGCACCAGTAGAAACTGGGTGTCCACTGGTGGATGCTGCTGTTTGGAGAAACCAGCTTATTCCACAGAAACGTGTGTTAAAAGCCGTTAGTTCACTCAAGTGTTAAAGCCACAGTTACTGAGTATTAATAAACTACAGCAACAGCCTGTCATCATAGTACTGTACTTCAGTACATTTCTAATTTTGTCTCTTTATGAATCATGGAAGTTGCTGAAAGAGTTTAAATACCTAAAATTAACTGACATGATACTGAAACAGAATTGTCTTGGGCAACCATCACACAAGTATGCTGTGCAAGTCACCCAGTGGCACTGAACATTCTGAATGCCGATTTATTTGTGGAGAGACTTCTAGGCAGGCAACGTAGACCCTAATGCAAGGATGAGGTAGGTTCTCTTCGTATCATATCCACAGGGTGCCTACAGATTTTGCACACAGGGTGGCAAATATTTCAAGGCTGTTGTAATTGCAATGTCTTTCTCAAAATGCCTGGCTGGCTATCAGTGTGAGCTGCTTTACATCTTAGTAAGAAAATCCCTAACTCTGGCTAATCCCTGTGCTGTGATTGACTTTTATCCATGGGTTTTTTAAAAGTTTTTTGTGTGCCAGGAAAAGGGGGGGAGGAAAGGGAGTGGGAATAAGTCACCCTCTCTACTATGACACCATTCTTACAAATGCTTCCAGTAACTGAAATAACACGCAACTAGAAAAAGAAAAATATGCCAAGAAGCACAAAGCAGTCCTGCATATGACGGAAGAATACTGATTAAAAACAAAGCAGAAAACCAGCCCAGAAAGACATCCTTCTACAACCTGAGGTCATCTTCATTTCCCCTCCTCTGCTTTTACATTTCCCCAGAACACCTGCAGCCTGCGTGTGTGTGTCTTGGGAAAAAGCCAGACCTCTATATATGGGTTTAGCTTTCAATTCTAACTCCTCTACACTTAAAATAAGTACTATACACAGTATAAAAACAAAGCAGAGCAGAGAAATGCTGCTGTAACTGCAGACCTTCCAGCAGCCTCACAGAATGGTTTTCTGCTTTGCTTTAATTTAAAATTGAAACCTGAAGTAAAATTTCCACCTGGTAATAGCTTAAAGGCACTTGCAATTAACTGGGTAATACACACTTTCTGAGTTAATAAATTTTTCAGCCTCTGTGTTTAATACAATTAAATGTTTGGGCCTTTGGCCTTAGACCTTATTTAGCTTGAGAAAGGATTGCAGGGAGACTGCCTGCAATTATCACCATTTATGCAACATTCACTTAAGGGCTTTCAAATGCCTACATATAGAACATTCATTTAATCATACACAAAATTCAGTACCTGAATCCAGGCCTCCTCTCTCTTCCACAGACTACGTACAACAGACAAGAGAATAATAATGCTGGCTACCTGGCTCTGAAACCAGTCATCACAACATGCCTGAGGCAGCACGTAACAGCTGTGCCTCCTCCTAGGAACTTACTTTTCCTTCCAAATCTGCATTTTATTATTTGCAAATTTCTTCAAAACTTCAAAGTTAATACAGGTTCTTTACACTATGCAATACACTTTAAGATATGCGAGACCAGGAAACAAAGACAGAACTGAAATCTTGTGCTTGAAAAAACATGAAAATTAATTTTGCCAGCATGCTTACCACATTAAACACCATATTTTTTACACAAAAGGATTAAGAGGTTTTAATCCCTTTTTGCAAGCAGCTAGTTCTTGATTCAACAGTTCAAAAAGCTTTGCCAAGCTCAGGTTTTTCTTCTGCTTTTAAGAATTAAAAGTAAGTGTAAACCTTATTTTGTAAACAGAGAGCACAGCACAATGATTTTAATAGAACTGGGAGCCAGCACTTCACAGAGTAAGCGACCTCTTCACAATATCCGTTACTAAAGCAAAGGCATCCCAGGCTCTCAGAAAGGCCTTCTCTGAGGAACCTGCATTTCATTTTAATGCCACTATATGTTGTTCTGTCCTCTTAGTAATGAACTGAAGTTCTGTCTCATCCACCTGGTGAGGAGGAAAATTTTCTGCTTAATGATAGTGAGCGCACTGTGGCATTTCTGTTACACCAGTGATTTTTTTGTGATTTTTTTTTTTTCATATTCATATCAACTGTTTTATCATTCAGTATCTGTAGTACAGTCTGCAGGAAACCAAGAAATATCATCTCCACATGTAAATGTTTACCAGAACGTAAAAAGTTTCAGCAGGTAGCTAGGCACCCAACCAAAATAATCTCAAGTGTAAAAAAAAAAAAATAAAAAATTTCCATTTTGCTCAATCTTACTCGAAATTCCCCAAGAAATAGGATTACTTCCTCATTAAGAGGCTTCCTCCAAGTCAGATTCCTTGAGAAGCCTGGAGAGGTTCAATGCTTTTTGGAGACGCTGGGCAGTATTTTTTGCCTCAATGATGTATTTTAGCAGTGGCTAAATAAAAGCTCAGAGGCACACACGGCCATGTTCTGATGCCAGGGCTACCACCTCCGCCTGGCAGCAGGACTGTGCTGGCAGAGGGCTGCTGAGCGATTCCAATCCTGCGCAGCAGAAAGACAAGAAACACAAGGGAGTGCCGTGGCTATGCTGTGCAGTGCCCAGCTGCACGCTGACCTTGGTGCAAGTGGTGCTGGAGTCGGGGAAGCTCTGGGAGTCACTGCCTCTTGTCCAAGAACTACCCCCAAGTTTTCCCCAAATGGCTCTGTCTGTATGTGGAACACATCGGACTCCATACAACATGAATATTGGGCGTCCGAAGTCCACAGTACAGAGAACAAGTGACACATGCCAGAGGTTTACAGTTTTACAGTCCCTGCAACCCAGGTACAGAGCAGGGCAGGTGCTTCAACCCAGGAGGTACTCAATCCTGTCCTCCATCCAGGGCTTTCTGACTGAGCAAGGTCTGACTTCCAGAAAGGCATCAAAATTAATCACCGTCATGGTTGCTGCATTCTTGATTTAATTTTTCTAGCATCCATTCCTTGCTGTGTTATGAATTTAACAGATAAAATAAAAAAGCTCTTTTCACTTTAATAACTTTTCTCTCTGTATATGATCAGGTCAGCCTCTGTTTCCAAACTAAACTCCTTAAATATCCAGCTCGCAGACATGGTTCTAGAGAGAGAGACAGTAATTAAGTCTGCTGCTTACAGAGACTTCCCTTAGTTGGTATTTGCCTGCATTACTTACTTTCATTCTCACTGCCAGACAAAACTATCCCATGCTCAAGCTTAGGAGACACGCACACAGATGTCAAACCTGCAAGGTTCAGCTTGCTTTTAAGCTCTTTGTGGAGACTACACAGGATATACGTATAACAGAAAACAGATTTGTCTTTTAGAGTGCTGTGTCTACATCTCCCTCACCCAATCTCACTCTGTTGACCGAGTCCCAGGGTTCCTGGCCTCACATTTGATTTGCAGAACTAAAATCCATGCCAGCAAAAAGGATGACAAGCTACCTCAGCGTGAACTAATAGTGTTTCTCAGGTCTTACATATGTGAGAAAGAAGGCACCATTTCCACCTCAGGGACCTGACATCCCAGTGTAGTTCGTTGAAGAATGTACACCAGGCTGAAACACTAATCTGTACGCAACTCTGAAGCTTGAAAGAACAGCAGCCTTCCTTACCTACTGCAAGTCAGTGCACTGCTAGATCATAACACATCATAGAACAGGATGAGGCAAAAGAGCCTGTCCAATTATGCCTGCCTCAAGTTAATTTTCTTAGTTGATCAGCTGTACTAACAGTGAGGGTAGCATACCTGCACACAGGCAAACACATCTTGGTTAAGAAATACCCATGCAGGAATAATCTCCTGCCTATCACCGATCTTTGATTTTCATGATATGTTTTAACAACTGACTTGAAGGGAGGTGGCTGTGAACCCTGCTTGTGTTCTCCAAGAAGAAATGCTTATCAAAGGGGGATTCCCCATTCGCTGAGTTGGAATCAGTTACACCAACAGGGTATCAAACGGGTTGCTGCCTGTCACCCTTATCAAAGACTAAATTGAAATGGAAACACTAAGCAGCAACAACCAAGCACTGGAGCCTGTCAGGGCAAGCATGACATGGGACAGCCAAAACAAACAGGCACAGAGGGCTGGAATGGGGTCTCTGAAGTACAGCCCTGTCCCTTGGCCTCAAAGGGCTGCACTGCACCACCTCTCCTGTAAATAGATCACACACCATCTTAACAGAGGTTTGAGTTTCAGTCACACTTCTCTTACTGTTCATGGAACTGTTCACTGGAAAACTGTTCATGGTCACAGAAACAGCAGTGGGAAAACAGACTGTGTTTTTTAAAGTTACTTGTCAGTTATACTCGCTTGATCCTTTGGCTGAAAAGGGTTCCGTTCCATCTTTTCCCCTTTCTCTCTTTCCCCCAGTGTATACCTCAGATCATTTTTACTCCCTTCTTAATAACAGCAAAATGTTTTCTGTCTTAGATAACCCCTGTGAGATTTCAAAGACTAAAGATGTCCTCTTAAAAAAAAAAAAGGTAGATTTCACAGATTCTTCCAAGGTAGAATCCATAATACTTTATCACCATCATCTTATTTAAAACCAGGAAAAAGCATGCATGTGGGTTTGGGCATCTAGAGATTGCCATTCATCATTTTATCCCTGTGTGTCATCCTGCCTCCCCTTCTCTTTTTTTTTTAAAGTTATACAGTTGGATATGGCTTTTCTTAATTCTTCTATATAATCTAAACTGAACCAAGAATCCATCCTGTCTTAGTTTGATTCATAAGATCATATCTACAGTGTCCTGATGACATACCATTTCCAAGTTTCAAAAAAGCTTGTAGTTCTGTTGATCACATGCAGAAAGTGTTTGTTAACCAGGCTGCTTAGAAACTTGCATTTGGATTTTCATACACAAGTGCATATCCAGATCTGCACTTTCACCACGGTTATGGAATGAACAAAAGTTTCTTTGTAACTAGTCATAAGCCTCAAATACATGTTTACTGTGCAAGTTAGGAACTATGCTGTAGAGTCACACAAAACATGCAATTCAGCTGTCGTTATAATATAACCTCAGATAATTGAAAGTGAGAGAAAGGTAGAAAAGCAGAAGATGAACGTTAATCTGGGAAAACATGCCCACCAGCACAACCACAGCTGCTCACATTCTTAGTGCTTAGATTGTAAAACCAAGGCTGACAACACGATTTGCAAAGTGCTGAAATCACCCAACAGCACCAGTCATAATCTCAGAGGCACATTTCCTTCAGCCAAGCATTTTCCCACTATCACTGGTGATAAAGCTAGCACATGAATTAAAGTCTTGAGAAAGGATGATAGTAGTGCAGAAATTAATCACACGTTAATTTAAAACTTTCAACTGTCCTGGCATTGTGCAGCCATCACACTGCCACATCCCGGAGTGAATTGACACACCGGGCCACCACCATAAGGAAATACAGCCTCCTATTCCAGGTGACTGCATCTTAAAAGCTATTAAGTGTTTTCACTGACTTGTATCAAATCACATTTCAAAGGCCAGTGTTTAAAACTCCAAGTATTAGAATGTCCCATTCAAAGTACTATAAATTCAGCAGTGGCACTGCAGCAGACAGGGATTTACCTTTCAGACTGCTGTGATCGTTATTAATAATATTACCAGCCACTTTTGTTTTGCTAATTTGGTGCTTCACCTATGAATAAGTGAACTTCGTGAAATAAATTACATAGAATAGTATCAGTATTGTTCTTACTGTATTAACAGGCATCCATGTATGTAATTCATCCACAGCAGCTTCTGAGTATATCCACCCCACCCACCATGCCATTAGGCACTGATGGGCTGGCTTGCAACCAAGCACACAGTTCATAGACTTCCTTCTGGATGGCAGTGCAGCTGAACTGGTTAGGAAAGCCAAGGCAGAAGGACAGCAGTTCTCCAACAGACTTAGGAACTCCAGAAAAATTCTGGAGATGCCCTTCCAATTCTTATCTCCTTGGACGGGTGTATTTGGGGTCTTTTTTCAAACATGTGAGTGAAAATGCCGATTACTAAAACCAGCTTAAATAGAATGCAGGACTGTCACATTGTCAGATGTGCTACAGTGCTGCATTAACGTTTATAAATACATAAAGGGTGAGTGTCAGGAGGATGGAGCTGGGCTCTTCTCTGTTATGTCCAATGATAGGACAAAGGGCAACAGGTGTAAGCTGGAGCATAAGAGGTTCCGCAGAAACATAAGGAAAAACTTTTTCACTGTGAGGGTCACGGAGCTCTGGAACAGGCTGCCCAGAGGGGTTGTGGAGTCGTCTTCTCTGGAAACATTTAAAACCTGCCTGGACGTGTTCTTATGTGACCTGCTCTAGGTGGTCCTGCTCTGGCAGGGGGGTCGGACTAGATGATCTTTCAAGGTACCCTCCAACCATTAACATCCTGTGATTCTGTGAAACTATACAGTTTGCTGATCAGCTTCCCAGTTGGGCATCTAGCTACCTGGAAAACTGCTTCTGATGATCCCACTCACTTGGTTCACACACACAGGAAAAAAGACTACTATCAGAAGACAATTACACAGGCAGAAGATCAGACCTTAGAGAGCTAGAGAGTGTAAAATGCCAGAGTCAGCAAAATTTGATCAATGAGCAGGAACACTGGAACCCCCCTCTGGCTAACACAGCACAGAGTTCAAATGGCAAATTCCTCCCCTTTTTCTGAAGTTATGAGGAAGGGGAGGCATACAGAGCCCAGAGTTTGAGATTTCTGTTCTCATGCACCAGGGAAGAGGGGCATTCCCCAGGCTCCCTCTTGTACTCAGCTGGAGCAGAAATCTACCTTGGAGTGCAGTGTCATGGACCCTCTCCTGCTCTGATTCCATGGAGCAGATGTAGCAGATTGACCTGACCAAGGTTATACTGCCATGTGGGTGAGTTAAGTAAGGGGTAGGCTGTGGTGCTGTATCTATGGCTGTGGGTCCTAGAAGTGCTCCAGTGTTGGGCTCAGGGTGCTGTGACTTTCTCTTCCACCAAATGGCTGGGGGAATTACTGTCTTGTGTCTGTGGACTTATGTACAAGGTCTAAAAATGCAAAAGTATTGCTAAACCTGCTAATAAAGAGGCAGGTTTCTGTAGGAAGGGGATCTAATGGCAAATTCCCCTGCTAACCCCATAGCTAAGAGAGTGGTCATTCAAGAGATCCTTGATTTGCATTTGCTGCACCAACACTTACTCCCACTCAGATCCTGTAGCTATGACTGATTTTACTTAAGTACAAGGGGCCACTCTTGAGCTGGGGTAAAAGCAGTTTATCCCTAAAGGTTTTGATGCAGCTATGCAATATTATGTTAACTGTGGATATGGACCAGCATTTGGCTGGTGGGTGGAATACGCACACATACTTTATTGCCACTAATTTGGGATAAGTGTGTTCCTAGGCTGAATGATTAATATGTTATGCAGGCCAGTGCTTGATCTCTCATAAATCATCTTTGAACTCAATGTCCTCTCCATATGCTTTTAATAAGCTCTAAACGGACTGGACATAAGACATTTATTTATTTATGAAAATTAATGAAAAACAATTCAGTCCTATCCATTAGAAGGGGATCCTTCATCTCATTTTCTTTCTTCCTTGTGAGTTCAGAACATGGCAAAGCACATGGGACATGACAGACTTTCTAGATAAGTAGCTAAACACCTGGTCACGGTAAGAAAAGATGAGACAACCCAGAAAGTGAACACTTCAGGGAGTTATGGCTGAAATTTAAAATGTCCTGTCTGTCAGCTGAAATAAACTCACCTTGTTGAGTTACATTGGCTGAGGATGAGGCCAAAGATTCCTCTCTATTTGGATATTGTTGTTCTGTTCAGTTTTATTCTGTTTATCTCTTTGAGCATGGAAAGGAGATTCTTTTTTCCTTTCCCTCTTGCACTTGTCTAATTCCCTGACTGTTTAGAGCAGTTGAATAAGGATGGTTGCCTGCGTGTAACTATTAGTGAGGGACAGTAGCTTGTGTTTCTACATGTGTGCAGATAGCAGGGGAAGTAGGGCTCTCATTCTTGGTTCCCATAAAATGTGGCATTATATGAATGTTGGTTATTAATTGTTGTGTGGATAAGACTTCTAGCAAACCCTTTTGACTGCTCAGCAGGGCTTGTCTGGAAAAAACATTCTAAATATTAATGATCATGATTTGATGATAAGGGAACATTATATTTTTAGTTGTTGTCACCCCTTCTCCCCCACTTGCCCCCTTATCTGTCTTCTCTAAAATATCTGTCTTATTGCAAAGGTTTCAACTGCAACTCCTGGCAACCTGGGGCTGGAATTCTCAAGCTGACATTGCTATCGACAATATTACTTTTGGACTGGACTGCTTCACTGATGGTGAGCCACAAATGATGCAGAATCCCTTAAATAATTTCGGTACTGTAATCAACATCCCACAGATCCAGGCCACACATGCTATGTTCTCCCCCCAGAGTGCACATGGATCATTTGTGTTAGCTTCTACAGCACAGTGCCATTTTATCTCAGATCTACTGAAGGGTGCATGTAGAGGCAATTTTATGGTGTGTCGGTCTCCTTGTGCTCTTTTTTTTTCTCTAATCTGGGATATCCTGTATCATATAGTTGAGACTTGTCTGTGCGTCTTGGCAAGAAACACTAACTAGACTTATTCCTTAGCCCCTAAGTGGAAAGATTACATCACGCCATTCTTCAGCAGTCCCTGGTGACCCACATACCCCAGCAATTGATAGCTGAAGGGAATTTGTTGAAATCAAGGGGGAAAGTCACTGTATTTTAGTGGAGGAAAGGAAGAAAACAAAGGAATAAAGTGACTCTCTGACAGTAAAGTTTAGGTTATTGAAACAAGTTTGTTTTACTCTGCAAGGAGGTGCATCAGCTGTCACTGCCAGATATATAACAGACTTGCTTTCCTTTGCTTCATTACTGCAAACACAACCAAGAGCAATATATTCCATTGACAAATGGAGCCATTGCTACCCTCTGCAGCATGCTGGCAAGAGCTGGATTTTCTTAGCAGATAAGTGGAAAGAGGTTGGATACTTGAAGCACTTGCAGGTATTAGAAACTACCTTCTTTTTGTCCCTGAAGAAAAGACCTTTATTTTCTGTTGTAGAGGAACTGGAGAATATGCACTTGAATTGTGACTTCTGTTGCAGACAAAATGTGCATCTGTGGTCCTTCATGTGTCACCACACCCTCTATGTCAGTATTTAGGGTAACAACATGTTCCTGCAGAGGCTAGTTCCTGCTAGGCCCAACATAACGTGAGGAAATGCTTATGTCAAAACAGATGTGTTAAAAGTTCATCAACAAAAGCCCCTTTTCCTTCCCACATTTGTCTGATTCAGTCTCCTGTTACCTGTCCATTTATTCTGTGGAGACTGAAACCGCTCTTCTACAGAACACTGAGTGTGCACATTTTCATTTGAAATTGAGAGGAAGAAGTGTTCCTTGATGGTAAGTAATGTCATCTGTTCACTCCAGGTCCTTAACACCCCTGGCTCTCAAAAACGTTGTGACCTCCATGCTAATACTTTGTTTCAAAATCCTTTGGGGAAACTGAGCGGAGTGATTCCAGGTGCTCTTGTGCCAACTGATGTGCACCCGACTACTGGAGTTTACTGCCCCCCTGGGAGCTACTGCAGCCTTCAGTTTATACACAGACACAGATGTTTGGCTGGTTCTGGTGTAGGGATATATCCTTTGGCAAATAGGTGGGGCATAAATGCCACTGCAGCAATGTTATCAGATCTTGTCTGTTAAACCGCCCAAGTTACGCCTCATTTTCCATTGGTATAAATTGCGCAGCTGTCCAGAAGCAGCTAGAGCTTACCTCATCTGAAGGTGTGACCCAGAGATGGGTGACTCATGCAGAGGAAAGGCATCACAAAGGAAGCATGTTTCTCAGAAGCCTTGCACTTGCCACTGTTCCTTGAATCCTCTTTGTAAATTGACGTTTTCTCGCCTCTGAAAGCAAACCCCTTACATTTGTCTCCTCATGACTTTAATTCAGTTAGGTTGCAGAGAAGCCCAGCAGCTCTGCTGTGTTTTCAGTAATGAAATTATTTCTCCCTGGCAAGGAGAGGTTTCAAATGTCAGAGATGGAGCCAATTAAGATCCAAGCAGTGAATTCTTTGCGTGAGGGCAGCAGGAAGGATGTATGGCAGGAAGGAAGAATTCTCTGCTTGCTAGGATGTAAATATTATTTTCTCCATCCATTTCAATCCTGTAGTTCAGTTGCTCCACAAAACCCCGTGCAGACTCTGAAAGTGCTGCTTGTCTGTATGCAAGCTGCTAAAGAAGGTAAGGTTTTCCATATACCTGAAAATTGAGAGGAGAGGTTTGGTAAGATTTAGGCGGAAAACAAGTGAGTAGTGAGGGGTCTCAAGGGACATCAACAAGGACAAAAAAACATCAGACCGTTCTTTGGATGGCAGCTTCTGGGTAGTGACAGATGTTTTCTCTGTGAAAAAGGTGAGATGAAACTACCTTCCAATTTATACCATCACCTTGTGAACTTTTAGGGGACAGGCATAAAGATATTTTATCAATTTAGTTATTTAGTGGTTTCATAGGAAGATGTCTGAATTTTAAGGTTCTAGATACGAAAGCTTGGGCTGGCATGGCAAATAGAGTGCTGACTGTTGCCCTCCTCACTGCTTATGTGGTCATTGCTTTTACTATTACCGTTTGGTGCTCTGAGCATTATATTGTTCCAATTAAGATCACAGGTCTGTGGTCTGTCAAAGTGTATTTTACTGTTCTGGCCTGAGGATTACATTTACTTCTGTGCATCATTTACAGTTTCCCAGAAGACTGGTTTATAAATGGCAAGACTGTCCAAATAAAGCTTTTGTATAGCATACCTCTAGTTCTTGACACCAGACTCCCCAATCCAGTAAAGTCATGTTCTGTTGACTTGTCAGTCTCATTGCCTAAGGTGAATGGTGGTGGGTAGTTCAAGCCTCATTACTGCCTCATTTCAGTTAAGAAGATGTTGACTGAGAAATGCAATAGATCAGCCAAAGAGATGAGGAAAGGGAAAGCTGGTACAGCTCCCTCATTCTCTGTCTCAGTCAAGGAAAAGCTGGAGGGGCTTCCAGGAATACTCCAACCTGCACTGGTAAGGTGGGATCTCTGAGAAGACCATGCATACTTTGAGGATCCTGTGGGTCACCTTTCTCTGATTAATCTCAGCCACAGGACTACTATATCTTTTTTCATTACAGTCCCAGAGACACAGAAGTAGGAGTGAGATACTTTAGCTCTTCGCTTGCAGGATATGCCCTGTTTTTCTCCTTTACTCCTCCCTCTGCCTCTTTTCAGTGTGAAAATCAACAGCATTAACTAAATCCTGGACAAAGGAGTCCCGTGCTCTTTCTATTTTTCTGATATAGGTATACTTTAAAATTAATTAAGTCTTTTTCCCTTCCATTCACTTACAGTCAACCTACTGGCTCTCAGAGGAGGAAGTGGAAGTTAAAACAGACTGGAGCATCAGCCCCTTAATCCCACGGCTACACTGTGTTCGTAGAAAATGCAGCTTACAAACTAATATCTAACAGTGCATAAAATATCAACCTTCTAAGAGTTAACAGCGCATGTGGACAGGGTGATGCTCAGCCTGTCCTGCAGCTTGTCTGCTGCTGAGCATGGAGAAGACAGAAACTTTCTTCCAGTGTGAGAGGGTTTGAGACTGTTTGGAGAAGGAAGAAAGATTGTTTGGAAATGAGGCATTGCCTTAGGATACTCAGTTGGGACACTGAAAAAAAAAATCCATGCAGACACACAGACTGACTCTCTATTTCGAAGAGTGATTTACATTCCTTCACTCTGGTAAACACAACCAGACTTGTTGTATGTCTCTGTATCTGAAACGGTTGTGACCGTAGGGATTTGTAATTCAGTGCGGGCCTTGGGAGACCAAGCATCTTTTCTGGCCATGCATTGTCTTTTTCATTTGGTTTTCCTTCTTGTCTTTGATCCGCTTCATTTGTTTTGGGTTAATTTTATTTTTCTCTAGCTTGACAACTTCATCCATTGAAGTTCTCTATCTAAGTATGAACAGAGTGTCAGTACAAAGCTCCCTTTTATTTCCATCCATCAATGTGCTTTCAGTCAGACCTGGGGGGAATATTCTCAGGAGTAAGAGCTCAGCGAGGTCTCCATGCTTCAATTAGTTATTTGGCCTTTCTGACACAGCTAACAAGGGTGTTAATTATCGCTATTTAGAGCAGTGGCTTTCCAGCAGAGAAAATTGTCCAGCTGGAACTAAGTGAGTCTCTTTTGAATAGAGCATCAAACAGCTGTTAGATTCTCACAACTGGAACAAACTGAAATATTTGTAATGTTTTTCAACTGATGTAAAATGTTCAGTATTAAATTAACTGAGGGCTTATAAAATGGAAGGAAGTCTCTCCTTTTTTCTTATAGAGATTTTCCAATCAAAGATCTGCATAAAACTGGGTAATTTAACTATTGAAACAGGATGCTTGCAAATTATAAGGCAAGGGTTCAGTTATTGCTTTTTCCTGTTGTAAAGTAGCTTTGGTTGTGCGGTGTTCTCAATGCATTCAGATGCTTTGGAGCAGGCAATTACTTTGAAGTCCCTCCTTTCTGAGAAAAGGCTGATTTTTAAAGGCCTGTTTCACTGGTCAGAAATGTAGCATTTTGCTCTGTGTTGTTCAAAAATGTTTGTCCAAAGATTTATGGCTTTTGTCAAGGGTATGCTGCTTTTTCTTAACTGTGTACGTTAATGAGATGTAATTTTATTTAGTATTTTATTCTCTAAGCAAGGTCTGAGGTGCTCAAAGTTGTTTGCTGAGAGGGGAGTGATCTGTTAGACTGCTTTACTTACCATGACGCCATTCAGAAACAATTTTTGCTGTCACTCTCCTTTACACCTTCACTCATTTGCCCATCTGAAATTATCAGCTGCCCCTTTGACAAGCAGAGCATCAATACTTGCTATCTGTTCTCCCAAACTGTGTTTTTCCTAAAATCTCCTGTAATCACAGCCAGTGCAGTTTGCTGGCCAAGGAGCTTATCCTGAAGGTGAGTCTGCATGGGAAAAGATGGAGAGTTTGTGTTCACGTGAAGAGCCACTGACTTCAGCACAGATACAAGTAGCTAACCTAAGATGTGGGCTCAAAAGAATAATGATAAAAAAATGTCTATTTAAAACACATTACCTACCCAAGGTGTTATTTACTTATTTAACCAAATGGTTGTACTTGGTTCATTCATGTGATCTTTAAATTTTCCATCTCCCTTTTCTAACATCCTCCCAACTCTCTCATCCATTCCACAAACTATTATAGGAAGACAACCAAGTCATTTTGGTGGGAAGCACCAGTACCCATGGGAGAGGAGTGTCCTGGATGAGCAGCTTCTGAACCCCTTGGAAGAGCCCTCCCTCCCAGGTACAAGATTCAATACTGAAAACCTGACTCTTGGCTATAAAAGGTGTCTCTCTTCCCATCCCTGATGTGTGATCTGCCTGCCCTATGGTGACAGGGCAACTAAATGTAATCCAATATGTATTGAGAATAGGGATGTGAAGATGAGGAAATAGGGAGGGGAAGTAAATGCAGATCTGGAAATCCACTGAGAAAAAATGGATGAAAAACTAGGAGAACAGGGAACAGTGGGGACCAGTTTACTGATAGCAGTAGAGATGGCCACTCTGGAGGGCAGATAACAACTATGTTGATGAGAAGAGCTGTCTAAAGGAGGGCCTGAGGAGGGGAGGTTGTACTTGAGGCTGCTTTGCTGCCAACAAATACCTGTGTGACTGCACCACCCACTGAAGACTGTGCCCACCTGAAACGTGACAATGTGTTCTGCTCTCAGTTCCTGTGTTAGCTCAAGGAGCAGAGATTTCTGTGGTGTAGCTAATACCTGCCCCAATGAGTCATCTGCATGTTTGCAGGATGATATCTGTTGGGGATAGTTTTGCTTGCCTTTTCCTTTAAACAATATTAGAATTTTTTTCTTAAAGGTTTCTGATTTTTTTTTTTAATTTTTTTTTTTTTTTCAACTACTATTTTAATCATTTAGCTCTTAATTCTGCTTCAAACTCTGGGCATAGTGCATGCACTGCATCATACAGTTTTTAGATACATTATTGCATAATTTTATCCTTAGCTACCATCTCATTTGCTGGACAAGATGGGTGTTTTTGGGTCTTGGGCAAGGGTTGTGAAGTAGAGGAGATGGTTATCTGCTGCATTGTTGTAGAAACAAAAGCGTAATGCTTAATGAGAGTCAGGAAAAAATTTGCTTCGAGGAAAAGAGCCTTACTGAAAACAGCAAGAGGTTGTCCTCCCAAATGTTCCTGCTGCCACAGGATTCTTGTGCAAGGCAGTGATAAGTCATGTGAAACTCCTAACAGTGTTTTATAGACGGTCACTAGCTGTAACAGCAGATGCTTTTCAAACTTTATTTCTGTGTATATGCTTCAGTTCTTCTCTGGAAAGTTTAATTATATTTCCTTGCTTCATACCAGCACTGAAGAGAAATTTGATAGTCTGTGAAACACTTGGATAAACCACCTCTCAGAAGCCCTGTGCCCCTCTCCCCCCACCTCACCCCAACAATGGGGTTTATCTGCAGCCCATGATTTATTAAATAGTGTACAGGAAATAAGGTGGGGGGGGGGGAAAAAGCAAACAGTGACTACGCACAGAGC
>WUAM01000359.1:13820308-13845375 GCA_024336885.1 Actenoides hombroni | reverse complement strand
CTGTGAGGGTGATGGAGCACTGGAACAGGCTGCCCAGAGGGGTTGTGGAGTCTCCTTCTCTGGAGACATTTAAAACCCATCTGGACACGTTCCTGTGTGACCTGCCCTAGGTGATCCTGCTCCGGCAGTGGGGTTGGACTAGATGATCTTTCAAGGTCCCTCCCAACCCTTAACATTCTGTGATTCTGTGAGAAGGGAAGTACAGAAACTTCATTGCTGCTTCACTGCTTTTCCAGTGCAAGTTTGCAGTTGCAAGGGAAAATGAAGCCTGAATTTAGGAGCTGATAGGCAGGCTTAAGGAGAAATGTATACCCTTTTACGCCCCTTCTCTCTTCCAATTCTTTGCTCATCATTTTATTGAGGAAACAGACATCAGCTGCATGGGACATCTGCTCTGTTAAGTCCTTTTTCAACATTCTTAAGTTTCCTTAAAATCCAGGTTTCTTGCCATTTTGGCATGATTTAAAGAGACTGTATCTAAATGACTCAGATGTACTGCAAATCCTTTTTTCTTTTTCTTTTTTTTTTTTTTAAGAAAAATGGAAAGCACTGCATTAGGAGTTTTAAAGGGGTCATTATCTGGAGGAAGCTGTAGCAAAGCAGCAGTAGTGTCACTCACCCCCTAGACCCTGCTTTTTCTACCCTTCTGTTAACATTCAATATAAAAGTAAAGAAAATTATATTATTAACTTCTTAGCCACTCTATAAATACATCAAGTAAATACTTGATGCTTGCAGTTGGGTTTTCAAGTTCTTTAACTTTAGGAATTTAAGAAGAGACAAGTGTTTTTCTTTCTATGGTCTCTCATTAATGACCGGTGACAAACAGCCAAGACCATGCAGCTGAGAACTGCTCTCTGAAAGGGCAAGATATCCATCCACTGCTCCAAAGGCAGCTCAGCTCCTCTCACCTGCCACCAAGTGTCCAGCACACGCTCTGCTTCCCAAACATGACACACTGAACACTAATTTTGAGCACTACAGGCCAGGCTGAAAACCAGAGCAAACACTGCAACAAGCTTGATTGTATCTCCACCACATAAAAAAGTGACAACTTGCTAAAATATTCTTGTCTTAGTTACTTGAGGAAAGTGAATGTTTTTAGATGTCTTCTGACTAGTACACCTGCAAAGGATATAAAAATATGTGATACAAATAAAAGCTGGAGCAGACATAACTGTCTTCATGGAGCCTGGCACTGCTTCTGCAACAATACAGGTAAGGAAAGGAGGAAAAAGGAAACAATTTCCTTCAACTTTTTAAGGAAAAGACTCTATTGAATCATAAAAGCTTAGTCAGAAAGGGACCTCAAGAGGTCTCCAAGCCAACCTCCTGCTTGAAGTGGGACCCTCACCAACACTAGATTATTTGAGCAGTGGTGTGGTCTAGCCGAGCCTTGGGAAGCTCCAAGGATGGAGAACCGACCAGCTTGTTGAACAGCCTGCTCCAGTACTGTTCTGCCCTTCAAGATGACAAGCTGTTTCTATCACCATGTGATCCTCTATTGCAATTATTCATAGTGAACTTCAACACAGTGTCCTCTATCTCTGCATCTCATCTCTA
Source organism: Actenoides hombroni (assembly GCA_024336885.1). Taxonomy (NCBI): domain Eukaryota; kingdom Metazoa; phylum Chordata; class Aves; order Coraciiformes; family Alcedinidae; genus Actenoides; species Actenoides hombroni. The sequence continues at coordinate 13,843,812 of WUAM01000359.1, read as the reverse complement.
CTAAACTTCTTTATCTATGGTGACAGCTATTGAGCAACTGGATGACTAAAGATGGCAGATACTATGACTGTGTGCATGCATCGGAGCCTATGTTTAAATAAACAAACCCATTATTTTCAAACATGGCTCATCACCACATCAATAGAGTTATTAATGGGATTCCAAGACATAGTTGTATGCATGTTTCAGCAGCAGGGACTGGCTTCAACAAACACAGAGCTCCATTCCAACCATATGTCTCAAAGATAAAAGAAAAACTGGAGTGCAATCAAATGCAATGGATAAAATAACAAAAGAAATTAAACAAGTGGACAATTAATTTGTCTCATCTTATATAGTTTGTGCGCGTACAATCACACCCTGCCACAATTCTGAGCATGTCAAGTTTATGAATCACAGAATAATTTAGCTTGGAAGGGACTTTTGGAGGTCATCCTTTTCAAACACCCACTTAGCGCAGAGCCAGCTCTGAAGCTGGGTCCAACTCTGAAGCTGGATCAGGTTGCCCAGGGTCCTGTACAGTAAAGCTTTGAGCGTTTTCAAGCATGGACATTCCAAAGCCACCCTGGGCCTCTGGTACAATGTTTGACCATGTTCACAGTAGGGAACACTTTTGTTATATTTTATCACTATTTCATATGTTGCAGCTTCTGACTGTTGGTTCTTGTCCCACCACCACAAACTTGCTAGAAGAGCCTGATGACTTCTGCTCTACACCCACTGGGTAGCTGAAGACAACAGTAAGATTCCCCTTTAAACCATCTCACCCTAAGGCTGAATAAACTCAGCTCCCCCACCCTCTCCTAGCATATCTGGTGCTCCACAGCAACCTCACCAGCTCAGTACCAGTGTATTACATGTCCATACACCAGTCCATGATGCGGCACTCGTAATCTCATCAGAACATGGTATTCTTTGCTACCAGCCTTAAACAGGAAGGGTTACATTTTAGGAGTCAGTCTCCCTCTCAACTTTTGGTGTCTGGCTCTATGATCATAAGCATGTACAAGCTACCTGCTATAAGAATACAATATGACCATTGTTAATGAAAGACGACTTCTTACAATATCTCCATGGCCATAAGAACTGTGCAGGATATCAACCTGCAAACTTACCTCCCTTATACAGAAATATTACTTGACTAGCTGCCAGAACAGCCTTTCCGAAATAATTTTACTCACAATTATTTCAAGTGTTTTCACATCTTGCAACACAAGCACTGGTAATAGAAAGCCCTGGTACCTGGTGCTTGTCATATTCCTCACACCCCTGGCTAGAAAGCCCCTCTTCAATTAATTTTTTTAATCATATTACCACTATTTACTTGCCTCCCTCCATTGGTTGTGAGATAGGCTGTTATTCTGCTGTACTTACTGACTTACAAAGAGCACCATAAAATGTGGGGATATTGTTATAATTTCTGAAACATCATATGCTAGAACTCTTAAAAGAAAAGCAGTTCAATGGAGCTCCCACTACACAGGACTGTTGCACACACTACTGACATTAAAAACACTTCCAAAGACACTTCCCACTTCCATTTCAACATATCACCTCCATTTATATTCAGTTATTATGTTAGTCTATGTACCAAATGAATCCCAGTTGCAACTTCCACTAAGTAATGAAGTAACTGAGCATTTTAGAGCCACAAATACAAGATTTTGCCTTTTTCAGATATTCTAAACCAGCCCTTTGTCACTGCAAAAAGAGAGCTTGACATCTGAGATATAAAATGCTCAAAAGAAGGCTGTATCAGTTAATCAAAAGAGAGTGACGACTGCAACAAATTTTATCACTTCTGACATGGCAAAATGAGAGCAGGAGACCGCTATCCCAGACTGGCAATTCCATTAACTCTTTGCATTACTATATTTCTATTTATTTTTGACTGTTCACAGACTATCACTAGCCATGCAGTGAATAACGAGCAGCAGCATGTAGAACCCACTGTTGTCAAGCATCAGTTTTCAGGAAACCACCTTTAACAACTCCCCAGTCCACTGAATGTGACCGTGGAAGCAGAAAAAGAGCAGGTTCAGCTGCCAGCAGCAATCTCCACAGGCAGCCTTTTTCTTTAACCCCAGAATTACTTTAACCTTGTCCATCAGAAACTAAACTATTTAGACTCTGGCACCATCACAAGAGCTTATTGCCATGGGAAGTATATATTGTGTATATGTTTTATATAAACAGATCTTTCTTCTTGATTCCTCAAGTGCTCTTTCACTTTCCATTCTATCAAGCTCTTGGAGACATTGCTAATTCCCACTTACATGCAGGTTCAAGAGCTAATTCACAGACACTGAGGAGTAAACTTCGATAATCACATTTGTTACCATGAGATCTCTTGGTATCAGCAAAGCAGGTAAGCAATGGGAAGCAGTTACTGGTTTCTCACTCTTCACACACAATGCATGTGATGTTCCTGTTCTTGCCAGTTTGTCAAGCAGTAGTGTTGCTGGCCTGCTAACCTCAGCAGGGGTAAGATTTTAAGAGAAACAACCTGGAGGAGGAGGCACTGACATGGATATTAAAACAGCACCAACAAAACGAAAACATCATTCCATTTTGTCTCCCTGCCTTCAGAGAAACTCCATTTAACCATCAGGACTCTAAACGTCTCCCTGGAGAGGCTGAACTATTACTACTTATAAACCTTATAAAGCCATTTTGATTATACTTTGTATGGCATAAGGGGAAAGCTTAGCATTTTGTGTAACATGGAGCACTAGGAACAATGAAACCTTTATGGAGGTTTGTGTACAAGTCAGCAGATAACAGACTGACAAAGACTCAAGTTTGAGCACTGACAAGAGAAGCTGTCCATCAGCTGTGCTCACAACTCCGATTTTTCTCCCAGTAGTTCTGAGATCCCCAAAAGGCAACAAGCAACAGAACTAATGAAATCTATCATTTGCTGGAAGGGTCCTCTTTGATTAGCCATCCATCAGGGTGTACAGACATCGGTATCTACTCTCCTCTCACAATGGCTAACTACTTGCTCCTTGGAAGATGGAAAGGGCTTTGCAGAGACAGCAGAAGTGCCCATCTGCAATCTCTAGGTAATAACCTACACACGGGAGAAGGACATATGTAGCTTGCTTGTCTGGATCTCTAAGACAATCTGCTTTTTGTGGTGCAAGTAAAAGGGTTATTAAATCTTTCAGGTGGAGAGAAATGTTACTGAGAGTAGCAGAGCAGCTAAGGTTTAGTTTCTTTGAAAACTGAGGCTGGGATCTCAGACTGAGAGCCAGATGACTGCAGAGGGAGCTGACAAGTGTGTTCAGGCTGGGCAAATCCTTTCACTCTAGTGCTTAAACACCGAGGACATGGCACAAAAAGGGGCTTTCTCACCTGCTGCTTCCTCCTGGAGGAATGAGCAACTGTCACAAAATATGCCCTCTCAAAGGAAAAATATTAACCACAGAAGCAGTATAATAGTTTCACTGGAAGGCAGGGAAATGAGGAAGCCTGTTCCTAGCAATACTCCCTCAGCCACAGCAATTCAACCCCTGCACTGAGAAAAATTCTACCCTGACAAGTCATTCCATCTAGTTAGAAGGTCAGTCACTAGAGACAGAACGCCTACCCACAGCATGCAGCTAAATACAGTAACTAACAGCCATTAGCTGAAGAACATGGAGCAGCAAGGCAGCAGGCTCTGCAGGTGGGAGAGATGAGGAGAAGACAGGCTGGGCCCACTGTTCCTCCTGCATGTCCAAGGAGGAGAGAGCAGGTGATATACTGGGTACTGTAGCAACCCCAGCCAGGTAACACAGTCATAGTCTATTACATGTATGTGCATCAAAGTGAAAAACAGCTCGAGGTGCAACAACCAAGGGGCATTACCTGTATCATCCTCTGAATTATTTCCTACCAAGTCTGTGGATATCTTTTTATATTTTCGCTGTGCTGCTAAAGGAGTTCAGCATCCCCAACAGCAAACTGCATCATGTGGGACAGCCAAGCGTAGGCACTGTTTTCAGGAATACCGCTAGGAACTGTCACAAACATTGCTTAGTGTTGGAAACTTTGACTACTCTGAGAAAGAAAATGAGCAGAACAGAAAACACCCAACAACTCCAGCTATGTGGGAGACAACTCATGTGAACAGTGGGCTGGCTTTCCAAGCGAGTCTAAGCAGTCAGGAAAACAAGGTGACAAGGATGAAATGAGGCTTATCTTTCTCAAGAAGGAAAGAAGCAGCAGTGGCAAAAGGGAGGGAGAGAATACGAGAACAGCCTTTGAGGATCTGGAAGGAAACTGCAAGATGAAAAGGAATATATTTGTGTGTTATGTGAATGTACAAGAATTCATAGTCACAAAACTGCTGAAAGTGAGTTTAAGGTTAGGATGTTTGGGCTGAATTCCTGTACCATACTCCCATGGTAAAAATGTACTGACAGTTAAACACTGGAACAGCTTGCAGCAGAAACAGTGGGCTCTTCTCTCATCAGAAGTTTTTAAGAACATGCTAGACAAACATCTGTTCTGAACAGCTTAGAGCAATCCCGTCTGAGTAGAAGAAGATGGACAAAATGCCCTTATGCCACTATTTGCTACAAATAGAAGTCTTCTATCCCTTTTCAAAGTTCAAAACCCCTTGTTTTACTTCAAATTTTGCAGAAAAGGTTCGTCATGGCCACAGCTGTAGCCTCTGGGATTCAATGTACCTGCAGAAAGGCAGCTAAAGATGAACAAACTAAGGCTCCCGCAGCTACAGCACTGCCAGGTACTCCCACGTCCCTTTGCTCCACGGGGATGAAAACATTTGGCATTGATGGATGATGCCCTCGTATTGTCAAGTGTTCTTTTAATGTAGACACATTTTACCTGCTCCAGAAGATGACGGATCCCCAGCCCAGAGCCAGGTGAGCTTGCAGAGGCCTCTGAGCTGCCCCGTATGCCCCTTGCCAGGGGCAGTCCCACAGCAAGCACATGGGTTTGTCTGCAGGGAGCCTGCCTCCCGCTGCAGACACAGCCAGAACAACCTCACATTTATACTAGATTACAGGGGTAGTTTATGAATTCATAGCACTGTATCAGACTACTAGATCTATAAACTATGCAGGTAAAACTCCTGAGTAGCATAGGAGATTATTGGGCTGGAGGGAAAAAAAATTTCTAATGCAAGGAATCCCACTTAGTCTTCCACGTATTTTTAAAATAAGTATTTTAAAAGGTAATACTTTGGACCACTCATTTACTGATTATTTTAATTCTAAGTTATTTATCATTTTAACTTAAAACCTGCAATAGCTTAATCCTTTCAGGTCTAGTAGCTGGATTTTCCACAAGCTCACCACCACTGTTGTTTTTTAATACTCATATGTTCAACAGAGGAGCTACTGAAAAGGAAAAAGCTCTTGCTTTTGAGACATTTAGAATAAAATTTTGGCACAGACAAATTTTGTTCAGGTATATGTTACATGTCAAAAACACTGATAGCACTGCCGGTCTCTGAAAGCTTTTTGGGTTTTTTTGCTGTTAGGTTGATTTGTTGGTTAAGTAGTACCTGGGCCATTCTTCAAAACAATCATGGAAAACTTTGTGAAATAAATTTCTGAACAGCAGTTTTAACTCGTCTGTTTTAAACCAGGTGGCAGCAAAAAACCCAAAACACTTGACTCTCCTAGAGACTCCTACACTTCCTACCCAGTCAAGGTAGCATGCTACACAAAACTGTGCTGGCCTCTAACATCGTTGCTCTATGTGGCACCTGTGCAGAAGCCCTGGAAGGCTGAGGCAGAGAAAAGAAAAAACATTTCAGTAAGTCTTCTTAACTATAATGGTTGGTTAACTCCATCCATGTGACCAAGTCCATCTATAGGAACTTACATTGGCCACACCACTGCTTGTTTTTAAGGCTGCTACAGCATAATCTTCAGTCTCTGGATCGATCCGGATTTGCCTCAAACTTGGGTACTTTGATCTGGATGAAGGAAGGGCAGTTTCCCATGACAGTGAGCAGCAATGGCTTGTCATCTGTGCCTGCCAGGACACAGCTTCCTCCCACTCGTGCCTAACAGTTTCCCCCCTCACAATCCTCTAAATCCTCCACAAAAGGCAGAATCTGGGTTTTGTGATTTTGTTAGAGTAGTCATCTTCTCTGAGCAGTATTTTCAGAAATTCCCAACATGACCTGGATCTTTAATTTTTAGCACAGCAGAAAGATCAACACTGTAGTGCCCTGAAGTTCTGACCTGAGACTAGAGCTCATTATTCAATTAGGAAAAGAGGGCGAGCACAAGGATAGCCAGCTCTCCAAGATAGAACTAAATGAGAGTTGTAACAAAACATGGTTGGGGGCTTTTTTTTCCATGTAACAAATCCACATAAATAGTCAGCAAAGGAAGATAAAAATCAGTGTTATCTAATTTAAGGTAATGCATTTTGTAGGGAATAATTTAAATCAATCATACACTTTTCTGTATTCTAAATTAACTGTAGCCACTCGGGAAGGCACTGGACATAACTACCTAAGTAGATGTTTTCAGTGAGCTGCTCAGTGCAGGCTCAGTCATGAAAGGAAGCTAAACATTAGGAAATGCATAGAAATGGATATGGAACAATATAAAAATACACTATTATTAAAACGCAAGAGAATTTCTAAGGCAAAATGATCTAATACCTGCATCAACTGTGACTTTGCCCAACAGGGTTGACAAAACTCTAGAGAACTGTCTCTGAGAAAAGACCGAGCTGGGTGCTGCTATTTCATACTTGCAAGAGAAACAGTAGTTCAACTGAATGTAAAAGTGATAAATTCAAAGCAGCAAGTCTTTTGTTTTAATAGCCACACAACAGATAATTAACCTCTAGTCAGTGAGTTGCCCCAGAGCAGCAGTGGAAGCATGAGTCTTGGAGAACCCCCTTACAGGACAACAGCTTAGGGCAGAAATGGCATTAATCAATGACCTCACCGTACTCTATACTGTAATAGCTGCATATTAATATTCATGGATTTTTAGGACTGAACAGTCCACTCTATCATCCAGTCTGACCTCCATTCTGACACAGGACATGTTTTAGCTGGCTCCTCCAGTTGCTGGTCCTTGTTGGGCTTTTCTCCGTTAGGTCAAAAGAAGCCGCTTTCTACCAACTAGCTCCCTGTTGTAAGGAGGGTGCAATGAAAATTTCAACTCAGCATGATCTGGTCATAAATATCTCTCAGAGCTGAGCTCTGAGTGCCAGGAATGAAATAAACTCTACAGTTGTCTCAAATAACCCAAGAGGCAGGAAACGGAAAACACTTTCCAAGTGCCCACCGTAGGCCAGGAAATCACGTTCTCGGTCCTTATTCAGACTCCTTGTTTCAGGCTGTCACTTCACTTTCATGAGGCCACCCCCAAATGCAGTGTGGAGCTTTACATGATGCGAGTCAGCAATATTTTCATGTTACAGATGATGGAATCACACTGCTCCCCATCAGCTAATGCTTTTGGAATGGCAGCATTTTTAATCAATTCTGGACCAAAAATACCCAGGAAACAAGCAAAAGCATGCTTTTTAAAAATACCTCTTTGACACTCAAAATAAAAAAAAAGGAGGATTTGTAACCCTAATTTTAACAGGGTTCAACTTTTGGATGGCCCCTTTCTGGAAAAGGTTAATTCTCATGAACTGCATAGCTTAAATATGGCTCAATACAAGCATTAACATCCACCCAAAAGGGATCCTTTCACAAAATAAGAACCTAAAACTTAGCATTTTATTTTTTAAAAATATCTTCTGCTTCTATCTCATTACAGGTTTTATGGAAATGAAGAGTAGCAATTCTTACTCTGATGCGTTTTCCTTCAGACTGATACCTCTGTGGCAGAAACTTAAAAAAAAAAACAAACCAAACCAACACAGTTTAAGAGCTAAGCAGTAACTGAAGCCCCTCCAGTGAACTCTGGTAAGGGAGGGAGGAGAGAGGGAGACTCACACCCCAGAGCTGTGGAGAATCCGCACCTGCTCCATCACCTCTACCCGTGCCCAGCAGTGGTAGGAATCACACCCTGGGACATCCAGCACTTTTACACCTCTTAGTCAAGAACAAAAGCAGGAACATTTTCATTTGTGAAAGCAAATTTCTTGCCAAAGCAGCAGAAACTGCATCCTCAAATATTAATGACAGCTGACAGATAAAGAGAGAAAAACAGTAGAGTGCTTTAAAATGCTAGGTCTCCTCTGGTGCCCAATCTATACGTCTGCCTGTCATTCCCTGAGCCAAGGCAGGGAAGACCCCACTGGACTCAGACAGGACACATGCCCAGTAAAAGCACTTGGTAACTACAATGTACAACTAAACAAGTCGTCGCACTGCTGCACTTGACTAAACAGTAGTCTTGTCAATGAGAAATGTAAGTTTCAACAGGCAAAACTCAGTTCAGAGAACCTAGAACAGACCAAGTCTGATCTCTGAAGTGGCAATTTCAGTTGAGTCCAGCTCACCAGGATCCACTGCACAAGGAAGGCCCCCTCCCTCTTCACTCTGCTGCCTCAGAAATGCTGAAGTTTCTCTCCAGCTCATTAAACAATGTTGTAAGGAAAGGGCCACAGCACACACTGCCAGTTCAGGAATATATAACCAGTACTGGAATACGTTATAATAAACAACAACCATCTGTCCCCAGAATTATAGATGCTCAGAAATGCAGTTCAAGTTAAAGGGCAACCATTTAGGTTAGAGACCTGTGACATGGAGAGCAGTCTTTGCACTGTGAAGGGATAAAGGAGCAAACACTGGCAACATCAAAGAGTGGGATTCTGCCAGAAGCTGCAAGCTGGACTAGCTGAAGGATTTAAGTAAATACCTATAGGGTACGTGCATCATGAAGTGGAGCTTGTGCCTTATGTGGTGCGATCCCGTGTATGAAACTTGTGCCCTCCTTCAGAAGATCTCACTGGGCTTGCTGATTTTTCTCCTACTGCTGTTGTGCAATGAAGGAGTTCATCAATATGGGAAAGAAAAGCTTCAGTCCTGGAGGCAGCATGAGTAGAAACCCTTGACAGCATTAGGAAGTCTATAAATCCCATACTTTCCTAGCTGGAGTCTTCCATTACTTTTTCCTGTTACATTTGTTACAGTAAAAAATGTTGAGATTTAATCTCCGAGTGTTCACTTCTCTGTTTAAGCTCCATACAGATCCTCCTAAGGCTACAAGGGGGGAAAAAACAAACAAACCAAAACAACCAAACAAATGCACACACCAAAAAAAAAAAACAACCCACAGATCCTTGCAATTGTGTGGTTTCTTCAGTACTGGAAGGAGTCAGCAGAGACAGGCAAGATGCTGCTGCTGCTCCAACGCAGCCAGCACAAGTCTGCACCCAGGACTAGAGCCTGGCACCTGAGCAGGGACCCTCTTTCCTCCTCAGGAATGCCGAGCCTTTGGAAAAGGGCTAGAGAGAGTCAACTCAGGTTCCTGAGCAGGACCTTTAGACAACAGAATAACAAGTATTAAGATGTCGTGAAAAAACATGAACTATTTAAATTATGTCCACCAACAAGAAGGCTAGCATCAGCATAAAGAGAAAAGACAGCAGGTAGAGTCTGTTCAATAATAACACTCCTAAAGTCAGTAATCCACAGTGCATTTTACCTATTCTTTATGATGGATTATCAACACCTTGTTGAGCTTTCTTCCACCTTGGACAAGTCCGCAGCAAGTGGGGGCTCTGTTAAGAGAGCCCAAATACACAAAATAGAGATGGTTTCCCCTGCTTGTACCACTCCAGTGTAGGAGGCAGGCAACCATGCTCTACCAGGAAGATTTGTTTGCCTGTTCAAAGGGGCAACACATGTGTCCTGGTTTACACAGAGGGCAGAGTAGCACAGGGCATATTTAGCAAGCCTTTCCAATAAAAAACCCTCTACCAGTACTAACAGGGCATTTGCAACTTTGGACTCTGGTAGCCAAACTTTTTTTAAAAGAAACTCAAGAGTTTTTCAACCTGTGTAGATCTGTAGATGATATTAACGACATGAAACACTTAAAAAAAAAAATTAAAGATATTTTATACAGAAGAAAGAATATTCTAAATCCACTCCTTGCATGTGTTGGATGTACTTTAGAAATATAATTCTCCCATACCAATTCTTTTTGCAGCCACTAAATAGCTGAGTTGTGCTGTGCTCAGTTTCAGCACATGGCACATTATAGACAGGTCATAAACATGTCAAAACCCCCAGCCTCTGCAATCATAGAGCAGATGTTGTAGTCCCTTTCCCATCTCCACTGCTTTCCCCCTCCCCATCAAACATACTTTACAGCTGAGCTCCATCACAACCCCCCAGCAGATTCTGCCAACCCTGCTCTCTGCAACACCTTTACAGCCTCGTTCAGCAATGCCAGCAGCCCACACCAGGGCTCTCCAGGCTGGAGAAGTCACGGTGATGGGTCCAACTGCTATTTCCAAACAGCCCAAGACACCAGCAGTATTTCTGGAAACCAAACAGCCTCGGTCTCCCAAGTGAGCAACAGTAACTTTGGCTGAAGAAGCTGCAGTAGAAAACTTCAGGACATGGACCAAGGACAGAAAAGGATGAAATTTAAGGCAAAACAGTCAAGCTAATTCTTTTTAGCTGACTTTATCCTCTCATATACACTTGTTGCACAAAGCTGTAACAGAAGCTGCCCGAACAAGCCTATGCTGGACTCCAGATGCAGCTGCCACTTCTGAACGACCTTTGCCACCTCCAAAAGCACAGCCCCTTGCAGAAACCACAGAGACCAGTAAAGCTAACACCCCAGGGTTCCGAAGGGAATCAGATATTTAGCAAGATTATGCTATCTGCTAATCTGATTAGCTCCAGAGACCACTGATAAACATAACAAAGAACAGCCGGACACCAGCTGTAAAACCCATCCAGTCAAGCAAATAACACAGCTGCCCAGAACAGCTCAGCATCTGGGACCTGTCACATGCAATGCTTTTAAGGAAATGACAGACTCACTGCTCTCGTGTTAGACATGGGAAAATGTGTTAATCTGTTTACCTTAAATGTATTTAACCTCAATCTGAAAAAGAGAGGACTGACACAGATATGTATGTCCAAGACACTTGGGCAGCAAAGTGCAGTGAATGGGAGGCAGCAATCCTTGACACCATTTACATGGGCTCCAAGGATCAGGAATGACACAGGTCAAATGAGAAACATTAAGAGATTAAACAAGCACATTTATAATTAGGTGCAATGTTGATTGTCTTCTGCCCCTGAAATAACAAGCAGCTCCCACATCTAATTGTTGCAGCCACCTGAGCTTTAGATGGGATGCTGACAGGTCTTCACAGCCAGCCCCTTTTGAGCACAAGGAACATGAGCAGGGCTGGGGGTTCAGGCCATGGGGTGGATGTAGGGAGGAGGGCTTTGAAAGGAAAAAAACCCCAAATTATATATATAATATTAGCAGAGAACCTACCACGCCTTCCCAAAGGGGGAATGAGCTGTTTACTTTTGCAAGTGCAGTAGGGAAGATGAGGCATTATTTCATGTGTCCGCTTGATGTTTTTAAACACAGGAAAAACAAGAGCAACTTGCTCAAGGACTGCATTCATCACTACCTGCCAATTACAGGAACAAAACCGATCAGTCGGAAGGACACAAGTGGCACCCCAACTCAGCCGACAGGCACCGCAGAAGCACAGGCGCATGCTCTGCAGAGCGCCCCTTCAGATCGACAGGCGTTTATGGATATACAGAAGCAGGTCTAGAGCTCCCCAGCAGCTCTGTGGTAAAGTGCTGCCCTCCCTCCCTAATTCACAAACACTCTGCAGCAACCTCAACTTCCCCCACAGCTCTCACTTGAACTTTTGACTATCACATCAGATTTTTTTTTTTCAAATTTGTTCCAAGATTCTTCAAGATTGAATTCTTTCACACTCATCTATGTTGAGAGAACCAGCTCATCTCCCTCCGCTCAACAAGAAAGATGAAAAACTTTATTTCAGGCCAATTTCAATGAGCACAGAAATAAACTGGGGCCACGCGACTCCCCCACTGTCAGAAGCAAGGTCAGCCTAATGGTACCACCACACCACCTGGTACCAGCAGCCAGGACAAGGCACAGGCTGATCACAGAAGGCAAGAATGCCCGAGGGGGTATCAGGAGCTGAACACTTGGTCTGTTATTTCACAATGTTTTTGGGATGCAGGACAAAACACAACACTGTTTGAGGGCAGCTCAGGAATGTGGCTATCCCAATAGTACTGGAGGCTAACTATGGGAAGCAGCAAGCACTTGAACACAGACTGAGGAAGAGCTGGGGTCCAGCAGAGTGCAGAACGACAGGAACACCCAAAGGGAAAAGATCAGAGAGTTCTAAAGAAATTGTCTCAAGTATGCATTTTTTAATTTTATGGCAAACATGACTAGTTACTAGTATTCAAATGCAATTACGTAGAGGCCAATCTATAAATAATGCAAAGCCCAGAAAGGAGAGATCAACACTCACTCTCGGCATGTCACATGCTCTATTGAATAATGCTGTGCACCAGCTTTCAGCATCCCCATAAAATAGAAATACCGTCAAAAAGCTGAGAAGGAAGAGAACAATCTCCTCCATTCCCTCTCACAAAAACGAAGATGACATCTAAATCAAGGTAAAATTTAGGGTTGTTTTATTCTGTGCTACTTTTGTAGATAAGGAAGCTTTATGTCTGCATTTCCGGCTCACTTGCTATTTTCACACATGCGTTTTCAGAAGCTGCAAACAAGGTCTCAGGGAAATACATCACCTCTGACCGTGCTGCAGTGTGCTCTGAGTAGATGCCATACAGAAGCTCACAGCATCAACAAAGTTGTTTCTCAGATTTTTTTATATGAAGTGTCTTAGCCCAAAGGATTGAATAATTTAATTTGAAAGGGACACATGCAGATCTACTACTCTAACCTCCTGCTCAGAAAAACAGTTTTAAATTAGATTTTAAAGTTTAAAGCAGGTAGCTCAGGACCATATCCTGATGAGCTTTGAATATCTCCAGAAGACTTCCAAACCCCTCTTGTCCTCTGTTCCAACAGGGCACCACTCCCACCATCAAGAGGTTTCCCCATGTAACCAATTGTACCTCCCTCCCTCCCCCCGCCCCCCAATTGCAACCTAAGATTTTTGATTCTTGTTTTTCAGCATGCATCTCTAGGAGAAGCATTTCCATCTTACTCCAGAAGACACTTACTTCTTGATTGCAACTACTGAATTCTGAAACAGTTCTTTGATTTAATTTTTTTTTAAATTTATTCATCCAATATCCTTACAGCAACAATACCTTCCCACACATTCTCTCTGCACAATCAGATTTATGCCATTTACATTGAAAACTAAGGTCTTTTTTCTCTACTTATAGCTCAGTTAGCTTTGTTATAATGCAGTTTATAAAATTACATTTAATGGAGAAGGGAGCAGGGAATTTGTTTATTTCTGAACTGTGATGGCTAATGGATAGGGTGGGAATAATGACAGGATATATATTATGTTATGGTTGAACAATACAAGGAGAGAATGCATGACCTGATCATTTTTATCCTTCATTAAATGGTCTATTGAACTGCTTTTTCTCCACATGAGCTTTTAAAACAGAAAAAGCATAGCAAAAAAATAACATATTAGTTCATATTGCAAGATTAGTCTTAATTAAAGCAAAAATTACTCATCTGTTTCTTAAATTCATTAGCAATAGCTGAAAACATATCAGAAAAATAAGCAAATCAGCATAAGGAGACTAACTGTAACTAGCCGTAGTAACTCCCTCACTCCATAAACACTGAGGCATTTTAATTCCCATGTCTGGAAAGACTAATAAAGTCTGTGCCAGGCTAAGCATCCTTGCCAAGTCCTTCCTCCTCCCAGAAAGCCACAAGCAGAGTGGGAAGCAGAATCCAAACCTCTCTGCGTGCCCAGCCAGAGTGGTGTCACCAGAGCTACATCTGCTTTTAGAGGCTTTTCGTGGCTTTTCCAAGAAGAAAATGGGTCTGTATGAAGCAGGACCACTTGATCTGCCATTCCTGGTTCTGATTTACTTTCTTCAAGGAAGAAAATCGATGTGCTACCAATAGTTTCATTCACCTTTGAGACAAGGCATTGTAATATGTCATGGGCACGTGCCTGGAGCACTGTCTGGGGAAAGGGCAACAACAAAAGAGGTTCCCAAGGACACCCGGAGAAGACTACCCTACCACGCAGTCCACTGCAAGGGGAATCTCAACCAAAATGGGACAGCTTCTGATGCTCATGGGTTGAACCAGCCTCTTCGGAAAGTCACCAACATGCACAAATCCACAGGAAACAAGCAAGTCGGCAGGTTAAGTTGAGACACAAGCTATATGGCATGCAAACTCTCTCCAGTATAAAGCAGCACATGGCTGAAACTGGGAGATAAGGAAGGAATGGGAAGGAAATTGGATTAGGCCCCTGGCCTAACACGTGAACATTTTCATTTCCTGTAGGGAAGATGACTGATACTGGCCAGCATTAAACTGGTAACAGACTGGCCATTACAGGTTTATGGAGGTTTCAAGAGAACTTTGTTCCAGATCACACATCCCATTAACAGAGACAATAAATTACTCTCTCTTTCCAGGACACAATACACAGAAATACAACGCACATGTACAAACAAGACAGAGCTCCTTAACAACTAAGAGTGCTTTAGCAATACATCAAAACCACACAATTTTGCATGCAACAACTACAAAAGAGCAAAATGAGTACCACTGAGAGAACATGCATTTAGTTTTTCAGAAACCACCGAAAGGGAAAGTTTCTTCCCTAAGAAGCTCCTCTATACTCAAGTTTCTTCTATTTCTGCCAAGTATGCCCATACAGCAACTGAAAAAACATTTGTGGCATTTGATTTCAAAGTCTGGATACTAAAAGTTTTCCCAAGAAAGTGCACAGATAAAAGTCCTTTTCTGCAGTTTAAGCAGGAACACCACTAGTTCAAGTAAAAACATAGAGCTGGCTGATGGGCAAAGCAGCAGCATTTTGAAGCACTGCAGAGGTCACATTGTGGCAGAGAAATCCTGCTCCCTAAGCTTTGATGTTGAGAAGCTTGCAGAAATGTCTTCGTTATTTCACTGAAGTACATTGCTGCTGAAGCCTTTTCCTTATCCAGTGTTAAATAAGCCATTGTTGTTCTTTAATATTAAAAGTTTTGTTTCTCTGTCAGCTTTTCATACCAAAGTGCAACAGGCAAATGGAAGGTTCTGTAAGGGTCTAAATTGAGTTCACATTCATTAGTACATCAGTAACTTCCAACAAAGAAAACCCAGTCAAACACAGCATAAATTCAGCTTGAACTCACACCTGCCACAGCAGCAGCACAAAGCTGGGATAAGAAACCCACCCCTCAGAGAACAGGTAATGAGGTGGAGGTGCAGCAGATCACCTTTCCAGTCGACTTTCCACCTCCTTTAGCTTTTGACTTAAAAAGACTTTCTTTTTATAATGTTAATGAAATAATTTATACCTGCAGAAACACATACTAGTGTTTTTTTACACGTGTCTCTAGTGAAAGTTAAATATTGGAAAGTCTTCGTTTGGTTTTAAAATACTGTGGAGATCCCCATAACACAATTTCTGAAGAAAGCCACTGCAGTGGTTTGAATATCCTGAATGCTGAGGGTTGAGAAGGAAGAACATCTGCTCACATTTTTATGGTCCACTCAAACCTTAAGTGCTTTCAAACATACAGCAGCTACGACACTGCTTTAGATTTAAAAGACACAAGTCTAAGAACAGTCCATATCATGACCTTCTCTATTTATCTATAATTTCCTCCACTTCTATTCACCTCATCTGGTTCCAGCAACAAATCCTTCAACTCCCCAGTCTCCTCCACCCTTTCATGAGATCAAGAGCAGTCAAAGCCATAAAGCCCCAAAACTGGAATAACTATTTGAAAAGAGTTCATTTGCTCTACCCCCAACTGGCTGCCAGCACAGAGCCCTCACACACCACCTGCCCAAACCAGACAGATTTCTCCCCTCCCCAAACTCTTCCAGCTCATTCATGATTTTGTTCCTTCTCACTGAACTCCTACAGCTGTAAATCCACTCGTATAATGCAATGCCCAAAACAAGAACACAAGAATTTTCTTGAAACATGGAGGAAGTTGGCAAGGGAGCGAGACTGGCACCAGCTGCCCATCAGCATTCAGGACGTGCAGCTGCTCTTGGTGGCATTCCTGGAATTCAGCTTGGCTGGGGAAAAAACAACTGCCACTGCTTTTTTTTGAAACTTAACCTAACCACTGTAACATGCCTGTGTAGTTCCGCCAAAATTCTTACATGTGTTTTAAACACTTCAGTGAAACAGTTAAAGCTCAACATTTATTTTGTGGGAGTGCCCTTGTTTGCACTGCTCCCTTTGTTGCCATCTGTCAGGCTTCCTCATTGAAGATTCTTAGAGGGAAAACATCAGTAATAGCAAAACAGCAGGAATTTAGGCAGCCAGCCACTCCCTCCTCCTGCCCTTAAAAGGTTTGTGTCTGAGTAATTTTAATAGGGATCCCATTTTGTTCCAACACAGACACTGAGCACACCATCAGCCACATCCAGATGGTGCCAGTACTTCAATATCCCATTTTATGATTTTTTTCTCTAACCAGTGCAAGACCTCTCCATTTTCCACTTCCTTCTAATCACCCACCTGGATATCCCATGGCTGAAGCAAGAATATGCAATACAGCGCCATGAGCACAGCTCTTAAAGCAGAATGCCTCAAATCAGATGGGATTGCAATGAGCACCCTGTGTCCACACATGCACACAAACATCAACAGACTCTCAGACTCCCCTGGCCGTTCATCCACATGGTCAGGAGAAAATAAAGAAATTAAGAACACATGTTATCTGTTTCTCCTCTGATTCTCCATCAGGAAGGCCTCCCTGCCTTCCCCTCCGTATTTCAGAGCCAGTCCTGCAGACAAGCCTCACACACCACTTTAGCAGAGTCCACCACAGATCTTGTGGGACCTTTTTTCCTTTTTTCTTAAGGATGGAAAGACTTTATGAGTAAGACTGCCTGCGTTACTTGTTTTCTGAAGTTCTAAGCACTTCACTTGAGCTATGAATCGTGAACAGTGACAGCAGCAGAAACATCTTGTCATAAGCAACGAAGAAACTTCAAATTAAGTATCCCACTAAGTAATTTACAGAGATTGCTGATCCACAGTCAAGAGGGCTTGCTTGTGTAAAATCATTCGCAATTTAAAAATGATTGCAGGGACAAAATGTAACTCCCCTAAGAACTTCAAAAATGTTCAATCACAAAAAGCAAAGGGGAAGGAGGGAGGTAAAGACAGGAGACCAGCATGTCTCAAGCACCTCTTGGAGCTCAAAAACGCAAACATTTCTTGCATACCTGTAAGGTGATCCATCTGCAAACATGTTGAGAAAAGGTATTTAAATTTCCCCAGGCATACGCAACTTCTCTCTCCTATTCACCCTTTTTGCAGCTTAAAAAGCTGATACTCACAGCCCAGACTCAATCTCTCCATATTTTTTATCAAGTCTCAGAACAGAAAGCAGCCCTTCATTATTCATCTGATGGAGCTGTAACACACACCTCAGCATTAACATTCACACGATAGCACATGCTAGAAACAACTCGGAACTTTTTATAAGGTGAAAAGTTACATAGTTTTGTCCCCTCAGTAAATCTCTCATCATGCAACTGGAGTAGCACCATCTGCATTGAGGTTACTATTTACCACTTTAATATTTATTCCCTCTGTGGATTTGTTCCCCTTTCAGAATTAGGAGCATCTCCATACCTTCTAGAATTCAGACCTCCAGGGCACCAAAACCTGCTTTAACCATGCAACTTTTCTCTCCCAGAATCCCATGCCCCATCCATTAGATTCCTTCCAGCTTCTTCAGCAAGAAAAAATGGCAATTCACATCAGCAGTGTCTTTCCTTGCACACAGACCATCCATTTCCAAAGCCCTTTTGTCTTATGCACTGAATGAAACAGGTATTATACACAGAAAGGAGCTGATACCACATAATGTTCTCCAATTGCTAAAAAAAAAAAAAAAAAAAAGCTTGAAATGTGTTGGTTTCCTTGATTTCACTGTAGCCAGCTCACACACATACCCAAGCTATGTATTCTGCATCATTAAAAAAATAACTTTCTATACCCATATCATCTTGCTGCCTCTAGCTATAATTCAAAACCAGAAGTTGATGTGACAACTTCAACTTCAGGCATAATACAAGTATTCTTCTGGTTTCTGAGTTCTTTCACCTGTTTTCAAACCTCTCCACAAGGAATGGACACCTAAGAGCTGCTGGGTCTGGCCCTGTCATCTCCCAGGAAAAATAAAATTCCCATGTATGGTTCTGGAACTTGAATCCTTGTAAAAATATTGTGTCTTAGGATAAATTGTATTTGCTATTCACTATCCAAAAGAAGCAAGTTCCTTTTCCCATAACACACAGGTGCAGCAGGTGCTAGAAGGCAGCAGCATGAATTATTTTAGGCATTTGTGTGTGCCTGCAGACTGACCTTCCAGTACACAGCCTAATGAAGATCAGAAACCATCAAGCACTCTGCTACAAATAACCTAAAACCTGGCACGTACGCTTAGCAAAATATTCAAGTGACTTCAAAGACCTCTATCAATGCAGAAAAAGGCTATATTAAAATCTGGAGCCTTCACACCTATTAAGCATTTCCAAACACAGAAGGATGAGTATCAGGATTTGTTCAGGCGCCGTCACCGTGCTCTTCCCAGGGAAAGGGAATTGGCTCAGTCAGTTGGCACAGGGCACTTCCACCAGCTCAGCAATTTAACACGGTAAATCTAAACTGTAATTTTTACCACATTTGTAAAAACACTGTTCTAACTTGGTGAATAACAACACCTCTGAGGGGCACTGGCACTGAACAGATCAGCTCCCGTTTTGCCCCAGCACAGGTCACTGCACTGGTCCTGGACACAGCGGATCCAGGAGAGGGACAGCGCAGCGCCTCTGCACAGCAGCAGGGGTGCGGGTATCCCACGTCAGCTTGGTCAGCCCCACACAGGGACCGCAGAGGTGGCAGCCCCATCCCCACCACTGCAGCCTGTGGTCCCGGCCGGCGGTGCTCGGTGCGGTTCCAGGAGGGTTATCCTGGATGACAGAGTCGGTGAAGGGGAGCGGTGAACGCGCATGCAGGCTGGTAAATGGAATTCATTAATCAGGCTCCAACGGCTCCACTTCACTAGAAGGAAGTTCTTTATAGACACTGCCTCATTTATTTATTTTTTAAATGCCTAGATTAGTTTAGTGTGAAGCTGTTGAGAGATATAATTTGTCTGAGCAGATGATCTATAGATCGTTGAATGAACACTAAGCAGGCTCTCGCAGCCTACAGAAGAAAGCCGCTGTGCGCTCTCCCATGGCTGCAGTGCCAAAGATGAGCATTTCTTCCTAAAATTTAGCCACTCCTGGCAGCCCAGAGGTCAAAGAGTTGTCACCTCTTATGACATGCTCAGCCCTGACTGTAGGCAGAACAGAAGCCTCTGCTTATGAAGAGCAGAGCCCTCAAGTCAGAGGGAAATCAGCAAGTGATAACTAACCTGGCATTCAGCTGGGGACAGGCGTTTCTAACACAAACAGCCTTTTCTGCTCGCATCTGTGAATATATGCATATTTTAAAAATAAATTATCTTTCATTCAGATTAGTTACCAGAATATCTCTTCCTTCACTGAAGCAGATTTGTTCCTATGGTTGTATCTACTGCTATTCTGGGACTTGGTATTGTCTTCCCACTATTGCTGCAGAAAATGTTCAGCAGCTAATTGCACAGTCAAGTCCTTTCACATAATTTCCACTTTGACAAGAGTAATTAAAAAAGCTAAACGTCTCAAGAAGCAATTGATTAGGTCTGCAAGCAAAGCTGTGTTTGGCCAATTCTGAGATGCACGTGTACAGAACAGTAAGCTTTCACTAAAGGCAACAAGGACCACATTCCTCAATGTTTATGATTTAGTGTCATATTCTTTCAAGATCTCCTGTTTTTTGCACATTTCCTAACATATGTTATATTCATGTATGTGCCGCACATATGCCAAGCTTGCGAGATTCAGGAAAATTCACAGGTCAAGTTAAATAATATTTCCCTTCTATCTCCCATATTAGATTATTTGGAGACTGTGCTAAGTTTACAAATGGACTCCAACACCTCCCACCATAAGAAAGGAGCTAGATGAGACTATTCTGTCACTAACTTTGAAAGACTATGAATAATGACAGCGTCTGAATTTTTGCCACCTTGTATACCTGCACCACAAAAAATTTCAAAGAGAACTCTGCCTGTAGACACACTCTCTGGGATATGGTGCTGAATCATCTGTTTGATTGCCTTAAAATTGCTCCAAGTCCTCCAGAACAGGACTTCCAATATCATTACATTTCAAACTACATAATTGAAGTTATAAAGTAAAGGGCTCCAAAATTACTACAGATGTACCAAAATAATGAGCTTATGAACAGTAATGAAATGGAAACTCTTGGAAGCCTGAGGTTACACACAAACTTAGAGATGCTCCCTACAATTTCTTTAATAAAGCTAACAATTCTACTCTAAAAAGAGAAGTTGAAAGGGTTTGCTTAAAACCACTTCCTTCTTAATAAGTTTTGGTCAGTTACTGATTACATCCTTGAAAAATTGTCATGAAATCTGAAAGGTTTAAACCTAAGGGGTACATGGATCAACAACAAACCAGAAACTCCCTCCACACACAGAGAAGAGCCATCAAACACAAGACACTACCTAGTGCTGCCTGATGAGCAAAAAGGTGCTGGTGCTCTTCGAAGCCAACTGCTCTGGCCTTCATATGAGTACCGGGCATTAGCCATTTATTAGAGGACAGGTTCATGGCAGACGTCACCAAAACACATGAATCTTTGAATAAATCATAGAATGGTTTGGGTTGGAAGGGACCTTAAAGATCATCTCGTTACAAGTCCCCTGCCATGCGCAGGGACACCTCTCACTAAACCAAGTTGCTCAAAGCCCCATCTGACCTGGCCAGTGCTATCTGAAAGAGACCTGGCAGCACTCACGTCTGTCTGCAGAGTGGTTTCAAACAAGAGAAATCTAGTGCCAGTAGCTCAGACTCAGGTCCCACTCTGTGGCAGCATCCTACACCAGTGCTCCAGACAGAACAGTAGCCCAAGGATCCAAAACCAGTTCCTGGGGTACAGAAAGCCAAAGGTTGACCGAACCTTCCTGCACAAGTTAAATGCCAAATCTTTTGAGGAAAGTCAAAGACAAAGAAAACTGTGAGTTTACATAAGCAGATATGCTGAAAGAACCCATAGGAAGGTTTCACACAGTCACAAATGTGGTAATTTAGATGACAAATGTAACAAATTAAAACCAACTTATTAGCTAATAGAATATTTAATTACATACTATGAAGTATCACTTAAAGATCTGGGAATTTAACCAGTTATTTTCGAAAGGCGTGAAACATTCCTGAACACAAGGTTTTTTTAACATCTCAGCACTGTCCCCCTGCGTCTCCTTCCACCCTACCTTGTTTATAGCTCTATTCAGTAATAGTTTTTACTTGTTTTCTTGATGTCTTAATTTCCTGCAATAATACATCTGCCATAAATAATTAAGCAACACATTTGCTGCTCACTGAAAGCTGAGCAAGTGCTATAAATCAGTTCTGGGACCCTCTGTCAGCACAGACACCATCAGCAATCTGCTAATACTGGCATTTGTTTTTGCAGGTGAGAGAAATGAGGCACAGAAACACCTGAGGAGCCGCTCAGCAGCATTGGGCACTCTCACCCTGGGACTGGCATTTTGGGAGAACACTTGTGTGCATCTTAAGCAGCAGGACTCCGAAGTCTGTTCTCACTTTGTCCCAGTGCAGGACAGAAAACTTAAATGTACTATATTCTTCATATTTATTCATTTCTTTCTTTCTCACGTTCCTGGTTTGTTCTCTCTGATTTCCCTGCTCCATAGTCATAAGGAGAGTAGATGGTCCAAGTGTGCAGCATACCCTTCTCAGCACTAAAACCATGGGTCACCATGGATTCTTTGCTTTATTTCCATCTTTTTCTCTCCTGCTGCCTACAGTTCAACGCACAATGCAGGCTACAGGATGGCAGCAAAGCACTAAAGGATCATCTGTAGTGAGGCCCATTACAGTCTCTGAAGGTTTATCTTGCTGATTCACATTCACCCTCAGACAGCTGGGCATGCTGCATTTCTCACTTTTTTGTATATGAAGACTGATGGCAGATAAGAACGAACTACAGAAACAACAGTGATAACGCTTTCCTACAACACATGCGTATCAGGGGAAAGAAACAATAAACCAACTTTCCATTACCAGAGCAGCATCACCTTTTAATTGGAACAAGGTTTACAGGGCAATCGCTTTAAGGAAAGCTTAGCTGCAGAGCATGTGAGCCTCTCCAGCCTGGCCAAGCAGGCACGTTAGAAAACTAATCAAGACCAGGTATCCAGTCAGGCCTAGGAAATGTCACAGTGGCCATTAGGATTCCACATGTCTTAATTTGAGAATCTCCCAAACTCCGAGAAGGTGTAAAGCCTCTGAAATTTTTTTAAAGGTCAAAATATAGAATAGTTCATCATAAAATTTCCATACAAAACACCCTCATGCAGAAACAAACCATATAATGTTCCTAGTTTTAAAACTGTTGACAACATATTGTACATATTTTTAAAATGTTAACACTTAGCAGCTGCACTGCCAGTCTGCAGAGTTTGCATCTATAGCTGTGATATTACCATACTCTAGTATTCATAGCAGGCAACAGACTCATACTTGGTCTTGTGAAAAATAATTGCAGTTTGAAGCCAAAGTCTGACTGCACAGAACAGCCCAACATAATGGCTAGAGTTTCCAGAATTCAGGAACTCATGTAACAATCTGCATATTGACTTAAATCAAGTCACTGAAACAACAAATTTCCTCTGATCTGTTTTTCAGAAAGCTTTCCAAGAAGTACATGGCTCTTATATGAAACCCAGGAAAGGAAAAGCTTAAGTGGGCAAATAGCTTTTTCTTATCCAAAACAAATACGCAATGAATTAACCACAATCTTTTCACATGAAGCATGAGACACTCCCATCTCATACAGCCTTGGAACTCCACTCTCCAGACAGAAGTCCATAGGTTGATGCATAGTTAGGTGTTCATAGGAAGATTAACCATTGGAAGGAGGTCACTCTCCTGGCGTGGACTGACAGGCAGACTCCACCCTGCTCTGCTGCAGTATGTGCTGCATTATACAGTCCAGCACAATCAACTTTAATTAGAAATATTTGACAATCACTGCGAAACAGCAGAGACATTTGGTGCTGTCCTGGTTTGAGTGAGAACAGAACTAATTCTGTTCAGTAATTTTACTTTTCAGCTTAGTTCTTTTGACTAACTGCACTGTCTGCAGTCAGCAGCTTGTTCTCACAGACAGTGTCTGCTCCCAGCAGTGATAACACCCCATGTTTAGAGTTACTACCAAGGATTGGTGTGCAG
>WUAM01000359.1:13710608-13820208 GCA_024336885.1 Actenoides hombroni | reverse complement strand
TATTCTTGATTTCATTTTCACTAGAGCTGTTGTAGTTTCCTTTTCTAATCGCTCAGGCTCTCGCCCTGATTCCCTTTCTCTTCCCTTTGGGGAGGGAGGGGGGTTAACAGAGAGCATCTGTTAATAGGTCTAAGGGGCCACCCTGACCCTAAACCGTGACAGGTGCTATGAGAGACAGGCTTCTGTGCATCATGGCACCAATCACCATACACACACCAAAACACTCTGCCCTGATGCAGCTTCTTCCTGGCCAGCAAAGCTCCTGCCACCATGAAAGGTCAGACACAGACCTCTGTACCTACATACAGCAGGGTGAAGTCTCAGGACAGACAACTACCTACTGGTAAATACACAATGTGTACAGAGAGAAAAAAAACCCCAACAAACCCAGAATGAACTGTTCCAATTTACAGACCTAAATTCACCATAGGGCTTCAGAAGATGAACCACATTTTGTAACAAGCAGCTGAAAGACCTTTAGTCAGGGCAAGATACGGTCAAGAGGGTTCATGAGGAAACTACATACAGGGGATGTTTTTAAGTCTCATTTTGTTAATGGTGTAGTCTCCCCTAAATTCTCCCCATCAGCTCCTTTCAAGGAGAGCTAGAAAGTCAGAGAAGGGCACTGAGGAGGACTAAGGGCCTGGAAAACACTTGCACACAAAGTTCCAAAGTCAGATGGAAGAGAGCGGTTGTCATTTGAGAGGAGGATGAAAAAAGGACAGGACAAAAATATCAGAGTATCAGGCAACCTAGAAAAGACAGACTGGGAGCCTGTACTTTCCTGGTTCATAAATCAAGACAAAGAAACATTTAATTTAAGAAATAACACTGGCCATTCAAAACTTGTATGAGGGAAAACATTCTGCTTGTGTATGAGGTTCCAGAAATTCAGTGCTCAACAATCCTTCACGTCAGCAAGCATTGCTAAGTGCCTGATCTGAACTTAGATGCAGTAAGGCACATTATTTCTTCTAGCAATGGACGGGGAGGACTGACTCCTCAATTAGCCCTTCCATTCCAGCAGTGGGATGCTCAAGATGAGATGTCATTTCATTGGAGGCCTTATCAATGTGAGCAGAGTAAAAAGATTATCTAATGTGTCTTCAAGACAGTACTCCTCATTTCTGCATATCACTGTGATGTTTGTTCCTTTCAAACCAGCATGGCATTGTTGACTCCTGTATGGTGTCTGATCCATTAGCACTGCAAGACCTTTCTTGTATACCAGCTGTCTAGGCAGTTGTCTCATTCTGTATTTATGTAGCTGATTACTCTTATTTTCAAACATCTATCCACATTTCTTCTTATTAACATGCATCCTTTCAGACAGTTTCTCCAATTTGTAAAGATCATTTTGAATTCGAAGGGTGTCCTCCAACATACTTGCAGCTCTTCCCAGCTTGTTGTTGCCTGCAAATTTAATAAGCATGTTCTCTATTCTATCAGAGAGATCATTACTGCAAATGCTGAACGCTACCAAACTGCCAAATACCCACCCTATGAGCAGATGTTTCACAGGAAAAAGTCTCATGAGGGAGCACTGAAAGCTTTACTAAAAATGACATCTACTGCTTTTCCATTCACAAAGCCTGTTATCCTGTCATTAAAGGAAATGAAATTGATCTGACCTTGACAAATCTACATTGGGCGTTATTTCTTTGCCCATGTGGATAAAACAATATTTAGAGTTGTTGCAATTAATAATGCTTTGCAACAGCAATAATAAAAGGCCAGCTTCTTGCAACAATTTCTCATTTAATAAAGGAAATGGGAACTAATTTGGACAGAATGAGAGGAGTTGAGAGTATGGGATCTTTCTTTTTGTACCTCCCTAAAACATGTAGCATTTGTTGGCCATCATATGCTGGGTCAATTCTGGGATAAATGGACCTTGAGCTTGAGGCAGGCCAGCCAATGTGAAGTAATTCATAGTCTCTTCTGCAATCCAACATAAACCTGGAAAACACCATGTGGTGTACTGAATATTACTCTTTACGTTTTAAGTGGAGTTTCTTAAATTCCTCAAAATTACACAGGAAACTATTCTCACAAAATGTACCATAAAGACTATTCCAGAAATTTTAGCTAAATTTGCCTGAGAAAAAAATACTTTACCCTCAACAGAAGGCTGCGTGTCTAATTGAAAAGACGTTGAGCAGTGCATAGATGCTGACTGAACAATGCATATTCACAAGGATTTTGTCTTAACATGTAAAAAACCCAAAAATCATACTCTGCTCGTAGAATAAAGAGACACAACTCTGCAGTTATAAGAAAAGAGGTGTATCTTGGCATTTGAGGAAAAAAAAAAAACAAAAACCCAACAAACCCCACACAACTCAGGCAGTTAAATATGTTAAAAGTTTCATGCACTTACTAAGGTAGAGTCAGCGTTCAACAGGTACCGTCAAGAAAGACAAGTCCAAACCCTTGTGGCCTATAGTACAACCACAAAGCAACTTGAACAAAGAAAACTCTATTTGCACAGTTGCCTCAAGAAATAGACAAATGCACTAGAACACAAACTCCATGATGCTGAGGAGAATTAATTCTCTCTGCCCAGCTTGCAGGTATGCGCCTCTGCGGTGCACCTCTGGCTCTGCGAGAGGCTGAGACGGGAGCAGCTCGGGCTACATTCACAGACTGAATGTACAGGCACTTCAGTTACACACGAGCTCAGACAGTATCATTTGCTCACATGCACTTAATGATTTAGCCTGAAACCCCTTTATATTATTCAGCAGCTTATTTTTCTACGGATCATTCCTTTCCACAAGTCAAATTCCATTTTCTCTTGACTGCTGAAGCTCATCTGTAGTAATGTCAAATGTTTTCACTTTTTAGACTTGAGGCCTATGAATAACACCACAGTTTGTTTTATAGGGTAGAAAAGTATTTTTCCCCTCTCTTTGTTTTTAAGAGCATCCAAAGAAAATTTTTGCAGAAAGATCCAAAAACCAAATGTCCAACCCATAAAATACAACCCCTCCAACTTGAACTTTGGCTGAAGACCAAGCAAGGCACATTTCAGCCATGAAACAAACTCGTAAAAAGCTGAAAACAACAGGTTATAACTAAAGAACTTTGTGTAACCCCTGATAAATAGTGTGTAATGGAGCATAAAAAAAGTGTGTTGGAAGTTTATATACAGCATGTATAAATGACAAGTCAATAGTCAGCACCATTACCTGCTTCACCAAACAGGAGTGAAGGGAACCTTTCCAGCTCTTGGACTACCCTCATCATCCTCTCAAGAGGCATACTGTACTCTTTGTAGTCAAGCATGCCAAGAAGAATACTGTGCCAGGACAAGGCATTCCATCCAGTCCTTTAAAAGGGAACATGAAAGTATTTTCTCTGTTTTCCTTTTCAGATTTTACCAACTCCCCCTGCTAGGATATTCCCCGCTATCTATTAAACTGCCTATAAATCAAACTGTGCTGAATGTACGAGATAAGTTCACTTCTCTATGGGATTTCTTGCATCCTGAAACTACTCAAAGCTTCTGTGTGATACTAAACAGGATTAAAATACATAGTCATCTTCATCATACCAGTGTTTTAACTGGTTTTGGCACTTCACAAGATTTTCATCACTTCATCATTCATTTCTTCCAATGAATCTTCCCTCTTATCAATTAAACACTGTGGAAATACAATATATCTATAGCCTTCTCACTTCCAAGCTGTGTTTTGGTTTTTTTTCCAAAGAGAAAGATCAAAATCCTTGCTGAAACCAACACACGGCAACTCTCACATTTACCTCAAAAGGGAGAACTTCAGTTTTAAGTTTGAAAACCAAGAAAACACCATCTCTGTCTCACATACAGCCCCATGACGAACAGGAGCTTGTTGACATGCTCGCATCTCCCACCTGCACAGGCCACCAACTGGGTTTGACATGTAGGTGAAAATGAACACTTCCATCTGCCAGGCACGGCTGTGCTAGTGCCAAGACTCAAAAGGGTTATGACAAATGGAGTTTTTCAGGGGCAAAATGCCCACCTAAGCTGCTGAATATTTCCTGGCCTCTTTAAAACCCCTTTTTCAAAACATCATTTAACAGAAGTAACATAACAACAGCTGCACTAACAGTTGAAGTGAATTTGGCTAAAAATATATTCAAAGAAAGCACATAGGTGTTCTGCGCTCTGATATCTATGTACAGAGGCTCAAGAGCCATTGTCTTCTCCTCCCTGCATGACAATTAACTTTCAAGGGCTTTTATCACTCACCTTTGAGGTGAGCCAACAAAGTCATCACACACAGACCAAGTTTATAATTTAAACAGAAAACAAAAAACACAAGAAAAGCAGCAAAAGCAAGCTAGAATTTCCTGAGTGCAATCTTCCTTCTAAATTTGCAGTATTTACCAGTACAGTGGACTGATTATGGTCCTTTGTATGAGACCATGGCTGCTTCCAGAGAACGTAGTTATCAGCTCAAGTAGAATAACTTCATATAGCAGAGACAAAGTCCAAACATCATCTCGACATGCTGACTTTATCCAGAGCACCAACTCAAAAATCAGGTGGAAAATAGTGGCATTTCCATTTGCTTTAGGTTTTGACCAGCTACTGTCTACATGTCTCAGTTCAATGTTACAAAACACATTCCTGGAAGTCATATTGTTAAATACCAGAGGGGGGAAAAAAAAATAAAATTGAATACTGAGTAATATATGCAATGAAGGGCCATCTGAAAAGGAAAGCAGGACTGCAGGTTCATTCCAGCTTGTACTACATGAAATAGAATATATTATGTAATTATTTCTATTTAATACCATATGAATGCCCTTATTGTGAAGGCTTAATGTTATGATGCATCAGAGAAACATAACTGACATTCAAGGCCAGGTCTAGCATTGCAGACTACCATTCATATATAAATATAAAGCCATCATCCACTACAAAATGTGCTTTGGTTTGATTCAGTAGTCATATGTCAGTAAAGTGTGCAAGGCAAAAGACATTTCTATGACTTAAAACTTTCACTAAGCATCCTACGGTGTTTTCACACAAACAAAATAAATGAGATTTGTCTTTGGCATAGACAAAGCACTGTTTCTCACAAGGGGCTAAATACAGCATCCAATTAAAAGTACACCACTGCTTTTCGGCTATGGATACACAAAGACAGACATCTTACTAGAGTAAAAGCATCCATGAACAGATGCTTTTTTTTTTTAATTATTATTTATTTTTAAACCAAATATGTTCACCATCAAAAAAGACTAACATTTTAAGCAAACAAATTTCATACTCTTGGTTGTTCACAAAAATGAGCTTGATAATCTTATATTACAGTATCATCCTGAAGCACCAATATAATGAACAGATAATCAAAGAAACAGAAAAACCTTCCTTATTACCACTTCATTTCTTTTTACAACTGCTCAGCTAGAACACCAAAAGCTCCAGTAAACCTCATACTTTTCCTCCATCTGATGTCAATACTAGTAGTAGCAAGCAGCAGCACAACAAACCATATTATTTTATTAGTTTCCTGGTGCTCCTTTCCATCTGCAAAGAATGTTACTGTCACTACTATAGGATATTTTAAATGTCTCCTTAAAATACTCACAGCAGCCTCTGTAAATAGTCACAACCTATTAATATCTGGGAATAAATGCAACTAGATTTCGAAAGTAAAGGGTAAGCTCTACAATGCTTGGTAGTCAGCTAATAAAAGGAAGATCAACTGTATAGAATTACTCAGATGACTGAATGAGCTGGGATCTGGCAAAATGTATTTGAATCTACTGAAGAAGAGCGGGTATTCATGAGCACAAACCCGAGTCATACAAATGAAACAGAAGGTTGCATCCTGGGAATCAGAGGCCAAGAGAGGGATTCAAAGACCATTGTGGAAGACCATGTTCCCAGCTCAGTGCTGTGGGTGAAAGGACTAAAGTGCCGCTTCTCTTCTTGGCTCTGGTCCCTTGATTTTAGAAAACATACTGAGAAGTCTGTAAGATCAGTGAAGAACTACAAAAATTATCTGTGATCAGAACATCAAGACCAACCCATTTTTCTACAACAAAAAGGACAAACTTTCAGCTTGTCTAACTCCTACGCTTTATCTTGCTTCTCAGGGAGACTGCATTAAATAGCAGGAGCCTCCAGCCTAGCTGACAGGTTACAACATCCAGTTTCTGAACCCAAAAAATGCATAAATGAAGCCTGAAATAAATACAGATCTGTAGAAGTAATGATTACTTGCCATTTTTACAGATCACATAGGAGATGGGTAAATTCTCTACCATTTAGTCTTCAAATCATGATTTGATAGCCTCCTAAAAGCTACGTGTGAGCTCATCCACAGCTGTTAAACGTAGATGCAGAAATTACTAGCCGAAATTATACAGTCTGTGCTATGCAGGTCAGAGTAGAAGGCTATACTGATCTGATTTCTGGCCTTAAAAATCTATGAATCTACACTGAAGATAAAATTTTAAGCTGATAGTTTAGTAAGTTTAGTAAGCCCATCCTCTCTCGAAGAACGTGTATTAAATATATCACCTCCTCAACATTTGTCACCATGTCAGATAACTTACATGGACACTCAAACATAGGGACTCCCTTGTGAAGGCAAGAGAGTAACTCTGGCTACGGAGCTGAGTCTGAATGACGTACATGGCAAGAGAGACTGCTCAGCCCTGCAGAGCAGTGGTAAGTGCGATAAAAAAGGAGCCACGGTGTAGAGGCAGAAGTCAGAGCTAACACCGTGGTCTTCATGCAAACCGCTGGCCCCAGGATGTCCCTGAAGACTGGCAACATGCTCAGAGATGCTCAAGAGCAAAATCCAGAGTGAGCTTGTCTGAAGTTACTACACCACCTCTCTGAACTGATAAGCCACCACTCACTGAAGGCTAGAAGATGACACCAGGAAGGGATCACTTTATATTTATGCTGTTGTTACATCCTCCATAGGTCTTTGTACTGACCATTTCTGGATAAGGGATTTGGAGCTAGGCAGACCTTTGACCTAGCAGCTGATATTGATTGATAAATGATGTTGGCTTTATCAATAAATAAAAAAGACAAATGAGAATGCCATGACCTGTTGTCAGTAGCTACCCAAGCAAGCTCACACGACTCCTGCAAGTGCCGCAGCTCGGAGGGGCACGGCTATAAATGCAGAAAAAGATCTGTTGTCTACTCTATATGTGGTGTTTGCTCTCACAGCATCACTCCTACCTCGATGTATGCGACATTCACTTACAAAGTAGGCAGCATTTAGATATTTTATGGAAAAGCGCAGAATCCATTTATACCTAAATGTACACGTGATGAGTAGGACATCAGAAGTAAAGCTGCACAATCACTGTGGTTAATATTTCAACCCATTCCTTAATGATGCAACCCCAATGCCTCAGGTACAGGGGTTTTCCTACACAGTATTTTACATGTACTGTTCACTGATTGAATTTGTCAAGCTAGTCAAGGTAGAATTGCAGAAAATTAGTATTTACCTGTGCTGCAATACCTGCAACTGATCGTACCAAATTACACATAATCACTACATGCAGTGTTTGGGGACAGACAGGAAAACAAGAAACCAGGAGACAGAAACAGATGCAAGGCAGCAGCAGAGAAGCCCCAGGTCCAGCTTATGGGACCCTGCTGCCCAGCTCTGCAAAGTGGCCGTTTTGCAGACTTGCACAATAGCAAGTCTGTCCCCACAGGGTAGCCCAGAGCAGCTGTATTTGGAGCTGAGCTGTTGTTGAGGCATCACTCAGGATATGAAGCAAAGAAGGCAGAGCTGAAAAAGGGAGTCAACACCTGCCGCTCCACTCCCAGAGCCCAGAACACAGCACCGTAATGACAGGCAGCAGAGCTGGGGCACAAGAGGAGCCAAGCACTGTGACAAGCACTCCAGTGCTCCTCTGCCCAGAACCTCCGGATGGCACTTCAGGTGCAGTGCAAAATGCCGGGGAAAACAGAGCTCACCTGGAGACGCCTGTCTAGAAAGGCCACCAGTACCCTTCCAAACCTTCACAAGTGTCAACACCTCACCTCCCTAGTTTCTTTTTCACTGTGTCTCCTCAATCCGATTAGCATCCAAGAAACATGGTTAATTGGAAAAAAAAAATTAAAAATATATATATATCTGTACAACATGCATACCTTACAGATATAAAGCAACTATCTTTAGAAGGAGCAGGGCAGCCTTGAGACACTTCAGATTCCGTGTCCTTGCTCACCTGAGGTGCCTCGAGACACAAACCAAACTTCAGCAGCCCCAGCTCACTGCAGCAAGCTTCCCCCACCCTCTCCAACAAAAGCCAAGTTTGCTCTATCTTTAGAAATCAAAAGGTGCAAATTGTTTGTTTACCACGTATCATTTCACAGGTAGTTGGCCTAATACTGCCTTAGCTCTTTCCTTCTACAAGGTCACTTTTGAAGTGGTTTTCTTCAAACCAAGATATATTTCAGTTAGAAAAGCCTCTAGATGGGTCACCTAGTCTCTTCCTTTGGCTAATGGAAGCTGTGCCCAGCTCTTCAAAAACAAAACCTCATTTTTAAAAAAAGCAAGCCAACAATGAAACACATTGCTGATGACAACATTGATTTTTTTTTTCCCCCTGTTTCTCTGCATTTTGTTTTGAGAGGGGATTTTTTTTGTTGGGTTTTTTTTTTTTTATTTTATTAGAGTAAGTGACATATTTCCAAAAGCTGGAAAAGAGCATCTTTTAGCAGACAATTGAACGGAACATTAAATGAAATCCACAAAGCCATTTTCCTGTGCACAATCAAAAGCTGACAGAGAAGCACAGAGTGCATAAAAAAAACCCACATGAGCAAGCTGAGGGGGAAAGTGTAGAACAGCCATCCTGAATCAGCTCCGAGATGCTCTAATGGAATTAGGGTCACCCTGACAGAAACACAGTCAGATCACAGAGAAAATTTAATCATTTCTTACTGCAGTCTCTAAAAGCCAGGGAGGATTTGAAAGCATTTTTTGCCAAATTAGCACTTCTGTGTCCACTGTTCACACACAGACGTCCCTTCCCGCTCGGCCTCCTCCTCCCAGCACCCCAGCAGAGCAGCTCAGGGAGGCACCCGGTGAGCCCCTCTTTTTCTGGCAGATTGCCACACATTTAACCTTTGGATGCCCCCTCAATTCCCCAGTGTTGACATTACTCTCGGCCCCCGTGAACTCAAGTCCCAGGGCAGCGCGCGCCCAGGGCTGACTGTGCCAGGCGATAGGCACCTGATCTGCTCGATGGCGGGCGGCAGCGCCTCGCTCTCGGCCAGCGGCCTCACTGGCAGCAAGCTACAGCAGCGACGCTGAAACGGGACGTGACAACAGCACAGGCGGGAAAGGTGGGAAAGCCCCAGTTCTGGGTGCTCTGAGCCACAGGGCAGCCTTCTCCAGGGATGCAGCGCAGCCCGTCCCCAGCACCCCTGCCCTGCCTTCCATCCTCACTGTTGCGATAACAAGTGGTTTTAGGACCTGACTGCAGGAATTCATGGGATAACCCCGCTCCCATTATCATGGTGCTTTTAAGGTGGGAAATGTAGGAAAGCTTTGCAGATAGGGAGCCTACTCATCCCACCACTGCCTCCCAAGACACGCTGCAATGGGGAAAGGAAGAATCACAGGGAAATCTCAAGAACAGCTGGAGCCAACAGGATACCTGGGGGGACCAAAAAACCAAAGAGGGTGTATATGGGGTGCTCCTTTCACAGCATCCCTGTCCAGCTTTTACAGTAAGCTCCAGTGTGCTTATATCATCATATGCCCGTTCCTGCTGTCCCGAACTAGGATTCCCCAATGCCATATTCACTACTACATCCTGCCCGTCTGCATCACTGATGGCAGGACGTGAAATATGGACCATTTGGGGATGACTTCTTTCACCCCTGCGGAGGCACAGAGCAGGCCCTTTCACACAGCTCCCTGACACAGAGTCAGTGGCAAGATTCAGTGAGGTAATATAATAGAAAAGCTGTAAGTTGCTAAAATACACAGAGCAACACTTTCCATTCTAGGAAACCCTTGGTTAATCCATGGTGGCTGTGGCACTTAAAAGGTCATTGTCCTCCAGATCTGCCTTCCAGATTAGGAAAAAGCAATTCCGAGTTAGTCTGCTCCAGAGAAAAAGGCGTACATACAGATATGCTTGCTTCTCAACACAGAAGCATTCCACATCTGAGACACCAATATTTGGATCTGGGCATGTGAAACAGTACCA
Organism: Actenoides hombroni; assembly: GCA_024336885.1. Taxonomy (NCBI): domain Eukaryota; kingdom Metazoa; phylum Chordata; class Aves; order Coraciiformes; family Alcedinidae; genus Actenoides; species Actenoides hombroni. The sequence continues at coordinate 13,810,005 of WUAM01000359.1, read as the reverse complement.
ATTTTGTTAAATTTATACATGTGGAAGTATTCCGCAAAGTTAGCAAACCACGTCTACTGCAAGTTATCCTCACACCAAGAAATGTCCTAGGACATCTCAAGCTCCAGTAGCTTCTGCATACCTGATGGAATGATGCTGTTCTCCTTTTGCAGAGGCCAGGATAAATATAATGAACCTTAGGGAATTTTTAAACACCTCAGAACATTGAGCACATACTTGTCTGTGCCAGACTCCAAAATGGGCTACAATGTGTAGTCATAAAGTGATCTGAATAAGCACCTTCCAGCAGCATCAGCAGCCAAGGAAGAAAGCTGAGGAACAAAACAGCTGCTGCCTCCGGTTTAACTGGGTAGCTCAGACTCACAGAGTATATACTAATCTGCTGCCTTGTGCAAGTCATCCCTAGTACTGACAAAAACAGTGAATTTTTATCTTTCTTCACAGTCCCCCCTTCCCCCTTCTCTCCAGCTTCTCTGAATTTACTCCTTGTTCATTCAAGGATATTTAGGATTCCCAGCCTGTCTTCTCCAGTAAGGCGCCTACCAACATGTATCAAGATCTCCTTCAACTTTCACAAAATTACATCTTAATTATAAGCCTGGTGACTAAAGCTGGAGTGAGAAGCAGATGGCTGGTGGCAGCTCAGGAGGCGCATCAGGGTCACCTCTCTGCTCCATCTCAAGCATCCCAGGAGCCCTAGCCACTTTCAAAGGCATGGAGTATTCACAACTGCCAGAGTCCACAACGAACGTGCAAACCTTTGGACACTGAAAAAACTGGTTACTGGTTAAAAAAAGGGGGAGGAGGGCTGCACAAATACTTGGGGATAGCTGTACAAATACACATGAGTTACGAAACCCAAGACAATGCAAAGAACCCACAAGGTTTCCTGAACTCTGCATATCTCATTTAATGGCAAATTCCCACTTTAAGGTATTTTTCAGTAGTTCACCATCAGCAAATTTTCCCTCTTGTCGGCCCACAACAGCATTTTTTGCACAGCTTTCTCCTTGGCTTGGATAGGGCTAATCAAAGCCAGTTACAATGGCACTGTAAGACACTCAGGAAACAGGCATGGGCACAACAGCTTAAAGCATGACCACAAGGAAACATTTGACTCCAATTCTGCTGAAATACAGGTGTAGGAGAGCTACACCAGAAGGTAAAAACTTGCACCCTTTCTCCAACAGCTCTCCATCACCTGCTGACTCAGGAGACATGTCTTATTACTACACAAATTATGAGAGTTGATAAAAGAACAAGGAAAATAAAGTTACAGGGATTACTGTGACCCCAATATCTCTCTGTTCCTCCACCCTCAATTTTCTTTACTCATCTGTACGTGTTAGAAATCAAATTGTCAGGTTTTGATCTTGCAGCTAGAATAGAAACTCTTCCCGTGCCTGAGTAAGTTGCCAGCCTTTTTAGTTCTACTCACCCTTCATATACATACTGTTTATCTGCATTGCACACGTTAGCAGATAAGAGATTTGGGATGAGGGGTGGGGGGCACCCCTTAGTCCTCAGAGTTTCCAGTACAAACCAAGAATGTTTAATATTTGTTGAAAGACATTTGGTAGGATATTTCAGCTTTCCGAAACGGAATGTTACTTACTGTCCGCCCCTGCTAAAGGCAGCATCAAGCAGCAGAGGATGGCTGCTGGCACAGTGAGTACTGGGACACGGAAGTTAGGCACCATATTCCAAAGTAGAGCAAGTCCTCCTCAGTCTGAGGCAAGTGGTCAGTACATCCAGTGTTACAGACACAGACTTACTCCTGCAAACCAAGAGAGGAAGAAAAGGAAAATGATCAAATGTGACACACAGATTAAATGCTTATATATCAAACGACATTGTAAAGACACAGATACAGATACTTTTAAAGTGAAATTTAACTGTCTTTCCTGCTTGAGCAGTAGAGCTCTACATTGATGTCCTCCAATCCAATAAGCTGTTTTCAAGGGTCACGAGGCTTAAATGCACACCCATCTCCAAGTTTATTGTCATGTCCAGTCTCTATTATGGCCTATAAATACATCCTTTAATTGTTCTTATTCACAACGAGTAGTTCTGAGGTTGCATGTTACAATTCAAGAAATGGTCTTAATCTTGTGTAACTCTTCCTTGTCCATCTGCCCAAGACAGACATGCTCAGTTGCACATGTAGGGTGGTTTGCAGTCAACTTAGATATTAAGCGTAGCTTGGTCCATCCACCTGGGCTGGTATACACCAGACAAGTCTTGACAGATCCAAGCAGGAGAAACAGAAGCTGAACTGAATCAGTGGAGAGTTCACAGGGCCACCAGAGTCACAGTAGATGCCAGCCCAAGGGGACCCTGTGAGTATCCCTGAAGCAAAGAATCTGGAAGTGCACAGACTGCAGATGGCACATGCCACTATTCCTACTCATGTTGGCAGACATTTCAAAAACATGTTCCACACTGCTCTAACAAAGGTATTTTTGCATTTTGCTGGGCTTTTGGAAGTGTCATCCTTCGGGGTTTATTTGGTTTTGATTGTTTGTTGGTGGGTTTTTTTGAGAACCACTGAGCTTTTGATGGAAGTATCGTATGTTACAAACAAGTTTACTTCTGACACAATAGACTGCTCAAAGAATGCCAGCAATGACAGTGCTGAGGGAAATCCACAAGAAATCTCAAGAGAACCTACCTGGGCAAATATTTACATAGCATTGTACTAACAAACAGCAGATCATGATTCTTCTCCATTCTGTTACTGTATTTGCACAGTAAATCTTTTCACACATTATAATATCACAAAACACAGAGAAATCTTTATTTATGCAATGTCTTCTGCAGCCAAGACATCTGAAAATACTTTACAAAATAACCTAGTTCTAACCCAGATGCAGAGAGAATACTGATCATCTCATCCTGCTTTTATTATCTCAATGAGAAACCATAAATCCAAGTAAGCTCAGCAGCAAGGGTTTGAATACTGCAAAAGAGGCTCTTTGTACCAGCCGCACACTCAGTTCTCTTCGTTGCTCTCCAATCTCCATCTCCTCATTCATCTCTCACCGAAGAATTACTAAAAGCACCATTAACATGTCTTACACCGCAGAGACAGACACCGATAGTTGTATCTTTGTATCTGCATAAGCTCTATTCCAGTGGGAAACTCCATTCAGTCCCCGAGCCACTTCCCCAGTGCTATCCAGGTCCCACACGGCAATGGGAAGAAGTGCTGGGATTAAGAGCGAAGATTATGTCTCTAAATTCTGCGTGTCCAGGGCGAATTTCTGTAGCCTGGGGAAGCAAACCTGCTGAAGCACACGTTAAGTAGCATTATATCTGGCTCAACACCAGCCAGAATATTAAGAGCCTACTCTTCTTGGGGCAGGGGGGAACAACACACCAAGGGTTGAAATTACTGTGTCAAAACCAATGATGTGTGTCAAACTTTCTCAGATTAGGACAAAGAACAAGTTTTACAGGTGGTACTGAAAATATCTTAGGTATGTATCAGACCAGATTGGGGATGAATAGCTTTCAGAGAGCTTTTCCTTTTTCATTCACTTCCACCAACAACAAAAGCACCTGATCTAATGGTGTATCTTCAGTACAGATTGCTCAGAAGTCATGTGAATGGAACCTCCACAGCCCTCATTCAGGAGTAACTCTCCGGAACACAAAAAAACAGCTGAAGAATAGATCTGTCTCTCAATTTCTCTCGTCTTTCAGAAAATGTGATCAAGGTTCTCTCCAGTTTCCAGCTTGGCAGATTTATAACTTTCCTCTCAAGCCCATGAGATACATACAGCGTGCATCATGCAAAACTGATGAATTGTCACAGTTACTCTACCAGATGCTTTATAGACTTGATCTTCTTGCAACTGTTTAGTGCTCTATAATAATTTACCATCTGGTAGAAAAGCCAGATTTTCTTATGCAAGAGTGCTGTCTGTCCCCTCAAAGTTAATAAAGCACCTCTGGCCCCTAACAGGATCAAACTTCGCCACTTCCTCCTTCCATAGTTGCTCTGCCTATGGGAAAAATTGTCCACATTCAATATTTAAAGCCCTTTAAATTGGCACAGTTTAAAATTTTATAGATCTCAGTAACTGTCATTCCCCTTCTAAACTGAAAATACAAAAAAGCCTATCGCAGTGGTTCAGCTCGCCTGCTTTTAGGAGTGAGGTGCTTCCCCCCAACAAGAGAACACAATATTCAAAGCAAGGTGACAGGGTGTTAGCTGAAGCTCAGTCAACCCTTTAAGGGCCAGTGATACTCTGACAGCTTTGAACAGCTGTCTTGAACCACTGCCAAAGGCTTTCCTTCCTGGGGCAGAAAGGCAGCCTAAGACAGAAAGTAGCTACAAACCAGGTAACATTGGTAGAGTTTGGTAAAAGCTAAACAGATACAGAGTCAGTCTTGCTTTGGTAAAATCAAGCCCAACAGCAGCAAACCAGCTAATGCTCTTAAGACTCCCAGTGTGTCTTTCACCCCAACCACCTCATGCCTCCTCAGGCTGCCCTCTCGCATCTGGAATTATCTCCAGATAACCACCGGATGACCTCAAGTCCCTTCATTTGAAGGCCTTCTTTAATCTCATCACTGCTTTGACTAGCATCTCACAGCTAATATTGCATTTGGGAGCCCAGACACTGCGGAAGGTTTTTCAAACATACACGTACATTCTCATTACTACTTCTGCATCTGGTCCTGGCAATATTATAAACTCTAGTCCATGTAACCCAAAAGGAGGCTGGGGCTAAAGCACTCCAGATGGCTTTCTAAAAACAGCTTTGAATTTAGCAAGCTAAACTCCTGCCTCTGCTGCAAACTCAATGTTAGAACTACCAAGTGCTAGTTTGGCAGAAAACTAGAAAGCGGGAAAGCACAACAACAACAACAACAAAATAGCTAGCTTCATTTAAATATAGCTGATTTTGCCGTGAGGCAGGTAGATGGAAAAGAGGCGGTCTTGAGAACATTTTTGAAACCTACATGGTTTGATTCTTTCAGACAAGCAGAAAAAGCTGGACTCATTTAAAACTGAGCCAAGAATACCAACAGCTCATATGGTACTAGGAAATTCTGGCAATGAGCATGTCCCACAGGAGACAGCAAAGAGATTAGGAAAAAGCAGTCAACTTTAAAGAGTCAAGAGGAATTTCAAACCAGCACTGAATAGCTCCTGTCCTCTATAAACTCCTCCGGAAGCTAAACTGAAGCATCACAAGGGTCACTAGCCATGAACTAGCCATGAAGAAAAGCATCCCCAGTGTAAGCCTGCCTGTTCCAAACCAGGGACAGAAATATTGCACTAACATCCCTCTTTAAGTTTAAGCTACTTTGCATCCCAAAGTATCTAACAAGTCAGCACAATAATGTTCCCTCCAGGAACCCCTGTATGTCCGCAGAACTGCCAGGTTCAGTTGTGTGTGTGATTACTGACACGGCATTTGCTGTGAAACATGGTTAAGAGACTCTCCAGAAACTTACAGAGCAGGAAGGTAAGCCCAGCACATAAGCAATGTCCTTACCTGACCTGGAGTCCTAACAGTATCTTTTCATAAAGGAACCTGAAACAACTGTGTTTGCTTTTCAAGGTGGAAACTTCTTCAGTGTTCTCAAAGAGAGCCAGCCCAAGGATGCAAGTCAGAAGATACCAACTGGATGCCACCCAGAGGACAGTAAAGAAGGGGCTAAAATGGAACCAGCTTCTCCCAACTCTACTGCATGTGCAACATGTAACAAAACCAAATTTTCCTTCTGGACACCTACACACAACTTTGTATTTTACACGAATACCCTGAAGGGGAACTAGCGCTCCAGAGGGACTCCAACACTTTGAGGTATCGCACAAAGAATGATAATCAAGAACTGACAGAGCAAGAAGAGGGCACATGCCACACAGACCAGTGAGGCAGATATTTATTCTATTAAAAAGGAGAACCATAATTGGCTACAGCTCAACCGCTTCACTCTGTATATAATGCCTTATCTGTGCTCTGAAGGAGGAATATGAAAACCATGATGCACCATATAATTCAAGATCATCATACTGCACACATTAAAAGTTGTAGAAGCACAGTTACACACAAGTTAATGACTTTTGAATGTTTCACTTCACTGCATTAGTATTCCTTTAGCATAGATTTCTTCGTGCTTTTCTGTGAGAAATATAATATAAAGAGACTTGGGGAGTACAGCAATATGGCCAAAAAAGATGAAATGAGTCTCATTTCACTCCAAACTCCCACATGCAGGGAACGGCATATTACAGGGACTCAGTGGGGAGATATATGAAGATGGCAACACTATCACAGAGTTAGGGAGGAACTTCACATGAACTTGCAATAGGGTAAAAAGGCCAAAAGCTGACGTGACTGCTACATGAGCAAAAGTATCACACCTCCAGGACTCAGGTGTGAGCAGGCCTAGAGCACCAGTTTGAAGACTCTCAAACCATCTGGAGAGAAGGGATGAGCAAAGCAATTCAAGAACAAGAAACGATAAAAATCTCTGTCAAGTTGCAAGCGCTAGACAGACTGGCTAAGCAAGATGGGGATTTGATAACCATCTGTGAGTACATGAAGGATACAAACACCAAGAAAGGAGTGGAGGAGTATAATTAGCCACGGGCATGTAACTCTGAGTAATGGAATGAGACAGAGCAAAAGAAAATGTAAGTTGACTGTCCTCAGTAAACTCTCCAAGAAAGAAAAAATTCAGAAGAGAGAACAGACCCCCAGCAGGAAAATGTTTCATCGTCTGTTTGGATGGAAATTTAAAAGGGTGGAGGGGGGGGGAGAAGCAGCACCCCAAAATATCCCATAATCTAGAACAATTAAAAAAAAATGTAAAATCTGAACAGAGGCAGATTGGTAAGGGGAAATATATATAACAGCAAGAATGATTCAGAAGTACTTAAAAAAATTCTCCTTATTTTGGCAGAGCATTAAAAAAACCCAACAAAAAAAACAACAAAAAAACCACTACACACACAAAAAAACCACAAAACCACAAAGTGTGAAGACTTTAGCAATAAGCTGCTCTTTGTGATCCTGAACACACAACCACAACTTGACCCAAGGAGAGGAGCAGAGGGAGAGAAGCTTTTAAGCAGGATGCAAGCACAGCTTGGATACTCCTGTCAGCCTTACTGGCTACATTTGCTTCTGAAGATAATAATTTCTGAAGGTGTTATTGTCTGCGGACAATCCTAGATAAAAAGGGGGATTTTTTCCACTGGAACAAGGATTATGAAGGGTCCCATTAAATAACTGCAGTGATAAGTCAAAACACCCACTTAAAATACAGATCAGCCTTGAGACTCACAAGCCCAGCCATCATTCACAGGGAGCACTAAATACAGATCGCTGTAGATCACCCTGCCCAAGTGTACAGGCTCTTAACGCCTGCTGTAAAGTCTCCTTAGAAGTAAACTGTTACATACTTCCCTTTCAACAGAGGTCTTTCACATTTACAGAATAGGCCCAGCAGAGCAACCAGATGCATGGATTAAAGATTCAAGGCAGTAAAATATCCTACAAAAATTTAAAATTCAGCTATTCCTGAGCAATCAGCAAACTTCATTGATGTGGAGGAACATGGTCAGGAGTCAACCGCTTCCACAAAGTAAGAACTCCTGTGCTTCTTCTAGAAACCACTACACATTCAACAATATAGTCTTAATAAAAATGACCATGATGCCATTACAGGTTGCATTCAGCACAACGGAAAAACGGTGTAAAGATTAAAATCACAAGGTACTAAGTCCTCTCCTGTAAACCCCACTCCTTGGCATCAAGTTCCACACATTCAGGACGTAGAACAGAAGCATTTAAACTAAAGAGGGTGAGCTGAGAAACACTGTCTTTCTGGGCTTGCTGCTTACAACACAGGGCAGCTGACTGCTCCTTACTGTAGATCTGTGGTACTGTTATTCCTGCATCAGGCTCCAGAAAAGCCAAACATACCGGTGGTTCTGCATCTCTCAGACTGACAGAACTGGCAAAGCAGTGAAGATACGGGATCCACTGAGCACAAAAACTAATTTTAACCAAAGTGCCAAGAATGCAAACGATCAGTCAGGTGACGGATAATCTGCCTTTCCTTCCTTCCATGGATTTGCGTGGTCTTACTGGCTTGAGACCAAACGAAATCCTAAATCGATCCTAATTCAAAAGTAAAACAGTTTCTTCTTTGTAAGAATGCTTTTGCTCTAGCCACATGTCTACTCTGCTTCCTTAGCGGCCCCAGTGTAGAAGTTTCTCAGAGCCCTGACTCTAAACAAATTGTAAACCCATTCTCTGGATTGGACAGATTTCCTTTGTAAAATCCATGAAAGCTGAATAAGAACATGGTATCTAAGATAAACCGTTATTTTCTCAGCAATTTTTGCTTACAACAGAGTTCAATGTATATAAAAAACTTTTTTCTTTTTCTTTTTTTTTTTTTTTAAGAATAGAGTGGCTCTTTTTTAATTAAAAAAAAATATCTCTTCTGCTAGAAGTTCAGTTGAGTTTTACATAATACAGCATACCATTGGGGTCTGCTCACTTAACGCTTTTCAGATTAATAGCTTATTCCAAATCTGCTTTTGCCAAGATCTCAATTTCTGAAATTTGCTTATCTTTATATTTAGAAAGTCTGGGCACAATACTAGTACCAAGTCTTCCACAACAGTTTTAGCAGCTAAAAAACTGCTGCAAAGTCCTATTTTCCCTTTTTGGCAGTACCCTTCTCTTCCTTACTTGCTGCCTTTAACCCCCCCATCATCCACTAAGTCCAGTTTTCACACAAGACAATGGCACTGATTTACCTAAATTATTTATCTTCTATGTATAGTCCCTAGTGCTTCAAAGTCTACCTTGGATCTTTCAATTTTCCTTTTACACTCGTTATACTTTATACACTCTACTAATACTTGGGAGTTCGGTTTCCAAATTTTCAGCTCAAAGAGATTCTCAAACCTGTCATATAGCTAGAGCAAATTACTCCCAGTCTTGCTAATTTAACTGCTTTTCCCATCTTGCTTTCTCCTGTTCTGCTATTGGTTTCAAACCACATCAAGGAACTGGTTCACTACCCTCCCACCCTCCTTTTCTTTTCTACTCCTACTTTCTCCCATTTTAATTTTAGGGATGCTTTGAATAACTTGTTCACTTTCTTTTAAGTTGTTCTTTATGAAGTTTAGCATCATTCTCAACATTTTGATCTTCTTGGCCACTCTGAGCCCAGCGACTGTACTCATGCACTACACACACCGTAGCCACGGCCCCTCATGAAGACGTAGGAGAGCATGCTATAAACAACTTTAACCTTGCTGACTCAGCAGCAGCTCGACAAATACACAAGTGATTAAATAATGCGGAGTGACTACTTGGGACTGGATTTAAGTCAGGCTCTGGAAAGCATGCTCGCACTGGTGACAAAACCTCCACCCCCTGTCTCGTAGCTGCTGTCACGTGTGTGGCAATCGAGTAAAAAGGTTTTACCGCTTTGATCCTGCTGACAGAGATGATAATCCTTCTCCACAGGCCCACCAAGTGCCCGTGAAGTGGCAAGTTCACCAACACATCTTGGCTGCCCTCCTTTCTCAATATGGTCACCACTACCTGGTACAGAAGCAGCACCACTACCTCACACCAGATCCCAGTCCCAGCCAGCCCATGTCAGCCAGTGCAGAGGCCATGCAGAGGACAGCAGCAGGTTGCCACAGGGCTAGCTTCTTCCTAACGTCATCATTTAGCAGACAACTTATGCCCTACTGGAGGGTTTATATATCTAATTAAGCTTTCTCTAATTCTCATCTTGTGAATTTATGAACATTTTCAATGCTAGAGTTTGGAATTATTCTCTCCTAAAGGGTTTTGAAGTTAATTATAACATAGTTGTTATTACTGTCTCAACCACAGATACTGCTTGAACCCCATTATTGTGTGCATTACTGAGGGCTAAAATAAGAATAGCTGCTGCTTTGCTGTGCTCTGGAGCTAGCCTTTCCTACAAACTGCTTCTCTAACCTTTGCCCAAACATTATGCATGCTCAGTTTATATGCAGGTAGTTAACATAGCCCAGTAGGCTAAATGGGCTTATTACATTTATTAAACTGAATTCTCTCCATGCAGAACACCCTGAGCACCCTGCCATCCTCAGGCTCTGAAGGCATTTGGCTTCTACCACAGCAGACAGCACCCAGAAATTCCCTTTGCAACTAATAAGCAGGAACTATGAAAGCAAAATGTTCATGTAATTGTCATCTGTATAAAAAACTGAAAATCACTCCTGTAACCTATAAAGAAACCAAGCTTACTGTAACAAGATATTAAATTTATGATTACTCCTTTTCTTCCCCTTCTACTAAGGCCCCTTTGCTTTGCTTGGGCAAAAGAAAACACCCTCTGAGGTAGCACATACTACACAGTATCCAAGCTATATTAAAGGGATGTAAATAAAAATCAAGCCCCAGGTGTAATATAATGCTTATTGAAGATGAAGAAGGCAAAGGTCTATAAATTAAGAAAACTTGAATTAATGGTGGCAGAGTCAGTTTTACCTCTGACTCAGTCCAAAAATACAATTTCTCTCCTTCAGTAGCACTTCAGGCTAGCAATTAAATTTGGATCTCTTGCATCACATTCCATACAGTAAGACACACAAAACATCTACACATCTGATTTTGTCTCGCTCAGATCTGAGGCTGTACGTTCAAAACAGTTTGATGGAATAAAATCAATTAATATATTTTACAAGTCTTCTTTGTTTGGCAGATCAAAGCAATAGTTTCCTAGTTACTTCCCCGGCTAGAGGGACTGAGATAACAGCCGCAGCGAGGCTGCAGCAAATCCAACACTTTCTGGACAGACCAGCTATCTTCATCTTTCACACCACAAAGCAAATCCCAGGACTCCACAGAGTCAAACAGGCCAAAACCTGCTTCCACTCACATTTTCATGCACACGTTCTGCAAGTAAACTCGCATTTGCAGACCACACACAAGCGCTGAAAACTTAGAGGCAGCAGATCGGAAGGCTGCACATGGCTGCAGATCCACGCTGCCTGCCATCGCAGCAAGGACGCACACCCTCATCTGCCTCCGATTAGAAAGATGAGAAAAGCTGGGAGGCTAAAAATATTCTGTACATTTTAATGAACCTGTAACATTTCCCTCTCCCAATCTCAGAAAGAAATCCAAAATATACAGCAGAAGTAAACATTCTCTTAATTAAGTTGGGCACATCGCAGCCCGGTGCAGTTCTCGCTGCTCCTTGTAACTTGTGAGATCCTGTACCTCCTACAGACCCTCATTCACTATAAAATCCATGCTAAATATATGTGCATTTTCGCTTTGGATAACCAGCAAATTTTTTTATTTACTAGAAAAGGCACGGTTTGCTAGCCAAGAATATTGAATGCACGGCGGCTATGTAGCTACTTCCAATGGCTTTGGCATTTCCATACTCAAGACGCAGCAGGAGAGAACAGTTCAGCATGGCACAGACATAGAGATATGGGATATTGTTCATCCTCCAGTGAAACTCTCCTGCATAACATCCCACAGCTCTAGAAGCTTCAACTCTTCCAATTCATCCCTAAGTAAGGTATTAAAAGGAAAACAAACAAAAACCACCACCATAACAATTCTGTTTCCACAAGACAGTAACTTGCTTTTGATTTTTGTAATTCAATCTGTAAAATTCCTTCTTCCCCAAACTTTTGAGAGTATTTCCTCTGTATCTCAGTTAGATCTTACAACGTCTATGCATTCTCTTTACCAGGGGAAAGGTGCCATGCTAATGGTCTGAGTCAAGAAAAATCTGAATCCTAATAAAAGATCAATTTAAAAAAGAATATAATTATGCACATCACACAAAACTGCCCTTTTATAATGCAGACTTCTGCCAACAGCAGGTAGAAAGACCTTTGAAAAATAAGACATGCCATATGCCGTCTGCAGCAACTTCTTAGCTTTACTACTGAAATTATCCACTCTTCTTCCAGGCCACCACCTTTACATGACCTTCAGTAAAACAAAGAGGATAATACATAATGTGCAGCTTCTTGGGATACCATTCAGTAAAACCTAAGGAAAGAAAATTACTGCTAGCTGTTTTTCCAACCCATTTGTACATTAGTGTGCTGAAATGCATACTTGGAGCCATCGAAATCAGACTCAATGTACGTTTTACAGTACTTAGGAGGAAAGCTATTTTAATTTTGTTAGCTGCCAGAACATAAAATCCTAGAGGCAAAAAGCTACCAGCAGAAAAACAGAACAGATCTTAAAGGGGAAGGTGTTACCTAGCTTGATAAAAACCAAAGGAAAGCTTCAGCAGGACCTGGTTAAACACAGCTCCAAAGAAAGGAACAGCCCCTGGTTCCTCCACACAGCTGATGCTGGCATGGGGCTAAAGACACAAGGTGCAGCACTTTATTCTTCAAATCCATACTTATCAAATCAGCAGTACAGAGCAACTCCTCAGCTGCCAATAAACAACAGCTTCGAGGCCTTTAGCGACATATGAGAAACGTGTTCCAAGTTTTAAGCATTTACTTTTGGAAATGCAATGCCATCAAATGTCCAAGTTTTTTCTTACCTGAAGACTAATGATTCAAAGTGGTCTTGGTGATGTTCTCTCTGAAAGCTCGTTTGCTCAGAGGCGACAGACAGGTCTATGTCCACTGCTTCTAGACATGTGTCCAGCCCATTAGTTCAGGTGGACCTCAGCCAGGCATGAACAGAGGGTTGGTTTTACTGAATTAGTCAGAGCACACAATACCGTGGTTTTGCCAGCTCCATGTTTTAGTCTGGCTATGGGAAGGCAGGACAAAGTTAACCCCTCAAAATGTTTTGAATCACCTTGAATCACAAGACTGCGCGTGCACTAGTAAAGCACTCTGCATTACGTTAACTAAGGTAGTCCTGATCTGGTAATACATGACCCCGAATATAACGGATGTTCTAAAGCCCAAGGTATTTGCTGCCACTGGCTGAAGAGCTTTTCTCAGTTCAAGGCACCCTGCATTTCTCAGAGGCGATAAGCAATCCCCAAACAGTTTCAGCTGTAACCTTTCTCTCAGACACCCTTCTCTTTTCATACCCCAGGACAGTAACCAGGGCCCTGACTTCCCTTCCTTGCTTACTGAAGGGATCTGATGCTGGAGCTTGTGTCCCTGGTTGCTTGACCTCCAGTCAGTGCATGGGTTCTGCATCAGTCAAACCTTCCCCAGGAACATGATGTAAAGGACACAGTTGTTTTTACTGGTACATTCTTTGTAAGAGATCTCTGCTTTGGTTTTGTCCTTGTGGGTTTTAATAACTATGCACATGCACAGAGAGCTTGCAATCTAGTGTGCTTCGAATTAAATCTTAGCCAATTTATGAAGTATTAAAAACCACAATTATTTTTTTTTTATAACATTTTAATTGTAGTATTACAGAACTCATCTGGTAACATCTAATTGCAATTCTAAATGAGCAGCAATTAACAAGCTATTTTATGGTGCCTAAGTCCAAAATAAGCAAGGTCAGGACAGTCCTGCAAAAGGAGCTGCCAGTGTCACCCTGCAGAAGGGAGGCCAGTCTGTGTTTGGAAAGCACCCATTCCCCAGTTTCTGTATCAGAGCATCACATTTTCGAAACTTCAGGGAATATCACCCACCAAGTACAGGACGACTTGCTGTACTTCTGGATCCTTGTCAAGAAATGGGCAGCTCTGCTCCTGTCATAGCAAACACATCACCAGTATAAGCTCATATGAAGTGACACGTGCCTACGTTATGTCACTGGTGGGGAAGGTAGGAGCAGCGCCAGCTGAAGCAAGTGCTCTCACCCATTGAGAATAAAGCAATGAAGGAATCTCTCCACACAGAAGTCATAACACTCCCTGCAATAAAGGCAGCCCACCTATTGACTGGGGGGGGGGGGGAAGAGAGTTCACTGGAGCACAGGAAACACTTCAAATCTGCCCAACACTTATTAGTGGGAGGAAGGCTGATACTACAGACAGAGCCACAGATTTCAGGTCAGAAGTTCCAGGACATTTCCCACTGACTTGGATGCTGTCCCAGAAATTTCTTGGTAGAATCTTGCTCCTTCGCTTCATGGCTAGTCAGTTAAGTCCTTCTACATGCTAAGGATCCACTGAGTGCTGCTAAAGTAGCTATAGCAGAGAAGTATCCCACTAACAGCATTTTAGAGGTAAGCTGCCAAAGGTTCAAAGCCTAGAGGCTTTGGTTCAGAATGCATTACGCTCTGCTGACAGGTTGGGCTTAAATTTTTTGTCTTTTATCCTTTTAAAATAAAAATTATTTGAGAGTTGAAACATGAGAAAAAAAAAACAACTGCCTTAATCATATGCAATGTACAAGGTAATTTTCTCTTCTCTGAAAAGGGCTTTGTGACAGACTTCTGTTTTTCCCTTTACCACTTCTCCCCTGTCTTCTAGTGAAAACAAATCTCAAACCTGTCGCAGGAAGAACACAGGCCATTCCTGACTGTAGGAGAGGAGGCAACAGAACAGGAACTTGCCTGATGCAGCTGGTATCCTCTCTGCCTGCAGGAACACTGCATTAGATATTCTGAATTAACATTAAAGACATGGAAACATTTGGAAAAGTATCAATGACAGGCTTTTTAAGCAGAAGAACGAAGTACCCAGGGCACTGTCAGAGCTAAATCAGCAATCCAACTCTGGGAGTTGCTGGCAACAGAAAATGTTTTATGTATGCAGGTGGTTTACGAGAAATAATTTGTTTACAGCCCTTTTAAAAAGAATACATGAAGGAATTTGAGTACTGATTCCTAATGAAGCACTGCTGTTCATAATAAAGCTTCTTCGGTCCTTCAAGCTCGCAGAGATAATTCCTGACAGATTAACCTTCTGCACCACACCAAGGGCACGGGCTGTAAAGGGCCGCTCAGATTCCCCACCACTCTGTCACGCTTCATCCCACCTGCAGAAGCAATAGAGACTTGCACCAGACGGACCACGGGGTGTAGATCTCTGTGCAAAAGTATTCTGGGCTTGCTCTTCTGCCGAGACTTACAGGCTTCAGAAGATTTTGCAGTCCAGTCAACATGACGGCATCCAAACTGGAGGGTGCCTGCACCTGGCACCTCCTAAGAAAGTCGTTGCTGTCCGACGGAATTTTTATAAATGCAAAATAAAATTAAAAGTATGTATCCTCCTTGACAGCATTTGTCAAAACCCAGTTAAGACTCATATTGCTAGGTGAAGCCAGCTGGAAAATCCTTCTTGTGGAGCAGGAGAGCTCCACAAGAGCAGAAATGTACAATAAGAATATAATGGGCACTGTTACCCAACCTGCAAGCGCCCACTCTCTGACCTCCTCAGGAGCCTCTGCTGCTGAGCAGCATCAGCAATACGAGAGGAGCCAACAGGATGTTCTTTCTTCACTGCACAGACAGGAAAGGAAAAGCTGATCAAACCACTGCCTGAAGTGAGGATGCACCGGGAAGGCCAACTAAAACTACTGGCACAGCAGACTCCTAGGCAGGAACCGTCATTAAGATAAAGACTGAATAACTGCTGACAGCCAGTTGTATGAACCAGGCAAAGCTGATTATTTCTTTTCGAACAGACCAAGTGCCCTGGGAAAGCCCACCACCCCCAAATCCTTTTCCATCAACTGTCCAACAAAGTTTCTTGAAAGTTACTGGAGGCACAAAAACTGCAGATACTTGCCTTTTTATCTTTGAAAGCATTCTACTTGAATTTATCACACTACATGCAAGTCAAACTTTATTTAGCTGAACAAAAATCCTATAAGCCCCCTTTCCTCACCAGAGAGTGGGAACAAGTAGAATAGCTAGTGCCTTCTTGCTTTACAGAATTCATTATAATGAACCAAAAGCAATGTCATCTTTACTTGAAAGGTCTTTTAAAAGAGCTTGAAGCAATTCTGCTGCTGCAGCATTTTTGTATTTTGGATTAACTACAAGCCTTCTTAACCCCTCCGAGTTTGTAAACACACATACCCATATCCTCCTGAGCTTTCAGAGCAGCCAGCAATCTCTGAACAGTTAGCAAGCAGAGAGTTAAGGCATACACTGTGTACAACCACTGTAATTTGAGCTCCTCTACAAGTTACAGAAGTCCAAATTTTAGATATTTTTGTCCACAAGAAAGGACATGCAGAATTTCATAAATTATCTCAGACATTCCTCATGTCTCGTGCAATTTCCAGAATTAAAATCCCAGGCTGACAGGGGCAAGGAAAAAGTCAAAAATCTTACTACAGGAGATGGTGCTAAAATATATTAAATGTTACCTTTTAAACATTTCTAATTAGTATTAATATAGAAAGATTTCCATCTTGAGGGATTTTGTAAATTTATTATTATCATTGAAGTTTTAAGCTCTTTTTCAAATGGGATTTTGTAGTCTTTTTTGACCAATAGGATGTATTGGTAGCTGGGGGGGGGGGTGGGTGGAGAAAAAAAGTCTTAGTAGCAACTTTCTTGAAACTAAATGTTTAAAAAAACCACCCTGCCACCAATAACTAGTTCTGTTTGATGCAGTTTGTCATTTTTCTGGACAGCTGAAAGCCTTAGGCAAATATGCAGGGGAAAATAGCGAATCATCTCATACGTTTTTTGTTTATTAAACCACAAGTTTATTCAAGTAGCTTTGAATACTGAACTACACAAAGTCTTCTGAACCATTCCACACTCAGCAATCAATACTGGGGGGCAGAGAGAAAACGTCCTTTAAGTTTATTAACTTCTGGAGAAAGCATCAGATAACAAAAACCTTTTCATCTCCACTCACACAGCTGAAGAAAACTGAGAAACGGAAGCAGCCGGAACCAGAGCAGCTCCAGCACGGTGCTACAAGGAGGACTTCTCAGGTGCTTGATACAACTCCTGCTGAAAGCATCTGTGTCACTCTTGCCCCGGAAGCCTTTTAACTGCCCTGTACAGGCCAGGCTCTCTTACCCTACCTGTGGGGAACACCATTTACGTAACAATCGAAGAATCATTTAAAACACACTTTTAAGCTTTCTTCGGACTTTGCCATGCTTTCAGAAGAAGGGGTGAATCTCAGGGATGGCTGTACACCTGCTGTAGATGAAAGGATGCCAAGCAGTGCCAAGTTCTCAGACAAATACTATCTAGAGGAGACAGAGAGAGTCACGAGATCAAACTGCAAACACTCCCAGGTTAACATCATTTTGAAAAGGGCTGTCTGTACCCTGACCATTCAAAAAACAAAACACCAAAACAAAACCCACACAAAGGAGGGAAAATACAGTTTTATATACAAAATTATAGCCAAAGAGTGCCCTGGAGGCCACTGTATCATTCACTTTCATACTAAATTAAAAAAAAAACAAAACACAACACACACTTGTTATTTAGATTAAACAGCAGCAGCACCACGGGGTCTTGCTGCAGCATTTAAGACCTTGCTGAAAGCATGCCCTGCCCTAACTCAGGCAACAAGTATATCCAGAAAGCCAACACAGGCAATTTGACCGGCAGTAGGTCTAGTCCCAGAAGTTCCATACATCACTGCCTACGTCTGCATTTCCCCCACCTTTGCTATCTCACCTCACACATTTCCCCACGTCCAAGTGCATTTCAAGACAGTTCAGAGGATGTCATTTTTAAGATCAATTCAACACAACATGAGGTAGCCAAGAAAGAAGGGGCCCAACTCTTCCAAGTTAGTTTATTGCGCCTTTGCAAGAATTAATTTCTATTCCAGCAGCGCCTACAGTGGTGTGTCCAGTCCAAACACGTAACAAAAGCAGCAGATGCATTCCAGACAGGCTCACATTGCGTGGCAGAGGAGCTGTGTCCGTGAGGATGCACACACTATGGCTGCTGCATCCCCCAACCAATCCATTAGTACCTGGCCAATGACAAGAAAAGTACAGCTCTTCCTTCCCTTAAGTAAGACACTAATCTATTACAACTCTACAAGCTAGGGTAATTAATCAAAAGTCTATCATCCCATATAAAATGAAAATGGCTCGAAGATGTGCCTATTCACATCAATTAATTATTAAAGGAGCATTAGCTGAAGCCTTTCACCTGCCACTTAAAAGTTTGTGATAACACGACACGCATACAACTAATGCAGCACAGTCTACACCCACTGCAGACACCTCAGTTATGCCAGTACCTGCCCTGCTTCTGCAGACTGGTCCCAGTACACCCCAACAGCAACCAGAGCCTGCCTGCTAGGGCTGCTCAGTACGTACAGCTGCAAAGCAGAGATCCCAACAAGCCTCTGCACATGTTTGCCTGACATTCCCACTTTTGTTTCAAAATGAAGTCCTCAAGTGAGAAGGTGAGGGCTCGGTAAACGGCAGCACAAGTATTCCTAGAAACCACCAACTGTGCTGTTTTCAGCTGTGTTCACACTGCTGTAATCAATGGAAGCACTCAGCAGTGATGAGTACGTACCAGCAAGAAAAAACACCCCATCCTTTCTGCCGTGGCTGTATCTTCCTCCAGACCAACCAATGAATCAAGATCACTGCCTGCAGCAGGAGGCAAAGCACTGAGAGGGCCAGTGCTTAATTAAGCTGAAGTAAATATGTCCCGGCTCAGGAGCAGACTAAAATCACCTTTGTAGCATGTAAGCCAAGAGCAGACAAGAGCACAGCAGCTTCAGAGTCTCTCATATTTCTACCATTTATGACCTGAGCTTTATTCTAATTGCACCAATTGAAGAATGATTAGCAGTTGTGTGGACGTTAAATGCCCTGTTGATGTAACCAAAACAGATTTGCTTTATTCAGAATGATTACTTAAGGCTGTAGCTGTGAAACTAGAATGAATCAAAATAGAAACATACAATAAAAACACAAACCAGCACCTCAGAAACAAGGGGGATGGCAATATATCCTTAGTAGTAATTTAAAAGCCACACACTTTAACATCAGGCTTTCTAGAAAGGGAAGGGCAGGCACTATTTTCATGAAGCACCATAAATCTGCTACAGTATGCTTTGCATCCTTTAAGGTCTTTAAAGTGAACTTTTATGACTACGAACGTTAACAAAATTCACCCCACCTGTGTTATGCATCTGGTTTCTATGTAAGAATCCATATCCAATTTTACAATCATTTTTTTATTTTAGCTGAAAAGTGTAACGCACAACTCAAGATCAGCAGAAATACAGGGTCAAGTCAGAGACCAACTTCCATGAGCTGAGGGAGGCGAGCAGTAAGTGCATCCCTGATAGAAACTCCCAATAAACTACCAAACAGGCACCAGCACTCCTGGTGTTGTTGGGAAAGTAAATACTAAGCTGTAACTTCAAGGATTTTTGCCTCGCCTCCCATCTTTCACAGATGCTCCTCTTCACAGCTTATCTCCCAGCTGAACAGTGAGAAATGGGGGACCCCAGACTGGCTGCCAGCCAGACAGCCTTTTCAAGCTTCCTTTTTAATACCATTACCTATGAATACATTAAATTTACTTGGTCTCCAGTCACCTCATTAACCCTGACAGCAAAGCAACTAACATAAATACAGTTTACAATATACACCTGATTAGAAAGCCATGCATTTTTCCTTAGCACTTCATGTAAAAATGTAAATCATGAGAGGTAAGTCTCTAGCTGTTAACCAGCTATTTCTCTCTCTCCTCTGAGGAAGAAATTATGTTTTTCTCTGACAGCAATATATGATGTGACTGTCATTACAGCTGTTTCAGAACAGCTTTAAAATACATTTGTGTTTCATAACTACCTGCCAGAGTCCTTATTCAAAACTTTCATCTCTCAATATATTGTTTCAAGGGAAGCTTTTAGTTTGAACTTCCAAGTGATCGAGTCCACAAAAGAACATGCATACTTAAAGGTGGTTGATATAGTCCTGCTCAGTGCATTCAAAATACAACCCATGATCTGGCTTTCCCAGACCAGATTTTGTACATGCTATGGAGACAGCATCACAGGGCTGAAAAACCCCAGGAAAGGTTCCCTTAAAGCAGGCACTGGCCAGTGAATAAGGTCTCATTAAACACCCTCTTCAATGTGATTTGCAAATACCATGCCTCAGATGCTCTGCCTCTCCAGGTTTTACTCAGCAAACAAATCTCAAATCTTTCGCTGGACTCCAATACAGACCTGCCAAGAGCTTCTTTCCAAAGGACTTTTAAACATTATGTGCACACCTGTTCATACATTATTTGTGCATATTTTACATTTGTCTATATACATTTCTATAAAAATTATACCATGCATGTATTTTATAGTCAATGTTTTGTAATTTTCTTTTGAGCAGCCCCACCAGCACCCTTGTGCTTTGCTTTTATTTCAGAGAGGCTGTGCTGCCAGCAGCTGGGCAGGTCTGGAGCTCCAACCCCACTTCCAAATGCAAGGGCACCTGTGGCCTTGCCAAGTGCTTTACTTGCCCTCCCCAACTACAGAAGCAGTGACAGCACTCTGCCTCCCCGACACTCTTTTGTGAGAATAAATTGGGGGGGAAGGCAACAAAACACAAAGCAAAACAGACCAAAAAACCAACTATGAAACTATGAAAAAGTAAATACTGCTATCTTCAAAACATTAGAAGCTTACTCTAGTTACCAGGCTTCTATAAAAACACACAAAATATTATCCTGCAAACATCTTCTGTGGTAATTTTATTATTCTGTTCTTTAAATTCCACTAAAGCTCTAGTTTTATTATGATAATTTATGCCACCACTTTGGAGAAAAGCAGAAAGCCGTTTGAATTCTAGTTTTTGCACCTTAAGAAAAGCTTATAAAATATACAGGTTATCTCTTCCAACCCTGTAACAACAGAGGTTTGGCTCCAGCAGAAGAACAATGAGATAAGAAATCAAAACGGTCATCTATCTGCTGGCGGTGCATAAACACTGTACTCATTAGCACTTTCACAAGCTGATTTTAGACTAAGCTCTTTCTCACAGCAGTGAGAGTAGAAATGACCATTTCAAATATGCTGTCATCCAAATGTCACAAAACAAAAGAGAACAAATGATACCCCCGTGAGAGATCTACTCCCCCGCTGGCACCAGAGGAGAATAACCCAGCTCCCATGACTCACCTCACCTTTCAAAGCCAAGGCAGGCTCTGGAATGAAGTGAGCACAGGAGCCGCACCAGGAGGTCCAGCCAATACTCCCCATCTCTCTGCAGCCTGCAGCAGTTCCTCCATTTTGCAGAAGAGGATCTTTGCAGAAGAAGAATTAGGATCATCTTCCTAATTACATGCCAACAATTAACTGGAATCTCGTTGGGCTGTGCATGTCACCTGTTAACAGGGCTCCGTGAAAAAGGGCTAAAACTGGATGTGGCAGATGGAGCTATATATTCTGCCCATCTCTGGAGAGCAGATTTGTAATGCAAAACACTGAATTCAAGATGTGACCCATGGATACAAGGAAGCAATCAGAACCAAACTGATTAAACAAGACCCAGGTCTCAGCACAGTGTGCAGAATACTAAGCAGAAGCAAAGATACCTCTGAGAGGGAAACAAACTGCACGCTGAACCACGCACCAGCCAGATCTTCACTGCACTGTGTGACCACCTCTTCAGAAAACTCAGACCAGTCTTCTAACAACTCACCAATGGCAGAAACATCTGCATGCCAGTCACTCATCTCTGAAACACACAGATAAAAACCTCGGGTGGTTGAGCTGCCGGTTTTGTAACAGGGAAGCCCAGGGCAGTGACGACGCGATCCGCACAGCCAGATGCAACTGCACTGGTCGCTATTCAGGCTTACAGCATCTCAGGTCAGAATACGAGTCTGGATTATTAGCCTGGCCTCTCTTACAACCTGAGAGACGACATTTCACACAGTTACCGCCATCCTGAGCCCAACTCCTCTCTGACTAAACCAAATCTGGGTTCAGTACAGGAGGAAATGGGACTTATGCCCAGGACAGACATCAGGACACAGCTGCTTTCCCTCTGTCTCACAGCCACCAGAGAAAGGTGTGCTTTGCTTCCAGCTCCAGTACTGCTGGCTCCAGCACCCAGTCACACCTCCTTGCTCCGCTTCTCGCTGTTCTTAAGAAGTGTTTTTAAATTCTTGCATTGGGAACTGTGCTTTCCCTTATCAATGCTGATCTGGCTTCACAGACCTCCCACTCGTTTTGCTTCATCGGATAATGGAAGAGGAGAAGAATTAAACAGCCCTGTGAGCTCCTGCAGCCACTTTCTCATAAATAATCCACTGACACACACACACTTCTCAGCCACATCCCTGCTCAAATAGCCATCAGGAAAACAGTAATTTAGACTTTCAACAGCTCCTCAAGTTCAACACAAAAAAACAACCACCCTTAAAGCTGGCTTTGTTCCACTTTCGCTCAGCGAAACGCTCACCCCTCAGTCAGCTGGAACCAACCTCGTACATTATCTTGCTGTCTTACATATCCCGACCAAGTGGATGATGTCACAAAGCCTTACAAGAATAAACATATTCTTACACACGCTGAAAAATAAACCAACTAAGCTATAAGCAAAGACAGTTTCTGTAATGCTTTGCAGGCACCTTTACACTGCCTGGGCCCCACAGCCAAGTTTTTTTTGTCCAGGGCTTAGAGAGAAGAAAAACTTTCAAATGCCAGTACAGTGCTCGCCCGCTGACTTTCAGAGCAGAAGCTGCCAAGCTGCTGCACAGGCTGCAAGCCTCAGCAACTCAGTGCTTTTGGAAAATTCATGTTATGCGCACACATGCACAAACAAAAGAGCAATCTAATAATCAGAATATTTAGAGATACTTTGTTCAAAGACACTCATATGGCCTCTAGAAGCACACTTCTTGATCAGGGTGAATTTACTTCAGATGTAAAAAGATGCTGTGGCAGCTCTTCTCCTTCCCTCCTTCCCTGCCAATTTCTTCACGTTTGGGGGTCTTCATTTTTTTTATTTGTTGCCTTTCTTGTAGCTTGACAGAAAGTTTCTGTTATTCCACCAGATTTTATCCCTTTCTGCTTGGCAAATGTTGATTCTCCACCATTCCTCCTACACATCTCACACAGAATTGCTACAGCCTCTTGTGTGTAACAACAACAGCAAAAAAGTGTACTTTTATCTTACTACAAAACACACAGTTTCAACACCACCAGCACTGCCTGGACATTAGAGTTGAGCATCTAACTGAAGCAAGCGACGGCAGCCCCCCCGAGCGCCATGGGCCGCAGAGCACAGCCACGTACGCGGTGCCAGCGCGGCGAGCTGGCAGCTGCTGGGCGCGAGGCTGCGAGCAGTGGCTGCAGCATCCCTGTGCTCACCGCGCAGGATCTGAAATCAATGCCCTCACTTGGATGATGCGCCTGTATTAATATTACATGGGTATGTAATAACATAGGCCTCAAATACCTAACAGCCTGCCCCTGCATCTGGTGAACAGGAAAAACAAGTATGATTTTATTAATGACTTGAAAACACTATCGCCCAAGCTCTTTTTCAGGGCAGTGGGGAGACACTGTGAAGAAGATGGGTAAGACTGATGATACCCTTGCTCCACAGTCTTCTCCAACACAAGACTTCATGTCTTTGTGCCAGGCACCATCTCAACCCTCCATCCCTAACAAAAGAAGATTTTTTTTTTGTTGCTGCTTTTCAAGACATGCCTTCATACAGAACACACCGCTCCACTTCTGCATTCCTGAGCTCTGATGTCTGTAAACAACAGTCAGGACAAGTACTGTGCAATGCAAGTTCAGATCTCTGGACGGGAGATGGTCAGTAAAAAGCAAAGTAATATTACAGAGTACAGCAGGGTATCTCTTATATAACCAACTTAAAAATCACCTTTTAACGATAAATCTCACCATCAGGAGCATCTAGCACAGCATGACCGCCGAGAAAGCAGGGAGCTGGTGAAGATAAGGTGTTTTTTCTTTGCAAATTTTAATAAAAATGTAGCTATGAGACTAAGTTTATTTTTGCTAGGAAATCTTCAGAATAAAATGATTGCTCTCTCTATATTCAGGTGCTTTTAATGTGTATGAGTCTAGTCATTTGAGATTCAGCACAGATCTGCTCTTGAAGTTAAAAAAAGTATATTCCTGCTTCCTCTTCAAGAATAGGGCACGATCAGCCACATTCCATTTAAGATGGACAAACATGATTTCAGCATTATTCATCACTCCGATTTTGATTATGAAAAGTATTCGTCAAACTAAAAGGTTTAAAAATCTAACTACCTCCCATAATCTTCCAGTCCTCTAGAAGAAATTAAGTCGATGCCCTCCAAGAGATTTAATGGACAACAACAGTTCATCTCTAAACACTAAAGCACTGTTCCTGGAATGATCAGTTGTCTCCTTGGGTGACACTAACCATAAGATCTAAACTCAGACAGCAGTTAATGCATTTTCTGGAAAAAGTAACTGTAAGACCTCTTCAAGTTGAAAATTTTACAAATCACAGGTCTTCACTGCAGAGCCAGTGCATCCACCTGGTTTGATGTTATCCACATTTAAACTTTAGATATTTTCAAGAAAAATCTAGAGTACATCCATAAAGCTGTAAATAACTTCAGTGGCAGGTCACTGAGAACACAACTGAAAGGCAACTGCCCAATACCTACAAATGAGAAGAGGGAAAGAAAAAAAACGTTGGGTTTTGGTTGGGTTTTTTTTTTTAAGACCTGACGTTATAGTCCCAAAACCTTTCAGTAAAATAGGTTAGTACTAGTCACCTCCCCAGCTGCATTAATGCAGTCTTGTGCAGTTAATTGGATCAGAGAACCAATCTCAGGTAAAAGTAAACAAGAAGGGGAAAAAGAATACAATTCTCCTTAACCTGAAGCAGACTCCTGATTTATTGCTCTGCTGTTAGTGACAAAGCAGGTTTCAAACAAGCAGGAGGAGATGGGCAGAGACTGGTGAAGCCCAGACCATCTCTGGAAGAAATGTTCTAACCACACACAGCAGCGCAATTACTGCATACTGGAAAGTACTTATTAACCTACGAAAAAAATAT
Source organism: Actenoides hombroni (assembly GCA_024336885.1). Taxonomy (NCBI): domain Eukaryota; kingdom Metazoa; phylum Chordata; class Aves; order Coraciiformes; family Alcedinidae; genus Actenoides; species Actenoides hombroni. The sequence continues at coordinate 13,785,077 of WUAM01000359.1, read as the reverse complement.
ATATATTTCTAGGTGGCATTTGGATTGATTTTCTTTTGCAAAATAATTTCTCACCCAGGGTCTATAGCTGTATTTCAATAACATCAGAAAACGAAAAAATTAAAATCTATGTCCTTTGCAGAAAACAACCTCTAAGGAAAGCACCAGCACTCTTCCACAGCCAGAACAGTGCTCCTCCCTCATCATCAACACTTTCAGGAGGTTAAATCCTTTGCCAGCTCTTCGGGAGAGGAATCTTCTTCTAAGTGTTGTGTTTCAGCACAATAACTCAGGACGTTCTACCTCCCTTTCAAATCAGAGTCACCGCCACATACTTTCTTACCTTTTATGAGAGACTGACTGAATGCAGAGACTTTCAAGATTTACAGCCTACCTGGACTAAGTTCCTTCAAGCAGCACGGCTACATCTGATAAAGATCTATTAATGAGGACAGCCGCTCATTGAAAGGTGCCTTTGAGCATCTGTCCCCTTCCTCAGCCAGCCCAAAGACTGTGTCTCTGCCCTGTCGTCTGACATGGGAATCGCAGATGGCAGTGCGAAGGCAAGATAGGACCTGCAGTTCCATAAGGATGGGGGAAAACAATGGAGAACTGCCCATAGAGGGTGCATTATATTCTTGAAACATTCTCCCGTTTATTCTGCAAAAAGGTTCAGAACAAAGTGTTCATCACCAAGCCCTGATGACAACAATAGCAGTGGCACGTGCTTTGCATCCAATCCTTGGACGATGCTTCCTGGATAACCAGTGTTCAAAGCAGTAAGACTACACTCTACCAAAATTCTAATTTTTATATAGCTTTAATAGTACGTTACCAAGTCACCATAATTAGGGCCCTCACGACACCCCTTAGAGCCTACAAATTGCTGGTCAACATGCAAAAAATCATGCAACTGTGGAAGAAGGGTATTTGGTAAAATCAGTAACGTGGAGAATTTTCTTTCTCTCCTCCTTCCAAGTGATTAAATAGAGGGATCCAAGGCTCGGATTTCAGCAACAGATGTTTAATTGTGAAGGTTTAGTCCTTTCTGGCCAAAAACTTTGACATTTCACTACTCTGGTTTATTGATAGAAGTAATAACATGTATCCCAAATAAATTTGTTTTGAAATAATGAGACCATAATCTGACTTGCAACATACTTGTTACTTCTATATCACCAATGAGCACAGTGTTTATTATCAGCTTCTGAAATCCTCTTTATACAATGTAGTTCTTCAGCGCAGTGTGATTTGTGCTCACAGCGGCACCAAAGTGCCTCCTCTTACAATGCTATTCCCAGTTCAAAACTGCCGCAATGTATTTAAAAACTATACAAGGAAAAGAAAACAAGCTGCACTGTAGAGCTTCTCTACACTATGTAATTGACTTAGCAATTTCCATAAACCCCAGTGAGAAGTTACAGTTTGTCAATCTATTCTCTTCCACACACCAGATTTAAGGAAAATGCATTGAAATGGCTGATTTACTAATTCTGCCCTAGGTACTACTTCAGTAGCAGATGCCATCTAGCCCAAGAGAATAATCTCATTTAAAGGAGCAAAATGCAACTACAAAGCTTCTCTAATTTTAGTACAGATCAACCACCAAGAACAGAACATTTATGAGGACACGGGAAAGGTCTCTGCTACCAGTACAGTTGTAACCCAAATAGCTCATCTACACCAACATGAGCTGCTACTAGGTGCAAAATAAAGTTTTGAAATACACTTATACACAGGGCCTGCTGTATCTTGGTATGATTGCTGGAAACTCCATTAAGGTCATAAATATAGTGATAGCTTACAAGAAGTTCAGCAGAGGGATAGATATTCTCCCAGTAGGAGAAAATGCTCTTAACAACTACCTGTGGGATTATGAAAATAGGCTACTTAAGTATCAGCTGCTGTTAGTCATATTGTACTGCCTGCCAGATCTATGAGAGTTTTCACTTTGAACACATGCTTGGAATGCTTTTTCTTTTATCAAGGGAGTATAAACACTAATCTTTGGGGAGGACAAACAAAGCAACCTACCCAGCACGGAGAACGGACACACTCATTAGCCCATGAGGAGCATTAGTAACTTGCAGTATCAGCACATTACTGAGAGACAGTCATTAAATCGCTACAGTTGTCACTTGTGAGCACGAGTGGCGTGGACAGGAACGTCTGAACACAAAGACATCACCGACCCAAGGACCTCACCAACTACACAAAGCAGAGCAGAGGAGATTACGGACCGTGGGAAGCAAAGGAGGAATGTCACAAACATACTGCTGAAAGCATTAAAAGAAAGAGAAAATTCTGCCCGACCATCACATGTGATTCTTTTCTCAGAAATAACTGGGTTGGGTTTTTTTCTTCTTTCTGCAGACTAGTTTGGCAAGTTTTCTTCCTTTACCCGTGAAGGAGGTATACCTGCTGTACCCAAGTGTTTACAGAATTTACCATTTTTCTCATTCTTTCACCCCTGCCATGTCTCTGGCATAAAGCTCCCTCTTCATTATAAAAATACTTTATACAACCTTATTGGGTTCACATGAAGACTTTTAAGACCACGACTAAGACTGAGGAGTACAAGATGCATCCACTAAATGAAGAATTACAGATTGCATCTTAGGTTTCTAGAAAACAAAGGTTTGAGTGATTAACAGGTAACTATGTCTAAAATTAAATAATTGCAGAGAAACAGTACTGCTCAGTGAACCTGAAAACTCCCTACTACCAAAAATCAGGGGTAATTATAATGTATATGTAAAGGGCACAGCATTCTGAGTGTTAAATCACCTTTAATTATGCTTTCTGGATTTGGAACACTGACATTTGAATTCCTAACACTACAATGATATACCAAGTTAAATCAAATATGCCAACAACTCTATTCTGAATCACCTTGAAGGCTTGCAAAACAGCACTGTGTTTGAACACATTTATCTTTTTCCTTACACTCTTTCAGCCATTCAGCAAGACCACAATGTATACTTCTGGAGTCATAATTGGTCACCAAAGCAACAGCGTGGATGCCAAAAAGCAGGATTTCAACTTGACTGCGCAGGGTGGCAGGGAGAGCAAGGTGATCACAATGCCTCCATTGTAGCCTTGATCCTGCAGCTCAGCCCCACGGCGAACTACAAATTGTTCATGCACTGAATACGAAATGAATAACTGGGAAAGCAACTGAAAATGAGACTTTGTTTTCTTTTAACTTCTGTTCCTCGTACTAATGGCCTTTACAAAGGTCTGGGCATTAATCGTAGACAGTAACAAGAGACGAGAAATATCCCTGGCTACATTTTCATGTCTCCAAGTGGGTCACAACATACAATTAAAAACCAACCAAAAATATTTCCTTTCCAATCAATTCTCTTAAAATTGACAATTTTCTATTTATTACCAACCCTTAGAAAAGGAGAGGTTCGCACCACAGTTAGTGCACAGTACTGACAACAGATCTTGAGTTCCTTCCTCAAAAGGAAAAATCAGCCATTTACATACCAGTCTTTTTCTCATGTTGTCACATAACCACAATTGTATGGCCTAAGTAAAAATACATACAGCTCATAACTGTATTGCTTAACCTCTTACAATGTGTTCAGGTTTCTTAGCTGTTGATATTCTGCTATAAGAGGACTGAGAGGGAGTATTTGTTTTCAGGTCTTTCCCCCCTACTTAGCAATGCCCTTTTCCTCCCATACTCCAAGGAAGATGTTGATCAGGTTTCACAATCCAGCTAAAAGAGGTTAAATTAAGAAATTTCCCTTGCTTGCCTCCTCTGTTCAAAAGCTGTTACATTACTCCTTTCACAGTTTGTTCAAACACCACAGTTGCTAAATGAATACTTATTTATGCACATACATACATTATTAGAAGTATTTACATTAATTCAATTGTGACAAAGAAATCCTGTCGCAACTAGACCAGGGCTCGCCATGGTTCTGCTGTCACAGAGCTAGCACAGCGCTGGCAAGACCAGGGCTCAGGCTGGGGATGTGTCACCAGCACCTTTCCTGAGCACCCACCATGCCTAAGCACCAGCAGACTTACACCCCAGTGCCTGAGCAGCAGTGAACACCCTTCTCCATCAGAATCATCCACATGGCTCCGATGCTACTGCCAGGGAGTAAAGAGGGATGAAGGGAGGTAGCACTGCAAATGCAAAACGCCCTTCAGGCAGATGTGGGCAGTGAGCTGGGTGCACAAAGAGATGAGACCAGCAGGGCAGGATGGGGAGCACCAGCAGCACTGGGGACCTGTCAACACTGGCATCCTGCTGGCAGTTTTCACGGCTGCCCTTGCGTGGTGAAAGCGCTTCTCTCCTGCGGATCCCAGACTAGCAGCATAGCTTTGTGAAAGGCATCCAGCACACAAGATTTTCACTTTCCAAACCTCCAGGCAGCTCCCAGCTGCTCCTTTTAAACCTGCCGCTGCCACGTGTCACACATTTCCTCTGTTTCCCACCCATAAGAAGGGGGCTGCAGACCAAGGGCACCAAAACTGGAGCAGCATAAAGCTTCTGCTCTAACATTTTGAACCAACAGATTAAGAAAGATGGTCTGTCACAAAGTGACCAGCATTAACCCTGATATTATCAGGTATTAAGGAACAATACAAAGAATTAAGAGTCGGTCTTGAAGGATGTCAGAATTGAACAGCCTACAGTTATTCCTCTCTTGAGGATTCTACAGCTACATACATGTTGAAAGCACATGACCTTACTAGCAGAGCACGACAAAAAGAAAAGCTTATTTATTATCTCTGTAACAAGTCCTCAGAAGTCTTAGCATGCACTGTAGGCAAAAGGCAGGCCAGGCCAAGAGTTCTTATTTTTTTTCTTTGAGATCATCTGAAAATGATGAGAGTTTTACCTACACAGATAAGATAACAAACCATTACCTCACTTGTATGAGTAATGCTTAACAAACGATTTGATTTGACCTCATTAGAGCTGCATTGGAGAAAGTCATCACAACATCAGTAAATAACAAAACAGTTAACACCAGCACTCACTAAAATGCTTCATTCATATCTGCCATCCCTAAATACCCCACAGTCTGCAAATGGGATGGTTTTATTGTTTTTAAATACACAGAGGCACGTATTCCTTAATTATACTTGAAACCAAGAACAAAGGTCGCATATATGCTCTTAGTAAGAGGCAACCACCCAGTCACTGTATGTTCTGTAAACAACTCCCATCACTTTGACAATTACTAGCAGACCTTTAGACTTATACATCTCTTGGCCCCTTTCATATTGGAAAAACATCATTAAAACAGATTAAAACTGCTATTCCAGTCAGACCACTTATCTAATGCTTGAAGAAAATGTGTATCTACAATTCTCTCCTTCAAAACAAATGATAAAATCAACTGTTACTTCAGACTCTTAATCTTGGAAGAAAATATTCTCTCTAATGAGAGACTACTAAAACTATTCTCTCTTGTGCCCATGGCAGGGAGGTTGGAACTACATGATCTTTAAGGTCCCTTCCAACTCAAACCATTCTATGATTCTATTAAAACTATGCATTTGCATAAACATGGAACTGTTTCAATTAAACATTTTTAGGATGAACACATCAGTTGTATGTGTTCAGATATGCTGAATAAAAGGAAGTAACTTCAATAAGAAAATAAGAAAAAAATATACATGAAGTACAATTTTACAATTAACACCTGCTTTATCTCTTTTTTTTTTGTAAGATGACATTTAAGCTATAGGCACGTATCAGAGCCCTTTGTCTCACAATGCCGTTTTCCCCTGGAGCATTCATGTCTCACTTCAAGAAAATACCAGCACACAAGGGCCTGAAACCGGCTTTACCTGCAGCAGAGACAAGTCCCAGACTATCAACTTGTAAAAGCAGTGGAAAAGCAGCAAGAACAATATTGACAGATGGGCTCTCCCACACTTCCCTCTGCTCTGGCACCACCTTTTCTACAAATTTATCTTTGGGAAGTTGATGGGTAATGATCCATTTCAGCCTCCAAAAAGTGGGCATGGGGTATTTAAGGTTCTGGGGTGGCGGTTTTCGGCTTACCCCCCAGTAAACTGAACTTTGACTCACACTTTCGGGAACACATGAACTTAGCCATCAGTGCAGTTCACCTCTTTCTCTAGAATTTCAATAATAATTGGGGGTTTTAGTCAACGTATTAGATGTCCACAGCCATTTCCAGAACTCTGAAGCTCCAACCCATGAGCAATGCTCATCCACAATCAGCACTTAGGCTGTTTGGCCACTGAAGCTTTGGCAAGTCTGGGGACCGCAGCATCACCAAGTCTGGGTTTTTTTCTGTTTTAAACTATTTCTATTGCACTTGCACTCCCTCTTTGTATCTGAAGTAACAGACGATACTTGTGGGTCTTCCTGCAAAGAGGCCCTGCTAGAGCGGTACAAAATTAAGGACTGAAGTGAAACAACAAAATACCAACCGGGTTTAACAAGACATTGGCTGTCCTACTTCCACTTCCCAGAAGGAAGCCAGGCACGTACTCAGAGAACAGAGCCACCCACTCCCACTTTATCTATGGACTGTGTTTTAACCTTGAGCCTGCATTTAAATTGAGGGCTCCTGTGAAACACCAATGGGCACTCCCAACCTCAGAACGTCACTGTCCTCAGCAGCAGAAGGTGCATCGGGTCTGTTGTCATTCCCAGGCGTGTTTAGTTACTGCTCTTACTGGCAGCCAGGGAAGGGCTGCAGGGCACCTACTCTTCAAAGGAAAAGGGCAAAGCAAGGCAGCACAGATCAGTTCAGCAGCTGTAAATACTTTGCCATCTGCAGAGCCATTGGAATTAAAACAACATTTTTAAAAATGCTCATTTATTCCTCCCTGACCACAGCCTGCAACGGGCACCTACACTGACCATATCATCATGGAATCCTCAGCGTCTCCACGCCTGTGGTCTGACCGACAAGCCACACAAAGCAAATATAAAGAAACCTGGGCAGAGAAGTACACTCATGGGTGGAGCACATGGCACATCTATACCTACAAACAAACAATACTTCAACCAGTTGTTATTTTTATCCATATGTAAACAGTAGCACACAGAGAAAGTAAACCTCCTGCCCTGTTCCTGCTCTAAGACTAAGAGACGAGAACTATTCAGCAATGCAAAGAGAAATAACTGTCTTAAGAGTACAGCTGAAAATCCAAGCCCCAGACAAAAGGTGAGTTGAAGCAAACTGGAGCGTAGGGTGCTCAGCCATGCAAAGGGCTCCCACGGATATGATGCCTTCTGATCAATTAGGCCACTGTATAATGGATGTAGCTGCCAATATCTGCTCTGATGCCAGGAAGCAGCAGAGGGTTTGGAATTGGCACTGGATCTCCGGACATGCTAGGGGCTGCACTGAAAATGCATATGGCTTTCCAAAAAATATGTATGGCTTCCTGAAAAGGTGTTAAGAACGGCACCAGGACCAACAAATTCAGCAGCAAAAAGCGACATCCAGGGGATGCCAGGGCCCTGACACCAAAAATAAGCTCATGTGTTGGAAAATTGAGATTCAGAGACACTCTCCTTTTTCTAAGCAGGCATCACAGGTTTCTCTCTTCACCAGGCTCATGACTTGCTCTGATCTGATTCAGCTTTTCAAAGGAAAATGAAAGATCCTGACTTCCAAACAAAAAAGTTCTACAGATCTGTGCTTCAAAGTAGGTGGTTAAGCTATAGAGTTAGTCATTGCTGGCCACTGTCATTCCTGTAACAGCATGATACCCATCTAACACATACAGACACCGACGTGCGTTAATTGAATCCACAGGTCCCTCTGCCCCTGGATAAAATACTGACTTTAACCCTAAGCTGCTGCCACAGTGACAAGAAAAGCTCCAGAGGAGCAATGGAAAGAACTTGTTTCACCACCTGAAAGCACCCATAATTAGGAAGTGATGGATGTTGCTAGTAAAAGTGAGTGATGTTTTTCAGGAGCTCTCTCATCTGTAACTGCACTGTTTTCAGATAAAATAACCCTTTCTGTCAGATAGTGTCAGGAATGTCTACAGCCAATCAGTCACTCTGCTATCCAACAAAAAAATCACAGAATCTTAGAATGATATGTCAAACATGATGTTCTTGTCATAACATCTGCAGCATGTTCTAGCAGCCCTTCCTGTTTGTGTACCTCATCAGTTAGGGTCTCCAGATCCAGCAACGCCAATAATTTGTGCTCCTCAGAGAAACAGAAACTTAAAAACAAAAAAACCCCTCAACCCCACTGCATGTGAAGCAGGTCTTCATTTGAGCAAAATACCTTTTACAAGAGCATAAAATAGTATTTGCCATCTGGAGTTAATGATTATCAAGTGAAACTCGGGAGAAAGCCCCACTGTCCACCGCTGCATGCTGGCTAGCAAAGCAGAACCACCACAAGAAACAGCTGGGAAGCAAATCAACAAGATAAGCATCCCGCTTGAGACTTGGAAACCGTGAAATTTCACACTGTAGCAACTTCATTTACAAGACTTTAACAAACATTGAACAAGGAGAACAAATAACTAACACAATTAACCAAGATTACATATATGGCCTAAAGTCTCCATGCCACTGTGCAAGTGCCGGGACAGCAGGGAAGACAGGGCAGCTCCATAACCACGTGACCCTACAGACTGCCACAGCTATCATGGCAAATAACGCCTTGACTGCCACAGCTCTGAAAAAGATGGCCCAGTCAGTCAAAACAAAACAAAAAAGCCATTAGCATGATTAAGGGAATGGGGACAGATGAGCAAGACAGACCATTAGTCTTTGGGAATGCTTTCTGTGGTCACCTGTCAAACAGCATAGCTATGGTTTTAAGTGATTAAAACAGACCTTGACAGAAACCTTAGTGTGGATATTTGAACCCAGGAAAAAAAAAAGTGCATTAATTGTTGCTGAGGTTCACGCAACAGACCACCACTTGGAACAGCAACACAGTGCCCTTCTAGAAGTCACCTTACAAAACTTGATGGAGCTTAAGAGAGAGTTAACGTTTCATTTCCAAAGAGCCGTTCTTGATCTTTAAACACAGCCAAGGTACATTAATATTTAACCACTGCATGTTAGAGATTGCATATCACTGTTACAAGCTCATAGCTATTACTTTCACAAAACAGTAAGAAGAAATAGATGCTGAAGTCACTGATCACATGTTTCCTATTTATTGTGACAGGACATATTCAGCTTCTCTGATTAGGTATATGTTTATTATATTATAAGGCAACAATCTCCTTCAAGCACCCAATTCAATCCAATCCAATCGTTCGATGCAAAGGTTTCTTAAAGGCTACAAATTTAAACACCTGTATCCTAGAAAACATGCTGCTGCTTCTAACAAAAGAAAACGCTGAAGCACTGAAGAAATTTAAACACTGATTAGTGTTTCCTCTTGAAGCCTGATTGAGAAAACAAACATTTTTATGTTATTAAGCGACACTACTCAAACGGAAGCAATCTCAGTAAGACCTGGCCCTTCTGAGCTGTTGATTAACATTACCTGGAGGAGTACTGACACTGACCTGAGAGATGTATTCAAAAACGGAGGATGGAAGTAGTTTATTGAACCTCAGAATAAAGCAGGCAGAAAGGGACCTCTCCCGGTCCCTAGACCAAACCACTGTTCAAAGCAAGGATAACTCTGAAGTCAGACCATATTGTCCAGAGCCTTACCCAGCTGATTGTCAAGTATCTCCAAAGACAGAAGCATCACAAGCTCTTTGGATCCTTGTTCCAGTGATCTTCCACTCTCAAGCTGAACTTTTGGAACTTCACTTGCTGCATCCTCTGAATTTTGCCTCTTTTCCTTTCCCTGTGCTCCCCCAAGAAGAGTTGGACCCTGCTGTCACCCCAGCTGCACACGCGGGATGGGTGACCATGGTTAAACCTTCCCTCCCCTGGGCTTGGCAAGCACCAGTCCCTCGGCCCTGACTCGCACATCTGCTCCAGCCCCCAGCCACACAGTCATCTGCCTGATTCAATCCAGGTTTTTTGCACCTTTCTTGACTTTTTGATGCCTTTCTCATACTTGTCATTGCCAGTGGGATCCAAGTTATGGTTTTGCAATAAACTGTGAGGACCTCTTGTCCATCCCTTGGTCAAGACAGCAACCAATCACATGGTCTCCTCACCCACAGGCTGATCAGACCCAGCTCCAACAACACCCACATCTCATATGTCCTCCAGAACCCAGCCACATCTGGGGATATCCTCAGCCAATCCATGCTCCCTGATGTACCATCCCTGATGCTGGACATGGCTCCATGTCTACGGCCTGAGCAGCACTGACTACAACAGAACCATTACCTGTAATTACAGTCCTCCTAATGCACTCCAGACAGAGATTGTCCTCTCTGTGACCATTAGCTGGTGCACAGGTGGTGATGCAGCACATGTCCCAAAGCACTCTGCCACGGCTCTGCAGCCTAGCCACATCCTCACTGCTCTGTGTCTCCTCATTTCAGCTCATTAAGTTACATGCTGCTGATTTCCAAACGTTTTTTGTTTCAATCCACCATAGCCATTTAATTCTGAACTATGCTTCACAACACTGGAGCCCCTCTCTGTCTGGGCTTACTTGCAGATTTAGTAAGTATTCCCTTGTCCACACCAGTAAAGAGAACAGCAAATAAAGCTCAGCCCAAGACAAACAGGGGTGTATTCACACGATTCCTCATGCCACCTTCCTTCTTCCCCCAGACTTTCAGAGCAAGTTATAGGTAACCACTCTTCAAACATGGTTTTTAAACAGTTATTTGTTTACCATATAATTAAATGTGTATATTTCTCTGTTCCACAGAAATACCATGAGGTTATGTCAAAAGTCAATGAAGTCATGGTAGCATCACAGGTACTGCCATCCCCAGTCCCTATCATCTTCTTACCCTCCAGATTCCTAGAAACTGATTAAAAATTTTGTTCCATTCTCTAAGCTTTGCAGTTATACTAACTATATATATAACTAACTATACTAACTGTTAGTACAACTTTGCAGTTATACTAACTAGATTCCCTGAATCTCCCTTTTTCAAAGTAGGTACTGCATTTGCCCTCTTCAGTTCTCCAGGACCTCTTCTGCTCTTCATAATTTCTAAAAGGTAATTTTAAATGGTTCAAAGGTTGCTTGGCTAGTTGCTGGTGTACCCTAGGGCAGATTTCATCAGGCTCTATTTGAATACACCTATCATATCTAGTTTTTCAGATCTACCTTTTCCTACTCTGCACTTTACTCCTATCACCTTGTTTAAATTAATTTTAATTAATATGAAGACACGCTCAAGCAATACAATAATTACATGAAACCTATTTAGTGTTTTATCTTTCAGCTATAATATTAGCAAAAAAAAAGACACCCCAGACTATTAATGTACCATGACTCTTGCTTTTCACAGATGCAGAAGTACATTACAAAAAAAAAATTTAAAAAAAACCCCAAACCAAACAACACAAACCAGATTAAAGACTGTATATAGCCTAGACCAACCCTCAGCTGAGATGTCTGAAAGGAAAACATTAAATCCTTCTTTGCAGACTAGGAATTTATTGACATTTTTAAAGAGAAATTTAACTGCATTTTGGAAGGGACTCTCTCAGTGACTAAACCAGCCTGTTTCACTTTGACACATTAAAAAAAGCCGACACTTCTCCAGAAGATAAAACATTTGATAATCAAATGCATGATTTCCTGTGCATTGCCTCAGTTATCTAGCACTGATCATTGCCGGGGGTAGGGTACAGAATTAGACTGACCGCTAGAGCAAACCAGCACAGCAAGTCCCACTCCTCTGAGAACGCAGACAGGTATCTTGAAGCACATTACAATTTTAATGCACCCATCTGTTCTAGCTATAATTTACCTTTCATCAACTAGAAATTACCATGCTCATAACTGAGACATAGCAACTTACTGCAGGGACATAGCTACTCTGCTGCTATGCAAAGCAAAACAGCCTTAGATCATCCTCTGATATCTATTTTGTATTTCAGCGAAGTGAACTAGACACAGTTACGTGCTGTTACCACATCTCAACTGAAGCAGTGACTTCGTAAACTGCTCCACTTCCATCCTCAAAGACACATCAGTCTCTGCTCTGTGATCCCCTAGGCGGAAGATGCGACATTAATGGAGATTCTGGCTGTCATTCTCAAAAGCAGTTAGTGATTTGAATGCCTCAATTCCTAGTGTACCCAATCTGAATACTTTAAAAGGTCCAATTTTCAGGAAATGATGCACACTTATCATGTCCGTGTGTTGCCATCCTCCCCATCCCCATGTTTAAATCCAGAATCCATTTTACCTGATGTTTCTACCTAGAAAATCCTTTTGCAAGACTACAATTCTAGTACTAGTCAAAAAGGACGAAAAGAAAAAATGTGCTAGCTGTAATGAAAACGCTACAAATCCATATATTCTTCCAGTTACACAAAATACAGCAGTCTACTCTTGAATATGGATCTGTGAGTATTCTCTTCTAGAGTGATATGGTGAAAACCTTCTCTCACAAAATACTATAATCAGCTTTCAGTGAAACCTGCCTTACTGGACATAATAAAAAAAGCTGATTTCTAACACTGTCAGGCCAAAAAAACCCAGCCGGTATCTTCAATGCTCATATTCTTGGAGTTGTTCTTACTATGAATGCACCCATTAGTAATCCCTGTCCTGCTGCCTGCCTCCCCTGGAACACAGATCAGAATTTGCAGAATCCGTGGAGAAGCCAGACTAGTGAAACACTGGTACTGGCTGCTGCTGCTCCTTACTCTATTACCAAAATAAAATCAGACTACTTTAGTCAGAGGAGTTTGGTATCTCACAATTTTTCAGCCACAGCTTGGCAAAACTCCTTATTTCAGGCCTCCAGAAACCCGGGGGGTTGGCTGAGCATACGGCAGGACGCAAACCCACTGGGGCAGCCCCTGGCCCGGGAGCTGGCACAGGGAGCCCCACACAGTCACAACTACCTGGTTTTAATCCTCCATCCCGCTGGGCTCTACTTCAGACCAGAAGTATAACCAGCACTGGCTGGCTTCAGCCAAGCCTATGCTGATAGTAGACAGAACGAAACCAAGTTAATTAAAGTTAAATGCATCCTCAAAGGGGATCTCGGTACCAAAACTCCTTATGCACATTGACCTGGGTAGCATGCATGTTTAATGAGTTCGGCACTTGTCTCGGGTTTAGAAAACACCCAGCAGGGTGGCAGCTCTTCAAACCCACTACACCCAAGCACAAGCAAGTGCTGACTCCGTGGGATGACACAGCTGCGTTGCCAGTTATGGTGATTCTACCTTTATTGCATAATCCTCAGATAGTTAAATTAATTAAAGAGGTGAAGTGACAAAACAAAAGGCACCTACCAATATACTGATTATATAACAGAAAAGGAAATTAAAAAGTCCAGAGGGCTAATGCTCATGTTCAATTTCACAAATATGGATAAATGTTTTAACATCTCCAGCTTCTGCTGATGCTCTTTTTCATAAACACACTTTTGCAAACACATATCCCTGCAGACAGCTTGAGCACACACCTTCAAAGCAGAAGGCAATTTTACTAGTCTGAATTCAGAGCCTTAAACCTCACCCTGCCCTCCCCACACGCATTCTCCAACACACACCACAGGAAACCAGGTCAAGGGCCAGCAGTCATGCCCTTTGGGCTCCAGTATATTAACACACTCATTTGTAAGATAAAAGGACCTGTTAAAGACTCTTAAGAAAGAAAGAAAAAAAAAAAGAAAGAAAAAAATATATCTGTACATAAATAATGTTGAGATACACCAATGAATTCAGCCAATGCCCTTTCAAGGCTGTCATTTAAAGACAGACAGAAAATACCATTCACTATATTACAGTGAGAAGTAACGGGTGATTTGCTGGTTTGCATTAAGTATTATTATGTTCTAGCCAACGTGGCATTAACACACAATCAAATCGCTTTGAATCACAAAAGCTACGTGCCAACATTTTGTAGAAATACACAACCTGTATTACAGAAAGCATCCCTTAAATTAGAACACGGTATAAAAAGATATTTTCCAAAATGCAAATACATTAATAAACAAAAATATTTAAAGAATTATAAGAGGACAGTGTGACTTGATGACAACTGTTTAATACTTTAAAGTCAGAATGAAAAAAACTAATCGTGCAGAAGTCTCAGAAGACATGATTCCAGTGTCCAGCTTTCAGCGGTAACATTGCACGTATAGAAATCCCCCAACCATAATCACATAGATATATAATATTTCCCCAGAAATAGCCAGTTCAAATGGAAAATTGTGAGTTTGGGTTTTTCTGATCTTTTCAAGGAGTCTTCACTTCAGTAAATTTACTAACTTCAGGACCATAACAATCAAATGGAAACTTTAGGGTATTTTTGTATATCCCTGGAAAGAGCAACCATACAACAATTCTAGTTTAAATGAATGTCAAAAGACTGCTTCACGATGCACTGCAGTCTCCAAACTCCTGAAAACTTAATCTGTATTCTGATAATCTAGGTTACAGTTTATCTTCAGGGGTTCTCCTGTAGTATCATTCCTTGATGCTTTAGATTCAGCCTGACATGATTGAAAAGGTTTCCTTTTCTTTCTTCTCCCATTAATCTGAACAGCAAAAGTACACTTTTTTCCCAGGTATCCCTGCCCCTTCCCTTAGAATCAGATGGACTTTATTACGGAGATTACGTTTAAAGAAAACCCTACAGATAAACTATGACCTAGATCAGGGAGATTCTGCCCAATTTATGTTTAAAAAAAAATTGATTTACTTTAAAAGATGTTATTCCATGCCACTCAAAATGTACTTTCAGCCACATTTTGTATGGACCGAGTATGTCATCTTTTATTTCCTAAAATCTAAGTTTAGACTAAGAACGATAGAAGAACTTCTTAGGGTGAGATAAAAGCATACATAACAGCACATACCAGAAAAGAAGTGCTGTAAAACTGAGAAGCCCTCAAGGACCACTCTTTTGCTGAGGAGCAGCATGACCAAGCTGCCAGCTCAGCACCCACGTAATGTCCTTGCTCTTGGTTCAGTTTTGTCACCACGTAGCATCCTCCCAGTGGGGCAGCCAGCTCCAACTTAGGGGACTGCTCTAAAATGCTTCTGAGCACAATACAGAATGACATGAAGATGATTACTTATGAAACGTCATCCTAAAGATGACAGATGTAATTCAGATACTGCCTGGGATTGCATCTCACCCAATTAACCCATCACTGGGATGCACTCAGCCCTGCTGCCCATTGCCAGGCTGATTTCATGCTGACAACTCCATGGGCCAGGTGAGCCGTCAAGGGGTGGGGGAGCTGGTGGACAGCAGGGGATCTGACCTGACTGTACCCCTAAGTACTTGGCACACCCTCATCTCCCCTTTCCTGAGCTGTGGGAGAAGGGGAAGCAGTTTTCAAACTCTGCTCCTCAGTACACAGAGCAGTCCAGAGCTTTTCTGCTCACACTCTCACACACATCCAAACGCAGCTCTGCCAACCCTGGGCTCACCTTCGAGAATAAATAAGCATGCAATATGCCACGCCAAGACATTCTTCCCTGCCCTGCTGTTTCCATGAAGCACAAGATTCCTGAAAACAGCCCTCCCTTGTGCCATCTTTGTTTAATCTCTCAGAGGGCACATATGAAAGCCTCAGCACCACCTCCTGCTGCACCTGCCATTGCCCGACCCAACGCCATCCACGTCTGGCAGGATCTACTCCAGATGGCTTCGGGCCCAAAAGCTCACTAGCAGGTTTTTCTCCACTCCCCAGGACCACACCAGCAGTACTTTCAAACACACAGACATACCTACTGCAAATGCTTCAATCTCCGCTTAAGCAACAAGACCAGTTCCTGGTTTTAGAGAAATCTTGTTTGTCTCAGGCATCAGCATCTTAGCTAATGAGTTTTTGCTTCCCTTCTACACTCCAGAAATACTAGGCTGAGTAATGCATAGCCTAATTGAATGTTAAGGTCACTGGCCAGCTCTTTAATCTTATTTAGTACACTTTGAGACAGTTCATGAGTCATTAGGGCTTCATTCTTGGGGACACAAAGACATAGAGTATACATTAATAAAGAGTATAAATGTAATCCAAAACATGTATTTTACAGATGGCAAAATCAGAAAGATGGCATTAAATATTTCTTTGCAATGTTATAATTTTAATAATGTTGTTTATTTTCATATACAATAAAAATATTTAACTGTCAGAGCCTGATGGTGTCTTGGTAATTTATGATGTTGCTGTAGTTTTAAGAAATTTCCTTAAGTAGTAGAAGTCACACTTTAAATACCAACTTGAAGGGAAAGAAGGGCTCATGGGAGACCTATCTTTAAAATTCCTTCCTTGAAGATAGAAAAGGCAGGGGGAAAGACATTTATCAAGCTGTTACCCATTGTATTTGATTTTATGATGTAAACGGTAATTCAGTGCATGCACATGTGTCAGGAACTTTGCAACACTTTTGAAAGGGATCAGCCTCACTAATTAGGCACTGAAATCCAATTTCTGGGAGAATCTGGGAGTTGAAAGTTGAACATTTTAGCTGGCTTGGAAAGACCTTTGAAAAATAAAGTTAAACAGTAATTATATGTAAGCGTGCTTGAGAAACTTTACACCTGTCTTAACATGAATTAGATCTTTGCATGGATGGTGAAATTCTTGGCATTACTTTAGGTGATTGGGATGGCATTAATTTAGGCAGGGTAAGAATTCAACAGGCACATGCCTAGACAGGTAGGATAAAGGAGCTACTGACTCAAAAAAGCATGACAGCTTATCTGTTGAAAGTCTAAACATGTTAATCATTTAACATAAACAGATCTGCTGATATTTTTAGAAAGGCATTTCAACTCCTAAGTAACAATGTTAAAAAAGGACACCAGTAACTCTAATCATATTTTCCACAGGTCCTCCAAGCCCCTTGTGGATTGTTTCTTCTAGAACTCAGACCAGGAAAGAAGAAAAGAAAAAAAACCAAAACAAAACAAGAAAACAAAAGACAGAAAGAAAGAAAAAAGCCAAAGAGGTGGCTGGGTTTGGGATCAGGACAATAAAGAAGTTGCTGGCAATCACTGTTGGCTATGCTACAGACTCCTCCTCGTGCCTTAGTTTCCTGTCTGTAAAACAAAGATGATCGTGTTTCCCTACCTCACAGGAACGTTCTCAGAATAAATCCATAAATGCCTGGGAGACACTGAGACACCACTGTGACAGAGGCCATAAAAATACCTGGGAAAAAAGAAAAAAACAACACGTATATAAAAATAAGCGTCATAAGTGACCATAACAGCAGAGACATTCACAGACTAAATGGAAAACAAAGGTCAAAACTCCACCCAACAAGACAAACTGTCCATCCTGGGGAAGCAGTGGCTCAGTTCAGCACTTATTCCCATCTGGATGCTTGTAGAACTGTGACAGAAAGGGACAGTTTCCCCTTTCCTATTTGAGCATGACAATCCACCACCACGTACACACAGGAAAGGTGTTTCCCCTGCAGGTCACTGGCTCAGGGCCTCCATTACAAGTATCACATCCAAGAACCCAAATCCCAGCGGCAGACCCAGACACATTGACAATTCTTTTCCTTGGTCCTACTGCAAAACTGAGTTCTTCCAATAGTTAAAAACCTTCTAATTCTCAGCCTAATGCTTATTCCAGAACAGCTTTTATCCATTTGTTTTTGTGCCAACATTGATCCAACAGCTTAAACAGCTTTTTCCCACCCCTGAAGTTTACTCCCTGACAATAAAAATGAATTGCACAACCTCCCCGTCAGGGTTCATTTTACCATCCAAACCAAGCAAGTTTCTTGCTCTCAGATGACTCCCCATCTGTGAGATTACCTACCTCCTCTTGTTACCACACTTCACTGTCTTCTGCCCAGGGCCTTGCATCTCACTGTCACTTTGTGACTGCACAAAGTGCAGACATGGTTCTTCAACATTCCCAGCTAGTAAGCCCCTCCCTCCTACCAAGCTCAGAGCAAAAGTTTCTTTCTCTCAGTGTCTCCTACGGTCATGACCCTGCGTGCACCATGGAGACACGTCCCACTTCCATTGCTCAAGGTCTTTCCGAAAGACATCCTGACCCTTCACAGCCCTGACCATGCCTCCTATCTGTCCTACCTGCAGGGCTTTGAGGCCTCAGGGGACCACTCCATGGTGCCAGGGACACAAACAGGGAACACACATAGTCTCCCTAAAACCACACCTCCTATCTTCAGTGTCAACTCGGCTCAGCAACCAAGTGCTCGAGCTCAATTACACCGTTAAGTGTTCTTTAACGTGAGCCAAATGACTACAGCCCTCAGAAGGATAAGTGATTCAAAATTATGCAAATGCACAGAATGCGTTATTTAGTCTTTATCATTTACAAAATACTCATTTCATAAACAGTTTCGGCACTCTTTCCGAGCGCGTGACAGGGCCCTGAAATCAGGTCTGCAATGGCTGCTGCTTTGTGCACTGACCACATCCTTGGTGGGAGGAGAGGAATGCCACTGCTTTGCTCCAGAGCAGAGGTGGGACGCAGGCTGAGACATCCTGACAACCCACTGCACCCCACACTTACGGGTACCTCCAACTCTCCTCTCACACATACACCCCTTGGAGACACCCCCTCATCTCCTCAAAACCTGAGCTGACCAGAACAACAAAAAACCCCTCACATTTTTTTATTTATTTCTAGTGAGAGAGGGCAGTTCCTTTCCTTCTGGCACAGTGAGAAGAACCACCCTGGGAGCTGGTTGGACAACCACTAGAGCTGGTTGGAGGGGAACTGCAAGCTCACCCCTTCCGCTAGCAGTCTACTGCCAGATCAGACTGGAATGTGTTGGGAACCTCAGCTCAGGGAATCAGAATACACTCACCTTTCCAAGGACTCAGATCCATTTAAAACCGTTCTCTAATAACCTTCACAAACAAATATATTATGCAATTTTATGTCATGCAGCATTGACTTCAATGACTCTGTGGCAGTGCTTACTCTAGTGTATTTACTTCTGGCACTCACTGGCAGCATTCCCTGCAGTCATTCACAGTGTGTTCTTGTTTTAAACCTGGAGGTCGTACCCTGCCAATATCTATGCACAATGCTCCTCAGTGTGTTTCTCATAACTTTAACCATGTTGTATCTCTTTCTTCTGTCCCTTGCCTACAAGATGTCTTAACTTTTTTCCCCCTTCTCACACAGGGTGTCAATTTTCTACACCAGCATCTCTCCCTCAGTGTAAGGTTACAAACTCCATCCTCCAGCTGTCCCACACATGGTCTATCTTCATCCCTTAGATCAGATTTTTAGAGGAGCACCCTGGTACCACCTTGCTGCCCTTGACCAAGACTAACATACTACGTTAGCAGAAGATAGACTATACAAATCTGTTTTCTCCCTTTGACCACCAACGTGACAACCTCATTGATACTGTCTCTTTGCACTCTCTTCCTCATCTAGTCTTTGTTGCAATAGCCATCACATCTGAGTGGCATCCGTCCAGCAGTAAGTGGTTTGTTAAATCCCAGGACATGTTGTATACAGAGAAGAATACTTAAGTTACTTAAATGGCAATCCTTTATTAAATGCACAAAAATGCTTGAAATTTCTGTAAGCCAACAATTTCAGTTAATACCCTCCCTTAAATGTATCAGTCTCTGCGCTAATTGTTGTATTGCTTTTTATGCTTCTCTTTTGAATTTATTCTTTGGAAACCCTATAGAAATTCCTATAGTTCTAGCACACATAGCTGCAGCCATCCATGGCACACACGCATGTCCTTTCTTCTAAAAGCATTAAGTAGATTCTGCATTTGCACAGTAGGTGCAGTCGAAGTCAACTATTCTCAGCTACACCACAGTGGCTTTACTGCTAGAAAAAGAAGAGGAATTATGCCACACACACACACAAAAAATTTAAAAAAATCTACACTAAAAATATCAAGACAGCAGAAAGAACTTTAAGATGAGGGTAGAAAATACCTTCAGTCATACCAAGTTCTGTTTAATATGCAATTTAAGACCCCTGGAAACCTCTGCCACAACAGGACCTGTGCACGCTGCAGCTATTGCCTGTGCTCTGTATTTCTTTGCATCTGTTTGTCTGACACGTTTATTTAAAATTTTACACTGATCCAGTTTTTGATGTCATAGCGACTTTATAAAACAGATGTTCTGCTTATACAGGGAGAGGGCATATAAACATGAGGCAGTCACTGCTGAGGATTAAACAGTAGCAAAAAAAATTACATGAGCAGTGACGAAAGTGGTAATGGCAGTTCACTGAAGATAACCTCCCCCGTGAAGCATGCTGCAGTCTCCACCGTGCTAATTTAGGTTGTTAAAAGCCTGAAGTGACTAAAGAGAGAGGATACGAACAGGATTTTAGCACTCTAAATTACACATGGCTTCCCCTCTTGCCCGAGTTAAACTCAAGGCCAGCAGTGCAGCAGAGACACTGCTGAGAGCTGCGATGCTGCTGTGCCCCCCCAGCACCCTGGAACAGCAGCTCAGCACCTGCACACCTCTGCAGCTGGAAGCACCAGTGCTACCATCGCAGTTTTTGCCAGTTCCCATGTGTCAAGCCCAGAATATTTTCCGAAACTCTTCCAGGCTGTTTTTTCAGTCTACATGACAGTATTTACTGAACAGACAATACCAGTAGCCATGAGCACTTCATGCAGCATTGACAATAGCAAGGAATTCCTCGTTTCTTGGTAAGCTCCCATGCTGGCTGACACAGCAAGAGGCACTGAGAGAGGTCAAGAAAAGCCACAACTTATCACAAAAAAATGGCAAATTGTGAAGAACCTGTATTGCAAGGTTAGCTGCCTAGGCACAGCTTTAATAGAGTTCCATAAATACCTCAGTCTTAACACTGACAGGGGTTAAAAACCTATTATCTTTCCCAAATGACAGTGTGAACATATGTTCAATCAAACACCCCGCCCCACCAAGCTACAAAGTAGATTCTGCTCTTTCAGTTCCACAAATACAAACCACAGGGAGCATTTTAAATGAAAGCATTATGAAGATTACATTAGGCGAGTTTGATCTACTGTAAAAACACTCGCACACAACATTAAGAGGGAGAACAACCTTTAACACCTGCTTTCTCTTCAAACGTAGCATTATCTCTGTGCCTGGCTTGGCTCTTTATGGGATGAAATCTTAAGCTAAATCGCATGGCTTATTCCACCAGCAAAGAATACTTTAAAATGTTTGGGACCAGAGCGGCCCACTAATACTGAACTGGTGAGAATATCCTTCCAGGAGAGCGCACTCTGCCGAGCTGCTTGGCTGGCTGCCACCCAGCAGCACGACTCTGCACAGGGGAGAAGGTTTTCACCCTGGTGTGAAATGTTGTGACACAAGAGGAGATGTGGCAGCTGGAAAAGGACTGCACAACCCAAGCAGTGTTGAAAGTCATCATCATAAATATTCACAAGCAGACTGATTTGTTTTCTTAGCAATAGCGCATCGCTATTCACAAATATTAATTAGTTTCTAAATCCCACCTGTTACTCCACCACTCCCTGGCTGCGGAGGCTGCCGCTCCTCCACACTGCTCTGAGATTTAATGATGTTTCAACTTCCACAGCTCGCTCAGCTACTGGGAGGAGAGGCAGGCAATAATTACTTAAGTCTTCCTCTGCCGGCCTCTCTTGAGGATGAAACAAGCAGCTTTAATGGCCTCTGAAGGGAGCCTAGTCCAGCCTGGCTCAGATGGGAAGGATGACAACTGCACTGCTCCATCTTTGGAGTGGAGAAGGGTTTTAAAGATCTGAACTTCAAAGATCTCAACGAGGCGAAAGTTCAAGCTCAAACACTCTCCGCACTGGAGGGAGGAAAGCTTCTAATGCAATCACTTGGGTTTCCAGCAATCGCTCACACTTTAGACAGAGCTGAGGCTCCAGGAATTGCCTGTCACATCCTACAGTATAAATAAATCTCAGTCTGCCAGGAGGAAAGCTGTTACAAACCTAAGCAATTTTGTTTGGATTTCTTTAGATCAACTCCTCAAAAGATCTCTCTGAAGGCAAGAGGTACAGATGTAGGCAGACAGACATGACAGGATTCCTTCTCCTCACTAACAATGGTGAATGCACTCCCCCCCTCCTCCTAATAATTATAGGCATCAACCATAACGTGAGAAAGTTAGGCAGAACACTGAGGAAATTGGGCAGAGCACTGATAAAATGCATGACCCGGCAGCACCCTTAAGGTTGAAGAAGTGATATGGATGAATGACTGCATGCGGTCTTGGTCTCTCTACAAACCCTGGATGTAAGATCCCTCAGACCTCTGAAACACAATCATCCCATCTGCTGACAGGCACAGATGACTAGGGAGGATAAGCTTATCTTGGTGAATTCTAATACAAATGAAGAAAGGACTAACTACTTGAGCCCAGGCTCACACCCAGCCCCATTGTAAAGGATTAACCTGAAGCATCATCCTCACAGATGCCAGCTGAAAGACTCAAGCTCCAAAACCCAGCATTTGGCGTTTCCACCGCATTAGGAAGCGGCGCTGCCTTCCCAGCACAGATGCAGCACGAACGTTGTTATCCCACAGCTGACAGACTTGATACCAAGGCACAGACATCAGCTTGTACACTTCCCAGGGAGGAGACACAATCTATTCAATACATCTTCCTACAACATCAGATTTTTCTTACCAGGTACACAGTGTGATTTCACTGGTACAGTTCAATCTGAATACTACTTAACAGGTTTTTTTAAGATCTTATGCATCACGTCATCAGCTCTACAGAGCAGCTACAGAGTAGAACAAGTAACAAATAACAGATTTAAGGTGAAAATCAAAGCAGTTTTTGCTGGAAAATGTAACCACAGGACAATTTAACCTTGTCGTTGCTAAATATGGAACAGGGGAGTTGCAGACAGCACTTGCTATCCTAAAACTCCTCAGTGAAAAAAAAAAAAAAAAATCTCTGCAATAGTCCCTGCAGACAGCAATAACCCAAGACTACCAGGACTTTCTGAGAGTTTGGTTAGCCACACATTCAAGTTCGTAAAATTATAAAACTCCTCAGTGGGAGGACAAGAATGTCTAAAGTAATTTTCCCAGTGACTGGCAAACATGGTGCTGAATGTCTTAGGGACTTGAATGGCTGAAGCTAAAGTTAAGCTTCACCAGAGCTATATTTAGTTCTGCACAAATACAACTGAGGAAACACTTTCTTCCCAGTTACTAATGCAGTGTGACAGGAAACAATTATTTGCTCAGTGTTTAATGTTACCTTTGGTGAATATCTGGCTTGCAGAAATTGTATCTTGTATAATAGAAAACGAAGCTGATATTCTGCAAATCAGTGAGAAAACTCATTTAAGACGATGAAGAAACATTTGATTTGCACATGTCTGAACTACTCTAGTCTTAGCTATGCAGACAGAGTTAGTGTTGAGGCCTCTTTTGCTTTGATACTAAACTACAAAGTGAGTTTCTTTTTCGAATCATACGTTAATTTATTCAAGAACTCTGTGGCTATCTGAAGAATATTATGGCTTCTCCGAAGTGTAAAACAGCGCTGTGCAGAAGGACAGAACAATTGGGTAGGGGGAAAAAAAAGCCTATCTTTTATGATTTCAAGTGCCAGTTTATCTCTATGGAAAATGCAATTCTGGGTCACAAGGGAGCTCTCAGCTCAGCAATCACTTTAGACTTCAATGTCTACAAAACACAAAAGACAACAAAATGCATGATCCAAATGAAGGGCTAGTTAAACTGTGGAAAACCAAGCCATGAATATATATAGAGGAATCCCACATGCTTCAGAAGTGCTTAAAAGGGCTGCACTTCAAAAATCCTACGCACGTGTGTGAGAAGAAACGCTGCTCCTGCCTACTGCAGGAAGAATGCCAACCAACAGGCCTGGTGTTTCCAAGACATTTAACACAGCATCCTTACACACTAAGAAAGTTAGAAAGCATAGAACACTGGCACAAGCAACATGTCCTTTCTTTTGGCACTGCTGGGCAAGTATTTGCCAGGCCCTTTACCACACTGAGTCACACCAGTATTTCTAAAGCTAGAGGAGTTGGCACTTTGTGCTTAGCTTAAGTGATTAAGACCCAGTATAACCAGAAAGATGTACTAAGTATCTGTGTCCTGATGTGATAGTAACCTTTCCAGTTGCAAATCCCTTTGAGATGGAAGGCAGATGAGTGCTCAGCACCATCTGAAAGACCACCAACACCCAAGACTTTTTTAGGCAAAGCAGGACTACTAAAATGAACACACATCTTTGCATAAACTTCCACAGCTTTCTTCTGGAATTTAAAAAAAAACCAAAACAAAAAAACTCACCCAAAAAACCCAAACAAACAAAAAAACCCTCACCACAACAAAAACCAAACCACACCACACAGCAAAACAAAAAAGAAAGGAGTTGATAAACATTTGGTTTCTTGGTAGTGTTATTTTGCCAGTAGGTTCTCAGCAGCACGTCAAACACAGATGTGAGTTCTGGGCACAAAGCAAACCAATCTCTCACTGGAAATCAAAACATTCCTTAGGAAAACTCCTATTCTAAACAATCCTGCCTACAGTGCAAAGCACAACTAATTTTTATGAAAAAGTTACAAGGATTTCCAGGGAGAAATGACACCTCCACTACTTCCACCTGTATGGAATCTAGGAACATTGTTTATAGGCTTTGAGGATCCTGTGGCAAGGGGAAAATGTCATGCCCCAAATGTCTGTATAAGGTGAAGTGTATCAAAACTTCTCACATGAGTTCACCAGCAGGCAGAGCTTCGAGCTGAGGATGCCTGTTCAACTGTGTTCTTGTACCTAACTGGGACATTCCGTAGGCATAATATTTTGCCTTGAGGAACAGAAGGTCTGACCAGGAACTTTATTTCTGATGACCATAAGGTACATGCCTGTGTTTTACTTGCTACATTTTTACTGTAACAGGGTAACTTCTACAGTGCCTTCTACATTGATCAGCAAAACCAGTGCTGAAATCAAAGACTGGTTATTTTGTCTACAGTGCTGGAGGGCAGAGGGCTAAATTTTCTTCAGCTATACCCAACTAACGTGCTACCATTTCATCCAAGCACAGCTAAACATCTCACTCCCAATACTGTCAACGGAGGAGGAACAATCACAGAGTTGCATCGCAGGGGTAGAGGAGCGTGTCGATATGCAGCCCCTACTTCTTGCTGAGTACTAAAGGGTAGCAGCTATGTCACCTTGTTCAGATATATAACAGATTAAAGGCTTTTCTCTATTTCAGCGGTGCTGACACATCCAGACTCGTGGGCCAATACAGGCATAAGCTTCGTAAAACAAGATGTGGTTGAAGCTTTTCATGCAGCTGATGCAATATGAATGTATTTTCTCTCTGCTCTTGTATTACTCCTGTACACAAAACACTACAGCAACGCTCTCCATGACTAAACAGGAACAGTCACTGTCAAACTTTGATGGACAGATCCAACTGGACTTGCAGCAGTCAAACACACATTGGTCACCTTCACCTTTTAGTTACCTAGAAGCTTTCATTAAGTTATTATATGACTCTATACTTCTACTTGGCTGCTCTCTCAAAAGAGAGGACACAAAGCAAAACAAGGCTCCTGCTTGGAACAAGATGAGTAATTTTCCTGGAACAGAGTCATTTTCACTAGAAATCTCATTTCCCACCTTCTCCCACTCCCTCAAAGACTCATCTACTTGTCCTCTTCATCACAGTGCTAAAATAATCAGGAAGTAGGAACCTCCTTTCTGATATGGGTTGCCACGTGGCACCTCATCTCTGCCCAAAGAGTATTGAGCCTTTAAACAAATGCATAATGTGCATGGAGTCTCCGAGAATTTAAAGGTTTACAGAATGAAAAGGATGACAGGCATACAAATTACCAGTAGCTACTGAGTAATCAAAGGGATAAAGACACATGTTTTAGGAATTAAGAGTAGTTAATTATTAGGAATTAGGATTAGAGATGTTATTTTTAAGAAGCTAACTACTACACATCAGCCTATTGTGTCTTTTCTTGCACATAGAACATCTGACACTGAATAGGATGCTTGAGTGATGGCTCTCATCTCATCCAAAGCATCCATTCCCTCAACAGCCATCCCAGCCTTGGAGTCTGCCAAGGGTAAATCAGGAGTATTTCATTCTATACACAAGATCTCAAAATCCCAGCTCTCCACGCTGTTTAAGCCATGGTAACAGTGTTGTTTGAGAAAACCCTGTGCTGATACTCAACTAGCTTGGAAAAGAGAAAGAGCAGAACACAGTTACTGATGAGCTAGTAAAGAGCACTCTAAAAGAACTGCTCAGAGGTTCCCCACCCTCTCTTTTGCAAGGTTTTAAGTCCACATCAAGAAGACTCCTCTACAGAACTGACTTTAAGAGACTATAGAGGACTCTGAAGTTTTTCTAGAACCAGAGAAGACCACACACCAGTGTCTTGCAACACCAGAACACCTCTAGCAGAGGGGTACAGAAATGAATCTGAGAAAATAAAATGTCCACACAACTACACTACTATGCAAACTAATAAGAGTGCCACCAATATGACAGACAGCATCAAGTCAGGACTAGTACTGTTCTCTGAGGGTTACTAGCTCTCCCATCTTCTTTGCCTGCCCAATGGCTTACTCCACAGGACAGCAAATTCTAACTGTAATGGAAAAATTACTTCTATGTTATGAGAAACAAATATTACAAAATTTTTGTGAAAATATACAATGGGAAGGTTTGTTTCCTTTTAATCCATTGCGAATCATTGCATCAGACTACCACAACAGGATAATCTCCCAAGTAGGTAGCATTAACACCTTGCTACAGCATAAATTCAAGACAAACAATAAATGGCATGGAGAATACTTTCAGAGGAACTGTTAAAGTTCACATTAGCATTGCCTCAAATGTGTCCTCCAGTGCACTGAGGAGTTGATGTTTATTTGTCTCTCTACAAGGTTTTTGACAGACTGCTCAAAGACCCTTACAAATGCCTTAACAGCGGAGAATTAGTAACATCCAAACCAGTAAACAACCACCCCCAGCAAACCCTTATCCTAAATGCAATCAAGCTTTCTTAACACTTCTACAAAATGTACTTTTTTCTTTCCCCCTCCTTTAAAAGTGCAAGAAAAAGTTAGAAATAAATTAGCATCAATCTACATGAACCTAAAAGGTTTTTCTTTCAGCAGCAGCAATGTTACCATCCCAGACCAGAGCTGGAATTGCAACGATCACTCAGACTGGAATATCCAATCCCTGCCAACTGACTAAAGGTGAGCTGCAGATTAAAAATAAAACATACGTGTTTGAAGTGGAAATAGATGAAAACACACCACCACACACCCATTAGTACAAAGCATCTATTATAGATGCATATTAAATGTGGACAGATACACTCACAAAATTTAGGCAAGCATACTTTCAAAGACGCAGCTTTCACCACTCCCATACCAGAATTATCATGAGCTAGAATCCCCACTGAGTGATCTGCTATAACAGGAAGTATTAAAATAAAGAGCACTTTACAGAGTTATTTACAATACAAACACTCTATTTTTTGCTTAGTAAATTAAGCCAAAATCCTATCTCAGAGCTGCTTGTATTTCAATTTTATACATGTGAATAAAGCACCCAAAAAAATGGAATATATTGGTAATAGTAAAATAAATGCATTGTTTATCCATTTTGCTCTACAATTCCACCCTTTTACCATCATGCACTGAAATATTTGTGTCTTGTGTCTTCTGAAACTGATGGATAATTGAATGTGATACCAAATGCAAACACCACACAGAACTCTAAAGGCTATATCAGCACTACATATTTATACGTATATTAACAGTACCATATAGTACAGAAACTACAAGGACCAACTTTGGATAGTCAGATTTCTTATTTCTTGTAATCACAAATACAAGAAATCACAATTTCTTGTACACCTGCAACATGCTTATACAAGTGATACTGAATTTAAAAAAAAAGTCTCAGATACATAAAATCTTCTTTTCACATTGTTCAGGGAGGGGAAAAAAAGAAAACAACTGAAAACATTTACTTTTAGAATATATTTAAATGATATCTTAAACCTAACTTTTATTAAGCACTTTTTTTCTAAAGCATTACAACATATTTTATGAATTTAGAAATACACATAACATTACAATGAATTTCTATATCAAAAGTATTCAAATTTAATATAGTTTAAAAAAACCCCTTCATTTGCTGCCCATGCCTTTGAGAGAGGCAAATCACCAGGCTCAACAACTGAAAGTAAGGTACTAAACCAACTCTAAATAGCAAGTGACCTTCTGCCTCATGTAGAAAAAGCTTTTTTCCTAATTTCAGTTTATTCACTTAATTCAATTCGGGGGCTTGATTTGCTCAAAATAAGAAATCAATTAAGAAATAACACACATAAATATCTGTTTTCATTTTCCAATCTAGCAATAAACATTAAGTGCAAGAGGATGACATCTACCATTTATAAAATCCTCCAGGGCCAAAACCATTTTCCAGTCACTGTCTAGAGTTAATACCTGTAACTATTTTAAACCTTGAAAGCACTCCCTTACCCATTCAAAAAGCAAAACGCAGAATGTTTGCTTTTGATTTATGTATCCAGTAAATTTAAGAAAATAATAGTTAATATTGTTTCACGCTTTTTAACTGAATTCAAATTTTGACATCAATACAACTACATATTCAGCACTCAATATACATTAAACAAATATTTTACTACCAAAATATGAGCATGAAGTACTTGAATGCTTATTTGGCATAGCTAGACAATTATAGCATAGGCTTACAATGTTGACAAAAGGTGTTACTTTATTGTAAAAGCTGTACTTAGCAGCAAATCAAGGCAATCTAATAATTACCAAACTGCTAATAATTAACCTCTCCTTTGAGACATGTAACAAAGTAAGATCAAAGTGCCTGATTTACATCAAAGTTTCTGCTTGATTTACATCGTTATTTAAATCATGTTTCAGAGAATGAGGTATTTATTACAAAGTAGCAAAAAAAGTGGTAGAAAGATTTTAATGAACTCTGACAATGATCTATTTTTAGCCTCATCCCAAGTTCACCATGGATTTAGCAGAAAAATTCCTGAAGGTTGCTGAGTTACTTTATAGGTTTTGTATCTGGTAGTCTTTAATTTCAGAATATTCAGATGGGGTAGAACACAAGAATGAGTTACTTTACAATTCCCTGGGAGATGGAAAAGCAGGGGTATCTGGACAGATTTCATCATGCCCCTACCCATGCTAGGATCAGCTTCCTGCTGGTGAATCAAGCCTCCCAAGTACCTCCTACTCACCCATGCACCAACAAGTAACATCTCAATGGTACTTCAGAGCCCACACTGGGATTAAGCAAAATATCCCAGAGCTCCGACACAATCTTTTACTGATGAGGGGAGTAAAGAGGGAGGACAATCTCTTATCTCAGTCATGGTATTTTTCCTTTATTACAAGAATTAAAGAATTATGAGAAATGTACAAAGTTAATGCAGACAAATTATTTTTTTTATCTCGCTAGTATTTTAATTAAAACCTTTTGTCATGTCTGCTAAGCAAGTTCAAAGTGTTGCAATGGGAATGAAGGAGTCTTGTTATGCTTGGGGAGAAAAAAAAATTTTTTTCAACTTTTACCAAATCAGTGACTGCAATTACTACAGGAATAAATCAAATTTGTAGCAGGCAACCACAAGGCATAATCATTTTCTGTGCAGCCATAAATGAGTTTATTTTTGTCGCAATGTGATAAAGTTTAACATTTTCTGCATGTCAGACAGATTATTTTGATAATATTCTTTACATTTCCTCCTTATTAATGAGATGAAAAATTCGCTATTAAGATATGCAAGTCATCTTAGTACAACGTGCTACTGGATAAGCTTCAACAAAATCTTAACATGCTTTTTTCTAACCCCATTAATACAATAAACACACAGCCAAAATTCATTGTATTGGACAATGTTCTCGCAAAATATCAAGAAGTGGAATTCAGCAAAACACAGCAAATCAGTTAAGTCTTTTTTTTTTATTATTCAACTCAGAACACTGAAGCAGGGGAGACAAAAGCAGTTTGAATTTTCATTATTTGCAAAGATATTTTTTTTTCAATTTAACTGAATGCGAGAAAAAAAAAAATGTTGTTTTTTATCATGACAAAGACTACCTCTGCTATTTAAAAGTACTTTCACATCTTCACTTTCACTACTAACCTTTTGTGAAGAACAATTTCCGATTGCTAGGCTATTTTTCATTTGCCTACCTCTACTGATAAAAAAAAAAAGAGCGCATGTAAAATGGCAGATTTGAGAGACTTAGAAAACTTGAATAGCTTACGTATATAAAATCGAATACAGTTCTGCAAAACCTAAAAGTAACGTTATCGAAAGAGCGGATCTCTTCGGTACACAACCGCACTGGCAACCAGCAAGCGGCTCCGGCACCCACTGCCATCAAACCACAACCGCACGTCACGAACAGAGTGATTTGTTCTTCGCTTGAATATCAGTTTTGAAAAGTAAACATGTACGTGCACACGCATGCATTTGAGTACATGTACAAAGGCCGCCCATAATCAAATAAACCTGACAGCTCCTACCTGAAAAAAGCATTTTTATGAGACTGCAGAGCTCAAGTCAGCAGAATAGTTTGGAAAAAGTTATCCAAGAATTTACCATTTACAAATTTCTCCTTGACGTGGTCTGGAAAACTACAATGGAAAGGAACAATGGGAAATAGAGCAGGCAGGCTGTCACCTCTGGTGCCGAAAGAGATGGCCGAGTGATGCCACCACAAATGGGAAGGATGGCTCTGAAAATGTTTCCGTAAGACCGCTACAGAAAGACCTTTATCAGCTACTGACTATAAATTATATTTTTTCCACAAAGGAACCTTCTGGCACAATGTGCAGAGAGGACATAAAACGCAATCTGTCTGCCAATGAAACTAGAAAGTGAATGTGAAGGCGGGCGAGGCAGCATATTTTGTTGAAATATGTAGATATGCCACTTAGATCTCAATGTGTGCCGCCGTCTGACACCAAAGGGTGAAATGTTCTGATCTCTGCTGACAATATTTATACTGAGAAAGCCTCCAGTATTTCATTCAAAGTTCCCAAAATGCCCTTCGTGCTCTCTCTGGCAGCGAGAGGGCTGGGTGAGAACGCCCTGCAAGCCAGGCAAACAGACAGAGCCAGTGGACCACCTCACCAGCATGACTTATTTCCATCTTAGCAGCACTTGTCTATCTACTTCTAGAAGACAACTGAGGATCATGGGAACCAAATTTGCTGGTTTCTACAGGGAAGAAAAAAAAAAATTAAATCCTTCAACAAGGAGCACAGTAGCCTCCATCACCAGCAGGGTGGGAGGGAGGTCAGTGCCACCCGCACCACTGGCCATTGCCATGGAGGCCATGCCTGCAGCGGAGTGGGCAAGGAGTCTTTCCCTGCAGACAGATTAAGCAATTAAATCATCCAGGAACAAGATTATGGATTTGGCTTTTTCCCTTCTCCTCACCTTTGTTCGATAATTTGTGTAACCTGTAGTATTAAATAGAAGAACAGCAACCATGTCTTTTATAAATATTTTTTTTTAAGTAACAAAATAACCATCACACTCTAATCTAATAAAGCTCTTAAACAAAATCAGTAATATTCCATCAAATAGGCATGCAGAACACTAATGCAAGTTAAACAGACACATACAGAAAAAATATTAGGATCTGTGTAATACAACTCAATTTTCAGCAAGGCAATACTAAAATATAATTAGCTAAATATTTTAAAATACAAATATGAAGATTAAGCAATGCTGCAAGAGGGCACAAGATCTAAAGGGCAATGGATCTAAAGATACAATTTTAAATATTTAAGCTAGTTTTTGTCTTGAGGGCACAGGATCTAAAGGGCAATGGATCTAAAGATACACTTTTAAATATTTAAGCCAGTTTTTCCCTTGAATTTTTATCATCCTATTAACATATGTTTATACAGTTTGTATAACTTCGTGCATTACAATGTTTTTTCAATTGTTTAATCTTCCTCTTTCTATTTTTTAAACATCCAGCAATTGCTCAAGCCTCTGGGTGTATTTATTTTAATTAAATACAACAAAACCAAATGAAAAGCTTTTGCATTGTTTGAAAGAGACCACTCAGAATTTTCCTCCGTGCGTTGCAATGGAGATCTGTCAGATACGTCCCCAGAGTAACTTTGCCAAAGACAATAGCTGTGCCAACAGCAATTTGTCTGCACTGTCAAGGGAAACATTTTAACAAAAAACGAATGATTTCATATTTGTATTGTGTTTACACAAAGAAGAGCTGATCAGAACAAATATTTAATGCATAGGGTAGCACCTTCCATTCTTTGCCAGCAGGAGGGCACACTCCCACACCCCAGATAAAACCGGGGTGGACACGGCCCAGGACAGACTGACACTCTAGTCACACCTTTACTTCTCTTTAATCAATTAAAAGCATCTGCTTTTATTCCCTGGAAGACGGATGCTGACATGTTTTGCCAAGAGGCCTGTCCCCCCATCAAAACCAGCCTCACCCACGTGCCGGTCGGTCCTCGCTCCATCAGGCTGCAAAGCATCACATCTCTACGCTCTACAACTCCTGCCAACGTGGCTGTTCACCTAAAAGCAGGTAATGCCAGGCTCTGCCTTCCCCTTCACCCACCGCTATTTACTCCCACAACCAGAACTGTGCAGTTCAAAACTCAGAAGGTAAATGGAGGCTTCAAAGACTTCCTCCCAGTATCTAGCCAGAAAAATAACTTTTCCATATTTATGCCTTTTCACTGCAACCAATTTCTTCTGTAACAAAAGGCTGCTTTTGAGGTAAACTCCTTACACTACATTGGGGCAACAGACTCCAACAGCACTTTAGGTGCTGTTTGAAGAGGTTTTCTAAAATCCTGCATAAATATGCAGGAACTGCACATGCAAAGAAGAAAACAGGATTTCTGTGGTCTTCCAGCCCACCACTCTAATGCTGTACAAATTTAATGTAAATAAAGGCAGACAACACTCAGAATATGCTGCTGCTTCAGAATGTTATTTTGTAACAATAATTACCAAAAAAAGCACAGTCCTATTTGAGAAATATTTTATTTTTTTCTCTCTCTAAATAATGTTACACTGATGAGAAGTTATTCACCAAACTCACTGTGTTATCCAAAATACTTGTGCCCCTTTGAAATAAAGTGCAAGGCAGTATTTTAGGGAGCCTATTTTTGTTCACATGCATGGATATCGTTAGTGAATACAAGCAAAGTTTAACAACTGTAGCAGCAAATAATTTCACATCACAGAAATTGCCCTGCATTTTTAGGAAATACCCTGGAAGCAGTCTACTTCAGCAGAGACAGTAAGACTACTTAGAAATTACTTGTCTGCAAAGTGTGAAGATGACTGAGGGCCAAGCAGTACCTTTCTTCTCAAACTAGTCTATCCAAACAGTGCCACTGAAACTCACCGAATTTCTCTCCCCTCCCTTTAAACAAATTTGAAGTTACATTTGCTTTAATTCTATTTCTTCTATGCTAACAAGAGAGCCTTTCTAGATACTAGCTTTCAGCAAATCTTTATATTAGTTTCACCTAATCTTCAGGCTTCCACTCACCAATTGCAGAAATCTGGAGAAATAATTTCCCAGAGTGAATTACTTATTAAAAAGCAAACATACCACTGAAAGAGCCCAAACCAGGGCCCATGCAAGGCCAAAGTGATACTCTCAGTCCCCGTGATCTCTCCCAGCAGATTCTGTCAGATCACTCTGAACTGCTTATGAACACTGCTGGTAATTTTTTTTTTTTTTTTGATAGCCAACAAAGGGGCAATTACAGAGTAGCACCAAGATACAGCTTGCATTTTGGGAGGATTTCACCCAGGAACAGGCATTTAAGATCTCCAAGGGCCCTATTACTACTTTCTTCTCCAATAATACCCAGGATTGCTCTGGCATTTGAAACAAAAATCAAGCTTTAACAATTCCGTTTCCCAAAATTTGCTTTCTTTTAATTGTGACAATACAGATATTCATGTTAAACTATTCAGCTATCTACCTGCACAATTTTACAGCTGTATTCATACTCTAGGTGAATCATATTTAGAAAAATATATACCTTCTATATAAACATGGTATGACAACCTGTCAAGTTATCTTTTATCATATAACTCCATCCTTTGAAAGACCTAAAGATAGTTTATAGAGTCATTTGGAAATTTAGTCATAGAATGGTAGGGGTTGGAAGGGACCTCTGGAGATCATTGAGTCCAACCCCCCTGCCAGCACAGGATCACCCAGGGCAGGCCACACAGGAACAGATCCAGGGGGGTCTTGAAAGTCTCTAGAGAAGATGACTCCACAACCTCTCTGGGCAGCCTGTTCCAGGCTCTGTCACTCTCACAGGAAAAGTTTTTCCTCATGTTGAGGTGGAACTTCCTGTGTTTCACCTTGCGACCACTATCTCTTGTCCTATCCCAGGGCACCACTGAAAAGAGACTGGCCCCTCCTACTTGACATCCACCCTTCAGGTATTTGTAAACATTCATAAGATCCCCTCTCAGTCTTCTCTTTTCTAAGCTAAACAGCCCCAGGGCTCTCACTTCATCATGGGATAGATGCATAAAAAGTGTCAAGAGAAACAACCCTGATCATTCAAGGAGCTTCCAAGGGGCTGAGGGATA
Source organism: Actenoides hombroni (assembly GCA_024336885.1). Lineage (NCBI taxonomy): Eukaryota > Metazoa > Chordata > Aves > Coraciiformes > Alcedinidae > Actenoides > Actenoides hombroni. The sequence goes on along the minus strand of WUAM01000359.1, from coordinate 13,750,393 downwards.
GCTCCCAACTATCTCTCCTCCCCACATTTCATTTTGAAGTAATTTGCCCTAACATACGAGTCTCACTCAGACAATACACCTTTATTACCTTGTTTCATGGCTGCCTGCTATCATCCAACTTGCTTTCATCCATTCCCAGACTTTCACAGAAGAAGGAAGAGGTATAAAAACCAAAAGTACTGAAAAATCCCAGTAGGATGTAGGAAATGCAAAGTATGAACCTGACATGTCATTCCCAGGTGCAACTGACACCGCAGGCAATGCACATCAAGGCCTGAGAGAACCCTGCCCTCAGGTATCAAGGGCTGCCCAAATTAACTCCAGGTAGAAAGCTGATCTTCAAAACAATCAGCCCCATCCCCAAAAGCTTCTCAGTTCTCAAAGTTTCCAGTCATGCTAGAAAATAAAATGCAAAGAATGACCAACAACCCCCACAGCTCGGTTTTACCCTCCAATAAATGAGCAGTGGGCAAAGGAGATCTCTGCCTCAGCTCCTCACCCCAAAACACCCCATCCCTACCGTGAGAATAACTGTGAGCTCCACCACAGCCAGGACTCGCTGCAGCTCCATCGGGTTTGTTTGATAACAATCCTACCTTCTCCACCAGTATGAAAACTCAGCAACTTCTCTCTGAGCCAGTTGGGCTCACCATACAGACACACTCAGCACTGCAAGAACAAACTGCGTTTTACTAGCACCGTCCATTTTATGGAACTTTAAATTAAATTTCACATAAAAACTCTGCTTTCGATGTCCCTTAATCAGTCTTCTGTTTATGACTTTGCACAACCCTACCCAATATAAAGATTTGTCAAACACAGTAATTTCCTCAGTAACATTCAGCACACCAGATGCTTCCTGTGCAAATCAAGTGATAACCCACCTTCTCCCATAGGAAAGCCAACAGATCATTTTTATGCTTCTACTTTTTTTTTTTTTTCAACAGTTCAGTTAACCCTAATGCCCTATTTCTCTTCCATTTCCAGTCAGATGGCTTCCTCAGCTAAAAAATTTAATTCCTGATAAGACAACCTTTCAACCAACAAAAAATGGACTCTTGACTAAAGGCAACCGGCTGCACCAGCAGAGGTTGTTCAATTCTGGTTAGGTTTGGTTTTTTTTCTATTGTACTCAAAATCACTGCACCATCAGTGGACACAGAAATGAATTAGAGTGCAAAAAACACTGATGTGTCTCAATTCCACAGGCACTCGCCAGCAGGCTCAGCCTGCCATCCCCACTGCACGCAGCGAGGAGGCTGCAGCTGCACAGAGAGGCTCCCACATCAGGCACATTCATTTCCAAGGTAACTTACCATCCGACTAACGTGGCTTACAGACAGATGTAATTTTCAGCATTACAACACTTAATGATGTTAAATAATGCATCATATGTTGCACAGATAGTTTACTGTACATTTTTCCACGTCGAAGACTTTCATGGATCCTACACAAATTGCAGGCAGCTGCGTATTACTGGTACTTGACAAGCTATTAAAAATTACATTATCTGATCATCTGAGAAGGAGAATGCAGTAGTGGCACAGAATGCTGTGCTTTAACATGTGCATAAAAAGGAACGTTGTGGTCCAAATTTTAAGTGCTTACTTTGACAAAGAAATCATTTTTAAGATAAAGTTCTACTGCTTCTACAGCATCTGAATGTGCACAACTGCATATTCTGCACATAAAAATCACACTGAAGAGCTGTATTACAGTGCAAAAACTGCCGCTGGAAATATTGGAATTACCCGTCTTTCCTGCAAGTAAAATCCCCAAATAAATGTTGTATTAGCATACCTGTTTGTGCTTCATTTTCTGATAACAGAGCTTGGTTAAGACTGAAGCAGCAGATAAATCACACAGCAAGCACTACAACTCAGGACAGTCAGCTTCCAACTTGTTTGAACTTGACTGCATATTGCTAAGCTCCAACAGAATGTAAACGGCTGCCCGTAACAGTTTAGATCATATGTTAAAAAAAAAAATCTTTCAAGCATAGTTATTTGTATTTTAATATTGCCTGAAGGTCCTAAACCAAGATCATACCCCATGATCCTGGATTCTCCACCATACAGTTCCCATCTTGAAGAAGTTATAATCTAATACAGACAAGATGTAACAGAGAAATACAACAAGCAATCAAGGGAAGAGAAGAGTGGTAAGTCAACAACCTCAGGTACAGTTAGTTAGTCCTCTAACTACTGAAAAATCCCTCTAGGCAGGGAGCAAATGAAGATAAATACAGTAGCTACCACGGGAGCCCTTTCAAGGGGCAAATACACAAGTGGTTCTGAGAAGTAGATACAGTGCTTTCAAACGTGAACCTTAACTAGTACTATGCAATATAATGTATAATCTTAAACATTATCAATTTGGGGCAGAGGAATAAAAAGCCATCCGCCTTGTTGTTATTTTCTGGAACAACTGAAAAGGAATTGTTGCAAGTCATCGAGCAGCAAGAACTCACATAGCCCCTTAAAGTCCTCTTGGTTTGTTCAGCTATTCCCATATTGCCAAAACACAGAAGTCCTTAAAAGCATGTAAAGCCCATCTGGCCTTGGAAAGGGGAATTTTAACTACACATTTCATATATTCAGTGCAATAAAACATTTGGCAATATAACTTCTAACACACAAAATGTGTAACTGGGTCCCAATAAACAAACTGAACTACAACTTAGTTGTTTTCCAAGACCACATTCATCTGCCTGAAAGTCACACTTCACTGTAACTGATTCATTCTTCCCGTATAAAACAAATTCTGTTTAAGGGCTAGTAATGGCATTTGCCAGATGTCATGACAGGGGATGGAGGGAACCAAAACCCATAAATCCAAGGCTGACACTGCAGCGTAGAACCTCTGACTCCGGGATGAGTAAGGTCACAACTAAATGAAGAAGTACCACCAGTGAAAACAAACTTTTGGCAATGCAACATCTCAGGTGGAGATTTACCCGCAATTTACTAAATAACCATCAAGACCTGTGGCTGTGAAGACACCGCACTGATCACAATCCCCATTCTCGCATTTTTTTATTACTGAATGTTCATCCTCCAAAAAGTATCGTTTGTAATACACTGAACCCAAGTTTCTGAGCAAAATACACGTAATATGGAACCCAGAAAAATTCTACTGATTACATCACTGTCTCGAAAGCCTGCTGGCAAGGTATGCATTGCTTCAAATTAATCCTAAATTATGGGGTCTTTGTTCTTTATGAAAATAAAATAACATGTTATCTCTCAACTCTTCAGAAGTTACCAAATATATGCTTCCCTGGTTGAGGAAAAGTAGACCTTCTTCAGGTCCTTAATTCCCCCTGAGTAGCCATGAATACGAGTATGCATAGCAGTACAAAAGGATATAAAAACAGCAAGAAAGATAACATACAAAAAACGTTACTATCAATAATTGAATAATGAGGCAGCTTTATCTTACTCAGTATATCAATTTATTCACATGGGGTGACAAGAATATATTAAAGCTATTTTGAAGTTGGGCCATTAAATTGCTTAGACAACCTGTTAACCAGTGCTGTTGGTAATTAGGAACGCATTTTCACTGGAGGCTTTCTGTAGAGCCATGCTTCAAAGATTCAATCGGCAGTATATTAACTTACCAAGAAACATCCCGAGAAAAGCTCCTCTGTCATGTAAGCACATTGCTTCCAACTAATTAAACCAGCAGTTCATATTCTTAAGACAACGATGTTCTTCTGCCAATATAGCATCTGCACAACCATGAGAAAGGTAACTGCTTAAGCAGCCAAGCTACACTAAACAACACCAGGTTGGCTATAAATGTTCTCTATCCCAAAGTAATTTTCATTCACTTGTAGCATATTTGGACTCAAGTGCTTTCTTCCAGTCTTCTGCAGCATGCATGATTTTGTACACCTACTCATGTATGCACATGCACATGCTTGAAAGGCAAATCTACTTGGTTACTTTTCTATTAAGGGAAAAGTTGGCATTTCTCTAGCACAAAGCTGCAAAAGCTATCTGGAATGCAGATCCTAATCACCAGAGAAAAACCTGTTGAAAGAAGGGATCCACACCTCTGCTACAAACAGCTGTTTCACAAAAGCTGGGGAAAAGCAACAACCTCAGATGAAATGGGGGGGGGAGTGGCTGCAGAACAAAATCACGATTGCTGAAGTTTCAGGTCCTTTTGCATTAAGGGAATTGAGAAAACCCGTTTCTCAAGGCCTCTGAGCCCACGGGAGTAAAATGGGGTCACTGAATGCATGGACAAATTATCCAAAACTATCTGGACAGGTTGTCTCCGTGTCTCGTGAGGATGAAGGCGGACGCTGAAGGCAGCCAGGATGGACACGGGAACTGCTGCAACCAAAGAGGAAACCCAGCTCTGCCATACTCAAGGCACTGCAGCTCAGGGACCCAGGAAAGGTCTTTCAGAACACTCATGCAGGGTGTGATTACTGCAAGTCTGATAGCAAATATATCAAGCTAGACTAGTACCAGAGGATTACAGAACAGCAAATGCAAATGTCTCTTTAAAAAGAGGGAAAAAATAATTTTGTTATCTAAATGTTAGCTGATTTGATCTCAGAAGTAATGAAATGTTTTAAAACATTTCAAGAGAGATAATTAGAGACCTGAAGGAAAAAAAAAAAGGGCGGGGGAGAAGAAGAAAAAAACCCCAAAAAACAAACTAGGATGAGACACAACTTAGGTTAACCCGCAATAATTCAGGACACATTTTCCCAGTACGTTTTGCAAATAAAACACAAGATTTCTCTAAATTTAATGCGGTAGGTCTTATTTACCTGGCTATCAGAAAACAAAACTATCATGTTATGTAGGAAATAATAATTTTCGTGGGAGAAAATAAAAACCAATATAAGAATCCTAAGATAAATAAGGAAAGGAGCTAAAGTCAAAAGGTCAAATACGAACAAGAAAAATGAGGCTGTAGTGGTTACTCATAGATTCCACTCCCCCCACAAGTGTTTATGCTGAGACATATGTTCTAATAATATATATTAGTACATATATACATATAAATAAAAGTGACTTGAAGACAAATGGAAAACACTAAATAAGTTTGCTGCTTTTCAGTGTAGAGGATGACATCTGTCACATGCTAAGAACAGGGTCATTTTAAGGACAGGTAACAAATACAGACCCAAATACAAATTACCACATATACCATTGTGCACTTGAGGAGAAACAAGAAGAATTTCTAGTACAATCAGATAGAAGATGATTAAGAAGGAAAATATTTGTTGTATTAGATGAAGAAGAGATACATGACATAGCTCTGAGAGGTCACAGAGAAGCATTTTTGCTGTTCACATGATGGAAGGCTCAGTCCAGCCCCATGGGCAGCCCTGGTCACTCAGTCACAACATATTCCTTCAAAACAAGACCATGCAGACAAATAATCCCTAAACAAGCTTAGGCTAGAAACATGTTTTTGTTTTGGTTTTCTTAATATGAATGCTTTGCCCATTCAGCGACAGCCACAAGTTACAAAAAAAATTTTTTTTTCAAAGTGGTACTTGATCAGATTACAAGGATGCCTGTGATGCAACTGCCTGAGATAGCAGTGGATTAGATGTGATGTGTATTCACTCCAGGGAAAAAAAATACCAGGAAAAATCTGAAGTTGCATTAGCATTGTTTTTTTCTTTAAAAGCGAATTCCTCAGCACATACCCAAGTGAAAGAAAAATGGTACTGGTAAACCATGATAGACAACTAGTGAAGGAACCAGAGAGCAGGCACGTGAATACACCATCCTCTGTATTCTCTTCATAAAGTATCACAGAAATCAATCTTCAGATACTAGTTTCATTTTAAATAAAGGTTCATAAAAATAAGAGACAGAGGAGATTTATTTTGCTTCATAGGGAAAAAAAAATGGACCTTTGGTGTCACCCAGTGTCTTCTGAAAAACTGAAATTTCATACACATTTCTTGATTCACTAATAAACTCCCTCTCACAATGTTTTTCTTCAGTTAGAATCTAGCTCCCGAAGTAGAACGTCACCAGTGTTTTTCAATCTGAGCTTTGCTACAGACACTTCAAGAAAATGAAGATAAGAGCATAAGTAATGATGCGCTTTATTTTGTGGCTAAATTATTTTGGTTTTAATTTAGAAACAAATTTTTAAGTCCAATGGAGAGACTTCTCTTAGCTCAACCTAACACCAGAGGTGAGTGCTCCAACAGATCGCTGATTTGAGAGCTAACAACTACAGACACGTTGCCTTACTCGGGCTCCCAGGTAATGCAACAAAGTAACCTCCCTTGCACAGAAACACCCATATGCCAACAGCTGGGAACCACCAGGGCAGCCAGGATGTCACATTTACTGCATGTGGATTCCTGACAATTCATTGCTTTTGATTTTTTTTGCATCTAATAATATAATAAACCTAACAGCATCCCTCTAGTAAAACAAGAGTTATTTAGCCCCTACAAACCCCCCGCAATTCCTAACAGGAATTAAAACGGATTTAAAAGCTTTATAAAGGACTAAAATCTAGTTTGCACGGTTGCACTTAAGCAAGGGAGAGAAGACAGCCTCCTGCACGTGTACAAACCCTGCGGCAGTGGCCACAGCCACAGCCAGCAAGCTGCCTTCGGCAAGCCACGAGCATGCCCCACCTAAAATCCAGGAAAGGGCACGTAAATGAGCAACAAATACTAGACAGTGGGTATATATTCTAAAGAAATGAGAGCTGAGTAAAATTATCATATGCTGCATGTCTGTTGCTGTTGGTAATATCATATCATTGTAATTTTATTGAGTTTGGGTTTTTTGAGGCAAGGGGGGGAAATTGTCTTTCTTGCAGCAAATGAAGTGATTACTATGTAAACATCACTTTATTAATTCTAAAGTATGTCAGTACACAAACACTATACATATAGATACATATAAATTATTTCCACTTCCCTTTTCCTAATTGTAAGTACTGTGATTTGTCCTCTTCAGAAATAACCCTACTTGAAGTTCCACTGCTGAAAAGGAAAAGCAAACCCTTTAAACTGAGCTATTAAGCCTTCTGTATCTCAATCTGAGATGAGCAAAGATGCATATAGTTAATCCTGTCCAAAACTATGCATTTCCAGTACAAAGTGAAGTCCTTACACCGCATATAAACAAACAAAAAAACCCAATAATCCAGTTATTGAACAATATATTCCCCCAGACTTTTTTTTAATTCAGCAGCCATCACAGGCTGAGCCAGCCCTTTGAAGAACAGGAAAGTTGGAGTCAGGAGGCAGAAAGTAAAAATTAAAAAAACCCAAAACAACACACAGACTAGGTTGATACAGACCATTCAAGCTTTGCACACAGACTTGCATGCATTCAATCCCCACAGCCTTCCATAAGCTTCAGACACCATGATGAGACACTTTTCATTTTGTAAACAACCTAGTGCTTTCCTGGAGTTTTTCTTTTAAGAAAAGCAAATATACACTGCCAGAAATAATAAGTAAAAATGGTCCTGCAGGAGCTGGTGAATTCCATCACAAATCTCAAATAGAAGTGCTGTGGAAGGGTAATGAACACCCCAGCATTTGCGGTCCCTCGGCCACGCACCAGTACAGGAGTAACAACAAGCGTAACGTCCGTGCTGTGCAACGTGAACAGCACATGCATCCAAAGGAACTACTATGTAGCCAATACAGTGATTATCAAAAGCAAAATTTCAACCATGATGGGAAACAAGAGAGCCAAGTCGAGACATCAGATATCTAAAATACAGCATGAAATAACCAGCTATTGCCAGAGCATCAGAATAGGTTCTGGACAAGAGGCTCAAACCCATTTTCCCTCCCTCACATCAAGAAAACAGGCAACCTTGGGAATAGGGATTCTTTATCTCGAGCATAATATCTTTGTTTCTTCTCTGCAGCCTCTGAACATTTTTAGTTTCAACATGATGAAGGTGGCAGAAACAAAGAATAATTTCAACAAGGTGGATCTTCATTATCTTGTCACAATGCACAAGACTCAGATGTTCTGAAAAGCTTCTATTCTTTCCTTTAAATATTTTTATTCAAATAACCTCAAGCGCTGTAAAACCTGATGTTAGACTACAATACCCAGAGGGGAACCCTTATGTTCTCTTTTCCACCCTTAAGAAGAAAATATGTATTTATATATCTGCATGCCACAGAAGTACAGCCCACTGTGTTTTCTGTAACACTGCTGTGTTAACTGAGTTATTGCCAGCATAAACCAGCCTAAAGCATCTGGTAGCCACACCAGATCCAAAAGCCCAGCTAAGTCCCCTGCTCTTGAAGTACCCTACAGCAAGTAAACTGCAAAAACAGTAGTACTATCAAAAAAACCCTCTATATCAGTTTTTAACTGTCGGTTATGGATTTTCCATGTGCAGGTGATACGTATAACTTTGTATTTAATAGTCACTAAACATCTCCCTTTAGCTATCTCTGAACATCTGACTGCTCTGCAGTGAGTTTTAAAGTATTCCTGATGGCAGACTCAAACCCCTCTGAGAATCCCACGGGCAGTACCAAAGTCATCAAATTACAAGAAGTCACAAATAAGGATTTTTCTTTTCCATATTCCTCTCAATTGCACAGAGCTTATCACTCACCTGTGACTGGTCAAGCAGAGAGCCTACCTAGGAGTTTAAAATCGTTAGGAGCTTTCAGTGAGGGACCTTCTTGTAACCTTCCTGAAAAGCTATGCCTGCCCATGCCAGCTGGCTCACCTACACTCACATACTCACAGGCTCCTTCAAACAACTTTCCTCTCCAAGAGCTAATATTGACTCTTCCCCACATTTTCATTAAGTCTATTCTTTATTACTTTCTATCAATATGCCCTGTACATTTACTGTCTGCAGCTCCTTGTAACACTCACCAAGCTCTGAAGGGGGGGGGGAGAGAAGAAGAAAAAGGGGGAGGGGGGAGGAGGGTGAAAAGAGGGGGAAGATCCTGGCATTTGTAATCTTCTATCCTTCAGCATCAAGGCTGACTTAAGTAATAGGTTACACACCAGAGTCAGCAGCTCATCAAGTTCACATTCAAACGCTTTTAGAAATCTTGATTTAATACCATCTGGTCCTGATGATTTGTTACAGTTCCTTTCACCAATTAATTACGAATCCTATTCCACTGACACTTCAATTTGAGACAGTTCCTCAGAAAAGTCTTCTGGAAGAAAAAGGCTCCAATGTGTACAACTCACCCTGTAATCGTCGCACACGCAAAGACCTAGTTTAGTTTCTACATTTGCATTCCTATATTTCTCAAATGCTCCTTCCCCAAATAGACTGGTTTCCAGGTGTAAAAGGTTTCATTAGTAGCTTTTACTTACAGTTGTTAATAAACTGATCTTCAATCTTGGAAGCAGACTTTTCTATTTTATTCTTATATTCAGCTTTCTAGAATTCCTAGTTTCCCTGGTTCATGATAACTTCCTCTTTCTGAGAGGTGTCTTTTTACTTTTAGTAATCATCTTTGGTTTGACAATACTGGCTTTGCCCTCAAAAAAAAAAATCCCTTTTTTTATTATTAAGAAACGTCTTTATACACTGTCTTTAAACAGTCATTGCGCATCCTGCGTCCACTTTAAACTCTTAGCTGTTCCTTTTAAAGAGAAGAAGAAAAAAAAAAAAGCCGGAATTCTCACCCTCGTAATTTTCACGTCACTCATTATAGAATTTGAATCTGACAGGTGGGAGGGTATTGCTCTAAAATTGAGTACAACACAGCCACTGTCACAGTGGTTTTACTCTACTCCCACCTCAAACCAGTGGCACCAAGACACATTTCTCTTCTTGGGGACTCTCCACTGAGCTGCTCTACAAAATAGTCATTTATGACATTTCATGCATAATCCCCGCATAAAACTTGTCTTGACATGAAGGCAGCCCTCATAAGGGTATAAGAGAGGCTGAGGTTTTTGTTCTTACTTTGTACTAGCTTTGTAATCTTTTAGCTGCAAATAGTGACTGCCATTGAGGCGACAAAATAATTGTAGTAATTCAACAGAAAATGATCCCTATTAGATATATCCAGAACCCCAACAAATAAAAATCAGTTTCCATTTAATACATCATAGAATCACAGAACTGTCAGGGTTGGAAGGGACCTTAAAGATCATCTAGCTCCAACCCCCCTGCCATGGCAGGGACATCTCCCACTAGAGCAGGTTATTCAGAGCCCCATCCAGCCTCGTCTTAAAAACTTCCAAGGATGGGGCTTCCACATCCGGAGAAGTCAGATGGCCCTACAAATATTATGCAAATATCTTGTGTTGATTAACCCCAATTATCACCTTTGCTTTTACCCAAAATAACTTCCTTGGGGAAAGCTGAACTATCAGCCCAGAGCGTGAAGATTGCTAGCCCAGAAACACCACCAAAACCTCCAGCTGAGATCTGGGCCCACAGTATGAAAAAGACTTCTCAAACCAACAGTAATATTACCTAATCCACACATTTCAGTTATAAAAAGCCTACAGATGATACTGATATTTGTAATTGCATCGTCCCAAAGATGGGCTGCATGAGACTTACATCATCAGCACTCTATTCTTTCACTTATTGTGAAACCATAAAGCTATATTAATTAAAAAAAAAAAAAGAAAAATTACTACTTCCAGAAAACAGTAAATTTTTGTGTGTGTGACTTTACTTGCATTTTCTTGGCAGTGCTAGAAGATTAAAATCCCAGAATTCAGAGGCAGAAGAAACTGGTAAGATTACCCTGTCCACAGGTTGCTCCCAACATGTATTTGCTAATAGCCTGTCCAACACAACTACTTGCTGCCACATTACAAAGCCCTGTACAAAAGTTAAGACAACAGAATGAGCACAATTTCTCTAAAATGGTTTTTCTACTTACTAGAAATCTTCTCAAGTTTTAACAAAATAGAGAAAAAACACCAAACCGGTCAGTACTTTGGGTGAAATACTATGAGGAAATTAATGAATTTATCATAAAGCTATCTCACCAGGGAGAACAGGGAGGTATGAGATAAATTTCCATTGTGGACTGGAATATGATTACAAAATAAGAAAGCAAAGCTGGATCAAGTTTCCAGTAATAGCCTAATTCTTGGAAGGTTGTTACTAAAAAGCAGGATTCATGCCTTGATATAAAATCATGACAAAGTAGGCAAGAAGCAAGCTTGTAAAATAACTAACATGATTTGTATGGTCAGCAGAGATTGCTTTCAGTATCACACCATGTTAGGAGAAGCCATTTTTCAAATTTGTTCTTTAAAGAACAGCTTTTGAACATGGCTAATACTCACTGGAAAATTACAGTTGGACTTACTTATCCCCCTACATTACTCAGGTGGAGCAAAACCATCTCTACTCTAGAAACATACCAAAAGCTGAATAATTAAGGAACACAACTGCATATGGATCTCAGGTGAGACAACAGCAACAGTAACAGAGACTGTGTGAATAACTTGAAAACCAGAGGTCTGAACTAGTCACTAAGTTTTATCGTGAGGTACCAGCTGTAGAAAGCAAGATAGGGCTCTTTGGAGAAATTAGGATCTCTCACTTGGTAAGCCTAGAGGCATTCATCACAAAAGCTTTTCTTCACTTCAACAGATGAGGAGAAATAAAGTCCAAGAATTTTAAAAAAGGAAGCAATGGTAGGGATTGGAATTATCCATTACACTGCTTCATATGCAAGGAAGTTAATAGTACAGCAGACAGGTGCCAGGACCTTGGGCACATCTTCCCAGGAATTACAGGTAACTGACACCACCAAAGCTAATTCCTTTGTATTTCAACCCGAAATTTCTTCCTCAAATCAATTCACTCATGTTTGCCTTGACAGCATGTTCCCGTTTTAATCCCAAGGCAGCTTACAGCACCTTCCAATACCCAAGAACACTCTGGTAGCGGTACAGCAGCCACCATACTGCTGCAAAGTCCCACCTCTCAAACCAGCACAAGCACAGCGAAGGTTCGCACTGCGGCCCAGTAAGCACAGCGTTCCAGTCTCCTGTAACCAACATGAGCAGGGTGGGTTGGAAGAGGAGGAAAGGGCTTTTGCCAGGTGGGATGTTTGAGGGAGGCATTGGTAAATCATGGGAATATGTAAGAGCAAGCTGAAAATGGCAAATGCCAAACCTCCCAAAGAAAAAGCATTTGCATCTCAATGCTTAATTGTAAAGAGCTTTTTTGGAGACAAAGACCCTAGCAGAAGAAACAGCTGGAGATCCAAATACCCATCTCACCCAGAGGAGAGTGGACTGTCACACCAGGGACACAGGAACAGCAGCAAAGCAGCCCTTCAAACAGCCCCTGCCCATCTAAAACACAATCTGAAAGCAGAGGGAAGTCTGGCTTACAACAGGAAGCCTTCCCAGTTTCTATTTAATTTATTCCCTGTTTTTGATGTTTTGAAAATACTTGAGGAAATTATTTACAGCACCATTGATGTGTTAGCCAACCGCTTATACACTTCCATTTGACAGTCTTCCAGCAGAGACATCACAAACTGTCCTGAGTCACTGCTACAAGACCAATATATCAAAATTAATCTGGCACCTGTGTAAAATTTGGCAGTCATACCCAATAAACCGTTTTGACCATGATGTAGCAGTGACTGACAAGTCGAACGAAGCGAGCTGGGCACAAAGCTCCTCTCCACACCTCATTACAGCACCGCGCCAGTCACGAGAGGCAGCACTACCCGCTACTGCAGCTAGGGCCATCGCTCAGGACAGTGGCCTATGCAGACACCAACTGCCCTCCAGAATCTGAAAGAGTACAATTTGCCTGGAAACACCAGAAAATGTCGTGTTACTAGGAGAGTCCCGAGAAGAAAGCAGAAGGGCTGTAAGCATCACCAGGGAGTTGTACCTTACAGAGCAATCGGGGACTAAACGTATAGAGGAGAGCGACTCAAGACAATTTAAATTCAGAGAACAAGCACATCCTTAATCAAAGCATCGCCGTGTAACCGTGAAATATCACAGACATTTCATCGCTGCTTTATGTTCCTGATGCTGTGTTACTCAATGCATTACCTTGCTAGCAACGATCACCAAAAACCCAAGTGCCAGCGGAGAACGAGGTCCAGGGGCATTCTGCAGTCACAAAAACATGTCCTAGCTGGGTAACTCATTTGCTCTTCATCTGTATTGTACAGCATTTAACGAGGTCGTGAATAATCATTTGAAGGCACACAAATCATTTTTATTTTGTGTATTACCTAGGAAATTAAGTGCTGCCTTCTCCTTTATCTTGTTAGCACAAGTCATTACATCTTTTTCATATGCCAAGATAAATTTAACACATATTCATTAGTTTCTAAGGAAAAAAGAAACTGTAGGCATCAAATTATACCTAGAATGCATTTAATTCCCTCTGCTCTTTTAGCTTTATGTAAAGAGCCTGATTCAACTCTGGTACAAACTTCAGCTTCCCCAGGCTTACTCCTAAAATGTTATTTTCTTGTGAATATCACCTGCTTCCTATTTTATTTTTTGAAATAGCTAACTACCTTTTTTACTGACACACTGTTTCCAAATTATAGCTCTATCTCTGTTAGTAAAACTTCACATGACCACTGAATACAAAACGGGCTTCCTGGCCCAAACCACCTTTTCCTTTCTGACGCACCAAGGTCTCTCCTGATGCAATTTTAATGAAGCTCCCGTGTTCGTACTTTGTGGGCACACATCCATCACCACTGCCAACGGGGAGGGCAGGCAAAGCATTAATCCTTGCCACTGAGCCAGCAGAGGGAGCACAGAACATATTTAGACAAAGATTCATAATTGAGTGGTTAAAAAAAAAACACCACAGAGACAAAAGAAGTTGGCCAGAGTCATTAAAATTACTTGGATTTTAAGCAACATCTTCAATTATACTGCAGAACAGCAGGGAGTTAAATACGGGGTTAAAGCCCAAGAACAGTGGCTCTTCTAGCACCATAAAGTACCAATGAAATCTTACATAATAATGTATTTTCAATTATTAAATGAGCAAAATATGTTTTTGTTTTGGAGCCACGTTGAACAGCCACAAGGGTATTCTCTTTAAGCACTCAGCAGGGTAATGAACTGATCAGCTGCGAGCGCAGGCAGCGGAGCGGCAGCTGCCCGCAAGCACCACCTCTCCCGAGCTGCTCCGCTATCTGCCAAGGTCTCGACTTCTGCTGAGGGTCCAGCGGACATCCGCCCCGAAAATAGATGCTGGCAAACCTGTCTAAAAAAGGCTGCCCAGCCTCTTCCAGAATAGGAAAAGAAACCACATCTTGCTCTGAGTTTTATTTAAGGAAAGCAGGGTGTAAGAAGGCAGGCAAGTTCCAATTTCACTTTTCCAATAAAAGCTAAAAAGCAAGTAAAAAGAGTTAGCAATTTATCTCTGCGCGATCCAAGGTCTGGGTACTCATTAGTGCATATAACATTCCATGATTACCTTCTTAGTATCAAGCTTAATTTACTTTGTCTTTCAGTAACACAGCATTTCTTTTCACAAAAATAAACATAATGAGAAAAAAATACATATAAAACATGCAAATTAAGAAATTCAGAGATGTAACAGTGTGCCGTGGGTTGGTACAAAGAGTGACGCCTCAATTTACTCGACTTAGCCTAGAACATTAGAATATTTTTCTTATTAACTCCATCATCAACATTTTTCTAACGAGTGTGCCCAAACAGAGTAACATTTGCTACTGAAGATACAGAGCAGCGAGTACAATCCAACAGGAAAAGGAAGGAAAAGGACTCAGAACTGCAAGATAACCGGGAATATTTTGTTATACAAGAGCCTAATATCCAAATGATGGAAACAAAGGCGAAGACCCTCCCATAGCATGAGCCACCGAGCCACCAAGCCTTGGGGGAGCAGCAGAGCCGATGCAAATGAGTTCACAATTAAGGTTCATGAGGTCACTTTCACTCTGAGTGCCTTTTCCTCGCGTTCATTATTCCAACCTCATACTGCTGGAGTGAGGGGCGGACTCTGACACGGGCGAGAGCAGCCAGACACGTCTCTTTCTCACAACTCCCACTGCGGGGGCAGCTGCTGACCGAGGGGTGAAGCTGCCCCGGCTCAACTCCACCCAAGCTTGACCTCCTCCACCTTGCACTGCTCCCAACGCACCCTTTTAACTGAATGGTGGCCAAAAAAGGTACATCCTCTCAAAGCTCATAACACAGGATGCCCCGTGCAATTAAAAATAAAAACAAACAAAAACAAACAAAAAACCAAACAAAAAAAATAAACCCAAAAAAACCCCCACAAATCATATTTCTGAGTGTAGGTGAAGCTGTTCTTAAAACTACATAAAAAAAGTCTGGAACCCTTTGCAGGAGATACTGAGGCTGAACTCAATTTCTGAGTTTCTTTTTAAACTATATAAATGCTTTTTGAATGGTCATGTTAATATCTGACGCATGGGTCTCCTCTTAGCCCCGTCCAAGATCTTGTTTTAAATCATTGTATCTGCAAGGAGATGAAGAGCTTTTCTCTCTTCGCTGGCTGAAGACTGTAAAACTGCAATTTTTCAGGAGACAAGTCCTCACTCATCAGGGTGCTGTAACTGGAGGGAACAAGGCAGCCTCCCCAGCAAGTGCCGGGTTGGGGGTCCAGCTGCACTGCATTTCCAAGTGCAAAGCTGGCAGGCTGCTCCCTGCTACAGCAGCCAGGGCAGTGGCTGCCCTGCAGCTGCCCAGGGTCCCATTGGGTCACCCACACGCAGCACCAGGCACAGCTGTGACCCTCCACGCCACTCGGGTTTTATTCAGTTTTTTCTGTCAGTAACTGACAACTGCCAGAACCAACAACTACTGGGGACTCTGCAGCCCCTCACCCAGCTCTGCTGCCTCCCCCAGCGTGACACTGAGGACGTTCTCTCTCGAAACAGAGCAGCAGCGTCAGTACGCTCAAAACCATCACTCTGTCACAGCTATCCTAAGGCACTTTCCCTTTGCATTCACCTGAAATAACAAACAGCAGCAGCTTTTCTCCTTAAAGAGCTCATTCTATTGGCACAGCGTTTAGACACATCTGCTAACGCCAGCTAAACGTCCATGTTTTCTGTATCCATCAATAGTTCTCCAGAGTACTGGCATAGCAAGGTGTTTGTATAATCCATTCCCCACAGTTATGCCTTTTAGTGATGCATTTCTCCTAATGGCTATTGCCAGAGGCTTTAAAACACCGGGAAAGGGTGGACAGCCTTGCCTGGCGTCCCTGAACAGCATGAGAGCTGTGTCTGTATGTAAATTACCGATTTCAGATCTTACTGCTTTAAAAAGAGTAGTGCCTCTAATCAAATTAAGTCTGATTCTGGACACCCTAGAGACCCAGAACAAGTAGTACTACTTCACCTCGACATCTTAAAGCTTTTGCAGCATTTATCAACACAGGAGTAAACAATGAAATAAATCTGTGATGTTCCTCACCTAAAGAAAATGTGCTTTAGTGTTTCTGACTTGTGCTAACACATTTAAATGAAATGTGCCCATCTCTCACAGTAGACCTTAAATTCCAAAACAAATAAACAGGTACATTATTTTTCCACACAGTGATATGTCTGTATCCTCTTAAAACAAAGCAGAAACAAGCTGATCATAAAATCGGGGATTTTTTCCCCCCTCTGACTGGATGCGCACTGTGTACACATGACAAGTACTTGCTGCAGGTGTTATTCCTTCATGCACTTAACAGCTCCTGCAATCTACTTGGCTGAAAAATTCTAAACCGTGTTCAAGTCTCTCTCATACTACAGATGACTGTTAAACAGTTTCCACCACAGGGCACCTGATGGATTTCCACATCTCTGCAGTGCTCGATTACATAGTAAAAAGTAAAATGATTAAGCATACGGAAATGAAACTTAAGGATACCAAACCACAAATTCTGTTGCAGCCTTCTATCTCACTACATTACCTCCACCACATTTGTCAGCCAGCCTGAAGATGCTGAAGCTGCACAATCTGACGATGCTGAAGCTCAGACTCTCTCAGTCACTACTAAAAGCTTGTCTATGTGCTCAGGTGCTTCTTACCATGATTTCAAGTTTGTGGAAAGTTCAAATGGAAATAACTTTGTATTAAAATATTTTTTTTCTGGTAAATACTTCAAAATATTGTTTCACTTTTCTGCATTAAGTTTAAATAAAACGCCTCCAGATATCACACAAAAACCTAGCAAGAGGCAGGCTTATAGCAACACTAGTGATTAACTTACTAACAGTGACAAAAACACAAACCTCCCCAACTGTAGCTTTATGGACAGCCCAGCAGGCTATCAGACAGACCTCAGTGGTCAAGGCAACAGAATTTAAAAATGCTCCAAGACTTTTCTCCAGCGAGGGAAGACATCATGATAAAAATTTTTTAAGTACTAGTAGACTCATCGTTACAGGCAGAGAGATCTGCATTAACGTACAACCTGCATAATTAATTTTCTCTATCAATTTTGTTCTGCGATGATCTCACATCTAATGACATAATCACTGTCTTTTTTGACTGAGGGTCTATGAGCTGATGATGCATTGTCACCTGCTGTCCTACTGGTTGGACACACGGTACATGTGTTTCAAGCTAAATGGAAAAGTCTCTTTTTCATGGCAAGAGGTCTGAACTGAGAAACTGGAGAGTGTTACCAAAGTTATCCATAAATCTGTAACATTCATTAACCTCAGAGCCTACCCAAATACTACCCTTCAGAGGCAAGCTCTGGTAAGCACAACTCTGCACAGATGGACTGATGCAAGAAACCATCTCTCTGAGTCTCTGCTCTTACACAGAAAAAGAAAGAATTTGGTTGGTTCTGAAAACTGCAGCCATTAGAGTCCTGTGGCAGGGCAGCTCTCCCTCCGCAGCACTGGCAATTTTCACTTTTCATTTTCAATTTTTCATTTCCTAGTATCTGTGTAATTAAACCCCTAATAAGTTTTCTGCATGAGCTTTGTGCAGCTCCGAGCTGCCCCCAAACACAGACTTACTCTCCTCCTCTCCCCATCCAGATGCTCCGAGCCAAAGCCAAATGGTATCAAATGGGTTGGCCAAGATTTCCACCAAATATTCACCATTAGAGAAAACAGAACATTGTTCCCTGTAATTCGAGAGGAGCAGGTCATGGCATTGGGCAGGGAAGCAGTACCCAGCAAGGCTGATGGATGCAAGGGGGGGAGTCAACGTGCAGGAGAAGGATTCATCAAAGAGATTCATATGTTTTCTTGCCGCCTCATTATGGGGCGAGAGAGAGCTCTTTTGGAAAGCACTCTTCCTCCTGTCACCCTATTCCCCACAGGGAAAAGCTGTGGTACAGCCACCCTCTACTACCTCTGAGCAGACCCAAACACCTGGCCAAGATGGGGCTGCTCGGCCATGCTCCTCTCTTCAGCCTGCGAGGCATGTCACACCAGCATGGCATCTCCTTCTGGACAAGGAACTACAGATCTTCAAATTACTGATTTGACTTCTAGGGCTGATAGCAAATGCAGATTTGAAGCTCAGCATACTGAGTTTTATGAGGCTTAATGTTACAGCATGCAGTGAATTAACCAGGGGGCTGGGTCAGCTTGAGGAGAACGGAAGAGAAATTACACTTCCACAAACTGTTTCCTCAAAGCTTACAGAAGTCAAAAGGTGTGTGAGGACAAAGAATCATTATTTGAGCTGTAAAACTGGCAGCACAGTCTCACAGACCAGAGCAGATCCCTCCCCCAAAAAAGCACACAGGAATTTCAGCTCAAATCTAGCCCAAGACAATGAAATCCGGCACATGCTCTACGATGCAAATTTCTCTCCCTTCCAATCATAAGCCTCAGAAACCATCCCCAGTGCCATCCTGCTTTATATAACTAACATACACCTGTTCTACAAGCAAATGGAAGATAATCTTTGCTATCTCAACTCTGCCTGAATTTTACTGAATAATGTTTTTTAAAGTTCCTGCTCGAGGGCTGGTGTTCATTCAAACAGTGTAAACTGCATCTGACATGTTGGCGTTGGAGTGCAAAAGCAACTCGAGCGAAAATCCATCGCTGCCCAGAGCGGTATTACATGGAGGCTGGGGTCTCATACATCTTCATAACGATACAGGTGACAGCAGGATAGCAGGAGTCGATGGGCAGCACAGAGGTACGCTGGAGCTGCTATCACCTGAGGATAATTCCCTCAGTTTCCTCACGCACAAAGCTCCGGAAAAGTAAAAAAAGGAAAATGTGAAAACAGATTTCTTGCAAAGAAGCAGATTATTTTGTTTTGTGGGAACTTCAGCACACCTCATGTCCTTTAGCAGCAGCAGCATCACTAGCACTTCAGCAGAATCATCTCTTTCTACCATCAATAAGCATTCATCCAAAATTGTAATGGAAACTGAGCCTGTGTAAATAAACTTCATTATTTTACTCCATGCCAGAGGTTCCTTCTTAAATGCATATTAAAGTCTTATTTATAAGCTTTTTTGACTGAACTGTTTACCCACTGTTTTCCTTACTATCAGTCAACACCTACATACATGCAAAATAAAGGTACAGGAAGAGTGCAGACAAATATTTGATGCAAACACATTGGCCCGGCTTTGCTCAGCTCACAGGATAGCTAACAACAGCTAGAGCATACAGAACTCAAAAGAATAATTAATCCCCAAATACCATATTAACAAAACACTTCCCTTAGATCATCACTTTTATTTTACCACCTGTCAAGTTTATAACTAAATTTAGGTCCTTTTCACATCAAATTTTTTGTAGATAGAACCTAGAACATTACCTAGGGAAACACTACTGCTTGGACAACCTCAGAAGGCCAACATCATGAGCTACATTTCCCTGGTTTTGCCTACAGAGAATAGTTTGGGCTTGTAAAGTAATATCCAGTGGTTCCCGAAACATCTGTACGTTCCCTGTCTAAAAAGCTTTAAAGTATATGCTGCATCATTAAGGTAAATCCTAATTCATGAAGTTAAAAATGGTTTTGTTCTAAGCTGTGCATCACAGTGCAACTGCAGAAAAGGAAAGCATAGGTCAATTAGCCTGTGTGTCAGCCCCTGTCCTATCACCTCACCATCTCTCAGGGGACAGCATATCTGCAGAGCTTCAGCATGGATGAGGGGTTATGAAAATCAGATGAGTAGAGGTATGCTGCAGGCTTCTCCAACATATGCAAGCAATCAATACATGAAATTACAAGGCAAGGTTTCAATTACATTGCATACACTAGCAAACACTTTTACCTCCAAATCAGCAAGCTCCAGTACCTGTGGGTGACCGTAAGTTAGCCACCCAGGTATCTACTTTGCCCAAGCAGCTATCTGGAAACTGCTGATGGACAATCCAAAATACCACTGCAAAGGGGAAGCTTCTTCCACAGCAGCTCCCAGACTAAGCTGCAGTGCAAATCCCAGCTTTTGAGGATTTTCAGCAGCATCCTTTTGGGAGACCCAAAGATCCTCTTGATAAACACTGCAGACTCACACCTTCATTTCAGTCTGGGACACTTACAGTTCCAGGGCACTACAGGCGTAACCAGTCAGCAACCCACTTGTTTTAACTATAGGAAGAAATGGAATTAAGCCTTCAAGAAGAGTTACGTTAAGTAAACAAAATAACTAGCTTCACAGTAACCTTTTACACAATGGTATTTTGAATTAAGAAAGGTCCTTTAAATGTACTTAAAAGAACACACAAGTTTCTTCATATGGAAGTAGATCAACACATCTGCGTGCTGTGACTTTATCAAAATGTCACCGTTGCGAATCTCAGCAATGACTAACAACCAAGGACGATTCAAGAAACAATAACTACTAAATTTGCATTTACACATAAGCTCCGTGCAACTAAGAGATAATAGCTAGCAAAAGAAGCTAGGAAGAAAGAGGTTTTCTATCCCTTCAATCTGTGTGAAGTTCTTTTCCAATATAAGGCACAGATCATCATCTGTGTGTATCGAGGAAGGACAGAGAAGGAAACGCTTAACTGAAGGTGTAACATCGCAGAACAGATGTCTGTGCTCTCTTCCAAAATATCCCAAGAAACACCCTTTCTCGGGATGGGTTTTTCACTTACACAAAGGACATGCTCTCCAGACACCACCACTAGCTCAGTCTTTCTAAACGATTGCACAAACAGCTACACTTCTGAATAAGGAATATCAAATACATTTTCTTCCATTAGGTGATTTGCTCTGCTAAGACATTTTTAGGATCAACTCCCTTTAAATACAAAAGATAAAAAAGTAGGGTTCTCAGCAAACTACAATAAACTGCTTGCTAGAAAACATACCCTCTTAAACTGTATCTTACAGATTATTTAATATACTATTTTGAAGGAAAAGAGCTTCAAGTCATAAAGAGGGTTTATCTGATTCACTACAAGTTGACAAATTCTAGTACAAGAAATGACATGCAGGTATGCAGTATTAACACCGTGTCTTGATTAAAGGGCAGAACAGGGAAGACATCTTCAGCAAATGTGCTAATACTATTTTAACATTAATATCTAATAAGAAAACTTATATCCATAAATAACCATGTTAGTATACAGCACATTATCTAATACATGAGCTTTGAAATATATCAAGGCTAAACCATTGCTCAATCTAATGATGCAGTGTTGACTTAAAGTGTGCATTATTTACAAGAACAACCACCAGCTTCAGAATTTCAAGCTCAATTTTCACTAGACACAATCTAAATAGCATTAAAAGCATATATATCATGCTAACAAATAAAACAATTCCTCAGGAACATTCTTTTTAACCTGCTTTTTTATATATCTATAAAATACATTCATGTATAAAAGTATATTCTGCTGATGAGACAGTAAAAATAAATAAATCCAGACTGCATTTGAATGAATTTTCAATATGAAATATATAAAATTATGCTGCCTCTATAGCTTAGAGGAAGAAGTTAAAAAAATGTAACACCACTGAATTAGGTATTGCACGGAATTTATATTTTCCTAAACAGAAGTGGATTTCACAATAAACCACTCTTTTCTTTACTCTGCACTGCTGTCCAGCAACTCTAATCTAGTAGGAAGTTTGCAAAAAAAAGTCTGGTTTTTCTTTAAAAATGTTTTACAGGAAGGAATCCTGTTAACCCACCAGTCATCCTTCTAGCAAAGGATACTTTATTAACCAAAAAAGCACAAATAGCAGCATAAGGTTCAAACCTCCAGATCACATGAACTCATCATCCATTCACCCGCTTTAAATCAAACCATAATCCAAACTAATTAAAAACTAAACCCTGGGCTGAAAAGAGAGCTTTTGTTTTGAAGAGAGTTGAGAAGCTTCCTTAACATCTTCACAACACAAAATTACTCCCATGCAACTGAAAGCCCCTCACACTCGTGTAGTCGAGCACTGCAGCCTTAACAAGACAGGGATCTCCCCACGGCACAGGGGTGCAGGTACGCACCCCACCGTTACCCACCTCAGCAGAAGTCAGGGACCCATGGACACCCCAGCTGCCATCTCAAACTCTACCAACACGTTCTCCAAAGAAATGCAGAAATACACAATCCAGATGTTTTTGTCTCATGCAGGAACAATTCCACGTGCATCAGCTTCACAGGAGGACCGGCTGTACCACAGCATCAGCACTCCCCGGGCTCCAGACGGTGCATGGCACCAGCAGGCTGGTGTGCCCAGCTGCTCCCACAGCTCCCCTGCCACTGCCCAGCTGCCTTGGAGGAGCAATGCGACCACCCCCGCGATGGATCCAGAGTGAGCCTCTGCTCCCACGTGCCCGCTTTTTGTCCAGTGCCACCCCCACACCTCTTATCAGCTTGTCTTATAAACCCTGGCTCACATCAATTGTACCAAATCAGAAACTCAATTAGTTAAGTCAGCACAACCCTCTTCTACAGGTACTCACAAAATTGTTTTATGAATGGCTAAAATGAACTTAGAATAATTCCATTACTGTAATAGTACAGATATCACAACAGTATGCATGGGGCTTCACAACCCTAAGAAATAGGGGGGGTGGGGGGGAAGGCTTCTGGGATATCATTCCTAAGCTCAAGGTACTTAACACAATCAGAAGTTCATTCTCCTCTTCTAAACAGTCTTTACACAGATAGAAAAAGCCATCTCAAATAGAGGGCATGAATCACATAGCGTAAATACGTTTTCTGGCTTACACGGAGAGTAAATCAGCATTCCAACAGCCACCTTAGCAATAGTATAGGAAAATTAACCACTTGGTAGGTATCTGTTGTATTTTGCAGTCTGAACATCAGTGAAGAACTTGGATTCATTCAGAGCCAAGAGATCATCCAGACTGGCACAAGTTTTTCCTCTTGTGTTAAGTTATGTAAGTTTGGGCTTTTTCCCCTTCCTGGAAAAAGCCAGAAAGGTATGGTTTAATTTGAGATATTAGATAATTCTCAGTTACTGGAAATTTCAAAAGGTTTTATTTGAGATTAGAATTAACAAGCTTAATAATCTCCTGCAATGCTCACATTTATTTCAGCAAAGTAAGAACTACCCTTCTCCATCGGCCACTGCTATCATGGCTCAAGAGCAAGTCCCAAGCTGCTGTTAAACTATTTATTCAGAAAGACTAACACTAATCGAATAAAATTTAATATATACAAGGCCCACTTCCAAAAAAGTGAACACACCAAGTTTACAGTGCAGAGTCTCACTAAGCTCAGCAATCCCAGACAGCATGGTGAGACACACAGCATCACCCTTGGTCAACTCCTTATCCTTCCTTACACGTGCAGGGTCAGTCAATCCCAGCATCAAGTGAAACAGTAGCTTCATAAGAACACCACAGTTCCTTTACATTTAATGTAGAATCATCAGGCTGCAAAGTTCTTTTTGCTTAAGAAGTTTTCTTCTTGCAACATCTTGAAAAATTTGTCCTTCATCTCAAAAGGACAACTGATCAAGAAATGACCAGCAGGATCCCAAGAGTTTGGGGATTTAGGGTTATGAAATTTATGGTTTCTTCAAGAAAGAGATGATAGAACAGAGATCAGGTCTGCAAGAAAAAAAAAACCCCACCAGAAAAAAACCCACAAAAATGAAAAAAACCAAAAAAAACCCCCACACCCCACCATACAACATCTCTCCTTTTCAGCAATTCCTCCCTGAAGAAATGGTTAATAAGATACCACAAGAGCATAATACTGCACCTCCCACATCGCGTGCCATGTAGGAGTCATAGGAGTTGCCCACCTTCTCCCTCCCCCTAGATGACTAACTCAGCAAACATTTCACTGGGATATTGGAAAGCAAAGTGCATTACAATAGTCTTAAATTTATCCATTTCACAGAACCTGTTGAAAACACAGGATTAATCCACTGGCTGGGAGGCGCAACCAGCTGAAACGCTCCATCAGCCAGCGACCCCCCTGCCTCTGCTCTGGCTCTCTGGAAGCAGGGGTGCAGCTCACAGGACAGCTGAAGTAACCCAATGCAGCACTGCCACCAAAGCGCACCGTCTCATTTCTCACTTCTGACTGCACTGGTCCCTCTTTTATCCCAGCACCGACAACATTGCTGTTTAGCTGGTGCAAAGAGCTCAAAGCTCCTCTGTTTTGTTGTTGCCAGCACTAACCTGGCAGAGCTGCCTAATGGTACTGGGAGTGACTTGTCACCACCACCACAAGCACACACTGGTACTGGCACAAGAGGGGCTGGAAGCAAGAGCAAGACCTCTTTCAGCATCAGCTTCTGTAGCCATTGCCTTGGTTGTTCCATTGAAAACAGTCAGATCAAAGCAATGAGGTGGGGCAGCAAAGGGCTGAATCAGAAACACCACTGGAAGGACACAGAAAAGGTAGGGGAGCAGGAGATCCTTTTATACGCTTTTCAACTTCAGGAATTCCAAAGCACACTATGATAAAACTGGTAACTACAAATTTTAAGGTGAAAAGCTGCTAAAACTACCACATCTTTGATCTACTCAGTCCTTTAAAAAAATAGCATCAACTGCTAATTACCTCCTGTAAACATGTTTTCTGTGTTATCTCTGCAAATTTTCTCACTTCAGCTATCAATTTTGGCTTTTCCTATAGCTTTCTTCTTTCCTTTACTACTAAATTTATATCTTTCTCTTATTAAAGTATTTCTAAGCAACAGCAATGTCACCTTTCCACCTTCTCTTCAATAAACAGTTTGAGCTTTAAATCACTCACTGAGGTGTCTCCCAAACTTGAATAAATCTTAGATTTTATTGAAAACACTCAAAATACTAAACATTTTTAGAAACATTAAAACAAGACACAAACTTTCCACAGCAACCAGGACACAAACACTCCCACGGCAACCACATCACTTACCAAATGCCAAGACAGCATCACCTCAGTATGTTCGGACAATATTTTCCCCAACTATAAACCTCAAGAACTTTTTAGGTCCTTCAACCACAGAATCAGTGACATGGCCTTTAAACATAAAAAAAAAAATTAAAAATAGTTATACAGTAAGCTATTTCTTAGATTATAACTAAGATACAATTTGAAGTGGGGTAGAAGGGGCAGACAGAGAAGAGTGACCTGTAAAACAGCATTAAAACTTTGGATTGATGTATCTGAGGGGTAAGTCCCAATTAAACAATGATCTTCAAGAAAAATGTCCAGTTGTCCACTTTTGCGTTTATCATTCTAGCACTCTCTAATCAGCCTTTTTGCTCATCCTTACACCCAAAATAAACCAAAAGTCAAAGTAATAACATCAAATAAAACGTCTGCTGGTTTTTTTGCTGCCTCCACTACAAGTAAACACCAGAGATGCCATTTATGAAAGCATAAAGCAACCCAAGAATGGTAAGGGAAAAATATAAAATATGCATTTATGCATAAATATTTTACATGGGTGAGATAAGACCTTTATAGGCAAACTGGGGGCGCTTTCAGGCACAATTTATTACATTTCATGCAACTTGCAGAAGGTTTTCTATTTCATATAAATCCCTGAAGTACCATCTTCATGAATACAAGCAAAACGCATCCCTTCATGCCCATTTTATTTGCCTTAAATTCCAGGTTTGGACACTTTCAAGTCAAAAATATCAATGTTACACTTAATATACTCTACAAAAACAAACAGATCTTTCTTCATGACTGCTAATAGTAACTTATAAAGTTTAAAATAAAAACAGTTGGTTTAATCAAGTCCTAATGATTGATTTTCATAACTGAAGCTGACACAGCTCAAGGATGACTCTACTGCTGGAGGTTTCAGCAGAGATCCTCGCCCCACTGCTCAGCAAAGCAGCGTAGTACAAGCCTTCTCCAGAAATTACTAAAAATGGGAGTCTGTGTCTCCTAAAAGCTCTTCCTCTGAAAGGACCACCACTGCAGCACCAGCCATTATTTCCCACTTCACGGTGTTCTAGGAGATTTGCACAAAGCTCCTCTTTAGGATCTTGGGTCCACAGCGAATAAGTGATTAAGCAGAAGTAGACCAACGATCAGGCATTTCCACCACCATAAAACCTCCCCTTTCCTCTCCTTGCTCTTCTTGCCTCAACCGCTTCAAGGGAAGCCAAGCAGTTCAGCCTCCTGCCACCGAGCTCCCAGCACGCTGCTGCCTGCCAGTAATGATGCAACGAGTGTGATGGGCATCTGTCCTGTTCTGGTGGCAGCAAACACCCTTCCAACACCGAAGAGCCTGCCCTGCATTGCAAATTTGTACTACCAACGTGTACAAAACTGCAAGAGAAATGCACACTGGGTCACAAAGCACGTGACCTGAAAACTCAGCATTATGCAAAACATGAGCTGCATGCCTTCAAAAGTCATCCAAATTACTTTACTTTTACATAGGAACAACTCTCCTGGGAAGAAAAATAAAAATTAAAAAAAAAAAAAATATCACCTTGTTGAAATAATGCAGGCTACTTAAAAACTGTTTCATCTGGTTTCGGTCCACTAAAGTAAGTTACAATATTCATCTTCATTCAACATATCTGGGGGCCACAGGCACCACAGCGCAGGAAAATCTTTGCTTTATTTACAGCATCCAAAGGACGAATCTCCAACTACAAGATACCGAGCATCCCACCTGGAAACTTCAGGTGTCTCTGAAACCTGCATGTGTTTTTTGGTAGCTTTGTTTTGCAGCACAGGCTGAGCTGAGAAGAGATCACCAAGGCAGCAGGCACGTGCTTTGTATCTGGCTGCAGACACAAGGAATATCTGCAGTTACTGGCCACGTAGGCAGGACTTGGGATATTTATACAGCTGCATCGCAGAAAGGCTTCAGCTGAGCTGGGTAACACAAAGAGGTGACCACTCAAGTTCTGCCAACACATCCGTTGACGCCACGGCGAACACCAGCACGTGCAGCCCTTGCTCCTGCAAGGTGCCCACCGGCACCGGCGGCAGCAGCCGCGCGCTGCTGCCCTCCCCTCCCCTCCCGCGGCTCCCAAACCCGCGCCCCGGAGCTGGCACCGGCACCGCCATGGGATGCTGCAGGGTCGGTTGGTTTGTTTAACAGAGGATGGGATTGTCTGCCTTTTTTTTGCTAAAGCCTCCATCAGTCATCCCCCGTGCGAAGTAAGGTTAATGATGATTAATAAGATCCTTTCCAAAATATTTGTGCCAGGCACAAAGCAGCAAAACATCAGTATGGCAGGAAAACAGCACTTAGCTCTGTCAGCAGTGGGATCTTGCCAAAAACTCTTCTGCAGATGCCCAGATCTGCAGCTGTGGGAGGGTTTTGGTAAAACACCACTGTCGTCTTCTGCAGACCAACCTCAGGGAGCACAGAGGCATTCAGGACTTCCTTCACTCCTCCCACCGTACAGCCCAGGGTAGACCTACAGCAGGCACACTCCTTCAACAGCCCAGCTGGTCAGTCAGTCCAGCAGCGACAATTGCAGGCTCTTCTGGAGGACAGACAGGAAAGCTGCTTCGAATGACTTCTAACAATGCTTGCATGCTTCTTTGAGGTATCTTAAAATACCTACAGTATAAACAAGAACACCTCACCCTTAATTCAAGCATTGTTCAGTAGTGCTGTTTCACAGGGGTTGAAAAATCCTCTTGCACTGTATCAAAGACATGTAGTATCTCCTACCGCTTACATCACCTAACGTCCATACAGCGTTTTTCAATTGCCATTCATTTTATAAAGATAACTACTAACTTGTCAGCAGTGGAGGTATTTTAAGATATTCACAAGAAAGGTTTCCTTTGCAAACAAGGAAGTTTTAATTTATCAAGTGTCAACACTGTTTCAAGCTATTCTGTGACACTCAAAACCAACCCCAAACATGTGCATCCCAACCCAACTCACTGAACTCCATGGAACACACCGAAATCCACATCTGTTTATAGCCGCAGCATTATGCATCTGACAATTTTATTTGTGTAACAGTTTATGCTTTCATTATGTTCTGTCACTTGCTACATGGAATTTGTGTTTAAGAGGATTCCACTGTATCATATCTAAGAGGTTTACAACAAAATCCAAATAGCTGAACTCCACAGATACACCGCGTCACTAGATTTAAGGGTTCAGAGTAACTTCTCGTAGCCATCTTTTTGCAAGTAGATTCATCCACAAGCAATACACAATGCTACAGTAAAATTACCTTCAAGATTAATTAAATGAAAAATCTATATATAGTATTATTACACCTGCCCTCCCATCATTCCATCATACATAAAAACCGTAAGAAACAACCAGCTTTCACAAGTTTGTCAGCTCTTACAAAAAGAGCACAGAGGCAGGTTTGCTTTCAAGACTACCAGTTAATTAACTGTGCCAGCAGCTGAACAAGTGTCAGAACTACAGCTCCCAGTAAAAGCATGTAAACAACTAGAGACTGAGATGCCAAGAAGTAATTGGAGTAAACAAGAATCACAATACAGACAGGATCTCCTGCACACGTCACCATGAGTTTTATTTAAAAAAAAAAAAATAATTCAAAAAGAGGGTGTGGGGAGGAAAAAGCAGGCTAACCAGGGAACATGTCAAGGGCAGTAAGGCTAACAGGCTATGGCAGACCTCCTCTATCTTTAGTAAAACCTACATTTGATCCCTGTGGCCAGGAAGTCCTTTTTGCCATTCTGCATAGATCCTTATGAGGCTTCTACCTCCGACCCGGCAGCTGGGGCAAGCCACCATCTTCAGTGGTACCTAGAGTAGTTGTAATCAGTAACCTTTGCTCAGTCATTCTGAGTGCACATTCCTCAGGAATGGGTATTTATGGCCCCCAACTTAGTTCTCCTTTTGCTCCAATTGACCTTATCATTCATTCTGCTGCTAATTTAAATAGCTCCCTACCAGAAATTCCCCACTCTTGCAAGCACTTGCACACTGGTGGTAATTAAATAATCTCTGAACCTTCTTGGAAATAAGCCATCAACTGAGTACAGAAGCTCAGGCAAGGCAGTCTATAGTCTCATGTCATACTGTACCTTTTTTTAATTCTTTCAGGTTAACACATTTTCTAAGAATAAATATCAGAAACGCACAGCACTAGAAGAATGCACCCTCACAGCAGCTCCCATCCCAATAACCCCGGCACCTCTCTCCACCTGCAACATCACCCTGCCTTACAGCACACACTGGAGATAGGCAATCGCGGCCATCAAGCCGGAGATGCCGACTCAGCCGAGGGCTCACCATACGTCCCGCTCCAGCAGAGTAACTGCTCTGCGTTACACCAATCCCCAGGCTGCCATCGCGCTCTGCTCTCCGCAAATCCACTTGACAGAAAGCTTCGCTTAACTACAGATGATTTCAATAATGAGTTATTTCAGCTCATGTAACAATGGTCTGTGGTGGAAAAGTCAAGCCCAGCTCTGTCACACAGCTTGTGTTAATTTTCACTAATGAGAATCCCAACACTTGCAATAAATGGACCCAACTGAGAAATTAAATACTTGGAATTACTTCCATGAAAATGATCTTCAAATCATCAAAGAAAGAAAGTCTGCAGTCCACAAAGTAAAGACTGTCCTCCAGCAGAGACAGGTTTCACAGAAGAAGCAGGGAAAAGCACATCAGCAACACAACTGGCATTAAAATACTAGACAAGTAGTGGAAGCTGAAGTTTTAAAAGATTCACCTTGTGCACTGCAGAGATGCCTGGAGAGATAAGGAAAGCTTCTCTATTTAACTAGAAAGGACCAGTCTCTACCTTGAGGGGATCCTACCATAGAGGAGGAAAGAGATGCCAGACATTATGTTCTGAGCTTAACAAGAGCCTGAACTCTCCAAGGATCTAAGGGCAATAAGAGTTGACGACTCTCCAGCTACTAAGTGTTTTATTTTACCTTCACCCAGGCAAGTCCTTGCTGGCTTCAGCAGGGACACATGGTGCTGGTGCATGCTTCCCAGCTGCTTGCCGGGCAGCATAGCTGCTGAGGAATCTGGTGTGAAAGCCAGAGCCCTGGATCAGAGCAAGCTGCGTGAATGCCACCCCTGCAGAAGTGCCTATCTATTTTACCTCTTCACATTCTCCGCTTCCTCATCCAGTCCCGTAACATGGGAGGACCAGCTGAACTGGGAGCCTACATCTAGAAGTCGCAGCAGATCATGAAACACGACAGCGCTGCCTGCTCCAGCTGCGAGGTGCAGCGCTGCTAGGATCGAGGGAGGACTCTAATGAGAACCTGGAGGAACCAAAGTTCACCCATGATTTGTTGCCTGCTCAAGTGTGACCATAAAAATGAAACTCTCACACATCAGAAGGCTGACCTCATTGTGCACTGTGCTGGACTAAACGGATATGAGGTTCAAGGTAACATAAGTAAAACCTGTTCCATAGAGGTGGAGGATGTAGACTAAATATAGACTGCCGAGAAAGTGCTGAGTTTTTTATTTTGTATCTCTGTCCAAGGAGCAAACAGTTTCATATGCTACCCAGCACTTGTGATCTTTACTAGTGAACTGTTATCCACTTCAACTGATAGAAGTTGCATTACAAAACAAAATTTTCCTAGATAAGGTGTGGATCTGTAAACATGAACCACTTAAGTGTTATTAAGTATTCATAAGGTCAGATGCAGTAGCTGAAACTGTCCATGTACTCCAAACGTGCAATGTGCACGGTAATTGGGATTTGGCACACTAAAAATAAGGTTCTGAGCATATTTTTGCACTTTTCAAAAAGTCCTTCATCCCCACTTCCATAGAAACTGCGTATATTAAAGTCTTAAGATGCAGAAAGAGCAATAAAGCCCTTCAGAGCTAGCAACTGAATTTGCAGAGCAGCATATCTGATCTAACCCTGATGTCAAAGGCTCAAGCTTTCCAAAGCACATTCTATTCAGACTGAAGCTTTCCAGTATTACTTTTATTTCTTTAATTTGCTCTCCTTCGCTAGAATTTAACGAAGTTAGATTTGATGATTGGGGGGGAAATCAGGTTGAAGACTGGTAACAATTTTGTCCCAGTTCCTTCCCCACATGTGGGTAGGAATCTCGATGACAAGCTTATCTGCATTACCAATGCTTGATTTAGCTGTCAGAAGCCTGATATTTCTTCCTCCTGCATACTTTTTGCAGTATAACCATCTAAAGAGCTTCTTAAATGTTAACCTATTGATCTGCTCCTCTTATTTACTTCATTAACAAAATACTATCATTTTTTCCACTTTTACAAATAAATAGGTATCTTGGCATTTTACACCACCAGTCCCACACTTCCCAGAGACCACAGCCTAATTCTGAGTTTCGCTGAGCCCTTTTAGGTTGTTTCTTTTGCATTCAACAATTACTGGTTCCTTGTATCAATCCCAAAACTGGGTCATCTAAAAGCACTTATGAAGCATTTAGCAAGCACTAGCAAGCAGAATTACATCCAACCCATGCTGTTTCATGAGTAATTGAAACAGCCAGGTAGCTTAAACATACATTTCATCAGACTGTTGTTGAAAAGACGTTAATACTCATTTTTCCCTCAGTAGCCATGTAATTTCTTCCCGTTTACTTCATCTTCATAAATCCACTACAGTCTAAATGCAGAAGAGTGGATTTAATCACAGAGCCAGCAATGAGCAATTAACTTACTTTTCTCTGTCAGTTCATGATTTAGTGACACGATGCTGTGGCAGAAGTGGAAAAGAGAAGGAAGGAGGAAGTGGGGCAAGGGGTGTTTTGTTTAAATGAAGAGGGGAGGGAAAAAAAAAATAATCTCACCTCAGTAATAAATAGAACCCCTGAATTTCCGGTTTCTAAAACTGTTTTCACAACAGTTCTTTCTACAATACACATCATTACCAAGGTGTTATACGTAATTCTTTACAGCAGCTCCAAAGGCCAATGTGAACGAACACCAGAAGTGCATTCACCAATCCCTTCGATCAAGGTTACGCTGCAGAACAGCTGATCTAGTCGTGCTCCTCACCAAAACATTTGCTGTCACTAGACATGACCCCAAGCTGGGCATCTCCTCCAGTAATGCCAAGATTCCTCTAGCGTATCCTCCTCTTTCAAACACTTTTACTTGGTTTCACCAACTATTTTAGTTCAAATTTTAGATTTGGATTTATAAAGCCTCAATTAAAAAGGCACAAAGTGTACGCTTGAAAGATTTAGGAAAGGTGACATTTGCCTCTTGTAAAATTCTGCTTAATACAACATGATGGCAGCTACTGCCATTAACAGAAATCTGGGAGTTATCATTCTTGACATTTGAGAGTCACCTGGTGGGTAACAATAAAAGGCTGATTTATGATCTATAGACTCTTATTTATAAGAGGGCAAAATTCCCCTTAGGCAGACATTGAGACAGCATAGCATACTTGTAATTTTCTGTAGTCTCTTGAGAAAGCATACTCTAGAATTTGCAAAGGCAAATCTGCATAAGCTTGACACTCTCATATACAATTTTAATTTAAACTAAGATTATAAAAGAGAATAAAATGCCATTTTAAAAGCTTGCCATTTTCTCTAACAAAATGGATGCCACTTTATTACAGAAACCACAATTTCTCTGTGATTTGAAGAAGAAAACTAAGCACAAATGTCTGTTGATTCTCCCATCACTTCTGGTGCCCTACTGAGAAAATGGAGTTATTGATACAAGAAGATTTACAGCAAGATTTGCACCACTAGAAAATTTTGCTTCTATGCTTCTGGGGGGGGGGGTCTTCTCACTGTAATAGAAAGCTTTCAGGTGTGAATGTTTTAAAGGACGCTGTGAAAGTTGTATAATTGTTAAGTATTTTCAGGAAAAAAATTAAAACCACAAACACACAAAAATATTAAATCCTCTCTTTGGAAACTAAATACACAATCTGAGTGAAACTCTCCATGGTAGTGCTTCTGAAATCGGGAATAAGGACCATCTAAATCTACAGAAATGTCCTTTTCTTCTCAAAGAAAAATAGTCTGCTACTCATAAGTTATTGATTCAATGCAGCCTACCTAAACTACATAATTAAAGTAAAATGCCTCTTAAAGATAAAAGAATGCAAGTGGCCTTTATCAACTTTAAACCAACTCAGATGGCAAAACTCAGTTGAATTCTTCATAGTTCTTACTTCTGTCCCCCAGGTCTTCAGCTTCAGGTGGGCCCAGGAGTACGGCAGAAGAGGAAGCAACCTGAGCTGAACACAAGTGGGAGGGCAGACAATGCTTACAGATCCCAAGAAGAATGGAAGATAGGGATAATAGAAGGAAAGAGTTGAAAAATGTGGCAAGGGCCAAGTGACTGAAAACCCTAAAAACAAATTCATGATTGATGAATCTCAACACCTCTCAGCTGCTCAGCAAACAGCAGAGGACTACACTGGCCAAAGTGGGACACGACTTACTATCACCCAATACTCCGATTAGGAAGTTAACATTACGAAATATCAGGAGAACAAATGTTATTTGCATTACAGACTCACTAAGAGGCCTTAAATGCAGCTGTAGTAAATTTGGAAACACAAGGAAGAGCAACATTTCTGTTTATCAAAAAGCTGGCAAATGTGACTTAGTTAGAATATCCCCTTGGCAAGATGTATGAGTGGACCACATAGAGGAGGAAACTTTAAGAAGAAACCAAAGCTAGACACTGAAGCTAGTCCAGATGAATAGGGAAAAACCAAGGTTTGCCTTTTTAATACTCTCAGTGGTAGATTAACAAATAGAGCAGGAATTTCTCCCCCTCTACACCCTCACCTTGAGCTAAACATCTTCTATGCAGTTGTGTATTAACAAAATCAGAGTTAACGCCTTGGATTAGATGAAAGGTATTGGTTTGCAACACACAAGAAAAAAAAAAAATGAGAAAAGGCATCTAACACCATCCCACCTTAAAGCACACGGATGAAAGACAGGAATCTATTACTGCTATTCATTTATCTTTGTTCACCGTGAGCAACTGTGATTCAACCCTGATGACAATCTGCATAGGATTTAGTATACTTACTTGTATTGCAAGTATTACTTTTCCTCCAAACTTACTTTCTCTGTAAATCAAGAACTACAGAGCATGATTCCTTATATTACATGCAAAAAAAATATTCAAAATAGTAAAAATTCAGAAGGCAAGCATTTTTTTAAAAAAAACAACAAAAAAAAAGCACTTTCCAAAATTAGAATAGTCCAACTTCTTCTGGATATGTTTCCTGACATAAATGTACTTCTAGGTACCATTCCTTTCAAAAAATCATGCCAATGTCAATGAATTAAACAGGTAATATTGTGCTTAAACTCTACAGGCCCTGAACTGAACGCTTTAATTTTCAGTCCTGATGTTCTTTTCACATAGCTGCTCTATGAAGTTTGCAGCATGGCACTCCATCCTCTAGGGAGAAAGAAAGGCAAATTAAGATACAATTCTCTAAGATAACTAGGAGCCTGAAATGAGTAATAAATCCGTTACTTGACAGAGATGATTAAATGCTGCTCTGCAAATTACTAGTAGCATTCCTCTTCCAAATCCAACGTGGCGATAGCAGCATGATACAAGTGTGCTGATGGATGTCAAACACTTTGCGATAAAAAAAACACTGGCATTCACACCATGGCCTTCAAGTCTTGTTAAGATAGTTCACTTTTAGCTGATACCAAAAAAAAAAAAGTACACTTCTGTTGGTCTCCCTTCACACCAGACTTTTTTCAAAGAGGGTAAGACAAGGATCGGTAGAACAATCTTTTTTTTTTTAAAGCACAAAGAAACAAACATAATTTACACTTGAAAGATTGCTTTTCAAAGAATTATTTGTAGAAAAACTTAAAATAGACTTGTCTACGAAATAAAAGTAGTATGCGCTCTAATATTAGACTCTGGGTTTGTATCTAAAATTATGGCTGGGACAAACTGCTTCACAAGCCCAGCATGTCTAGAACAATGTGTCTCATCATCGTATCATGTCTCTTCTCTGCATCAAGTTTGCCAGAAAAGTCAAAATCCACAACTCACCTATGTCAGACACAAAAGAACACACAGCTCCTTGCTAGTACCTGGTAACTCACGGTATTTGACCAAAATAAAAAATAAAACCATAGATGTTAGAATTCGATACATGAGATAGCTCTGCTAACTCGCGCATATCTGCAAACTGTCTTCAAAAGCTGGATCCCAAATCTGTCTGGGTAGAAAAACATGGGAAAAAAAAAAAGCTATTGTAATTATTCTTTTTACTGTATCATTGAGCAACTGGCAGACCCATATTAATTCCCAGTCACAATCTGTTTCCATGTGACTGCAAGATTTGTTTTCCTCATAAGCCTCTCCAGTCACACTAACTCCTCTAAACTTTGGACACCAAAGACATCCTGCAGCAATGCATTTCACGGTTTAAGCTACACAAAGGATGAAGAATTTCACCTCTTAAACCTGATAGTGACCTTCAGTCCTTGCATGTGGAAGAGAAAAGAAGCGTCCCTACTCTTTACCCTTCTCCTCTTTATTAGGACTTAGTCAAGTTTAACACAGATCTCCCTTGCTCCCAAGTTCTTCTCTGCTGAAGATTTGTGAAGACAGCTGGTCATCCTTGCTGAATTTCTTTCAATTTTTAAGTTCTACTGAGTCTTTCCTAGTTGGAGGACTCACAACTGACCATCATTCCGGGTGTAAGACACACCACAGACTAAGACAACAACGCAATTATGCCTTCATTTTCTTTTCCTTTTGTCTCAGAGCAATTCGTAAAATTGTTTTCTTTTTTTGATCGCTGCTTATCGCACAGATGATCAGTGGACTATTGTGCAAAGACACTGAAGGCTTATCACTTTCGTCATATAAAACTGGGGCTGGCAAAGCAGAGAAGAATCCACTTGAGAAAATATTTTAAAAGACGTTCTTGATGAATACAGTCTTGCTCTCAATAGATACAATCTTGGTGAGATAATTATGTCTAAATTACACTTTAAAAGTAGCTTAAACTCTACTGGACAGAAGTTCTTGGCAGACTGAGTTGAGAGCGATGCAAAAACTTTTTTAAAGGCAGCTGACGCTGCCAAATCAAACATAGAAGTGGAACTCTGTGAGGTAAATGCTTTGAGTCCATGCAGTGAGCAAGCTGCTGCTCCTGCGGATGGGGCAGTGCTAAATGATGCCTAGGCAAGGGCGGTCTCCTTGGCCAACACAGATAAAGTTCTGCCCAGACTAGTAATACCATACGCAGAACACAGAATGAGAAGGAATTTTTAAAATTTATTTTGAAAAAAGGTAGTGCTGACACCTTGCCACATACCCTCAGTTTTCTACAGAGTGAGGTCTGAGAGTATTTATGTTATTTTTTCCCCAGTACAACTCAGTTTTCTTACATTTAAAAAAAAATAAAAATGAAGTCTTGCTTACAAATGTATTTCATCTTTTTCCACACATGAATGATTTTGGAAAGAAAAGTCCAAGGAGACTAAGGCATCCTCCAGCACAGAGCTCAGTGAAGCAGCTGCGACGCTATTACTCACTGTCCTGCCTGTGGTGAAAACAATGCCACAGCTATGCCTCGGTGGGCAACAAAGGAGTTCATTCTTCAAGGGTTATTCAATTCTTTGTTTCTTGGCTGAGTCTGCAAACTCAGAAAGCAAGAGACGAGTTAATGTTCACCAGAACAGCTGAAATGTAACGTCCATAGGTGCCCTGTTTAAGAATTGGACCGAGGGCTCCTCAAATTCACCTCTCAATCCACAACATCATCATTTAAAGAGAAGAAAACAGGAGAGCAGGGTAGGAGCTGAGCAGAGTGTGCGCTTCTCCATGTGCCAGCAATTTCTGACTCCAGACCAGGATCACTCCACAGAAATCTAAGGATTTTTCTTCCCTCATCATCCTGTCATCATAAACAGATTTTTTACCATTAAAAGTATGCCAGATTCAAGCATTTTGCTGCTCCCATCCAAACCCCTTACCCAAGTAACATTCCTGGTTCCTAATCCCTTCTCCTCTCACTGTTTTTCCTTTTGTTGTCCACCCACCACTGGATTTCTCAGAAACTGCAGACTCCCTGTTTAATGTCTCCCTTACACTGACATATGAAGAAATTATTTGTTCTCATTTCTACTTATAAGCCACCCAGAAGCAAGGTCAGAACAGCTCCCCAGACATCTGCTCACAGTGAATGCAGTGCAAACACAGCAGCAGTGCTGCCTGATAAACCACAGTACCGGTCTTCTGAAGTTCCCTTGCTCCAGCCACCCCATCCCCACAAGGACTGATCTTAAAGTAACTTACACTCACTAGCCCAGAGATACTTAACGTGTAAGTATTTCATATGACACATTGCAAAACAGAAACTCTAGTTTGGCAGTGATATAGGAAAAAAACAAGACATCAAACATGAAATGGAGCACTCTTTGACATCCCCTTCTTGCTTGGAGAAGCAGAGAGAAGCTGCCACTTCCCCATGGAGTGCCCTGACCTACCAAACCTCTTAAAACTGCCTGAGACATCATCATAGAGTCATACAGAGTAGGGGATGAAAATCAGTTAGTTGTGCCACTTCAGAGCCACAACCAATGCCCAAGCTCAATTCTTTCTTAAGTTATGAAGTAGCCACAGAGGAATTACTTTTACACGAAAGGCTAACAATGAATCCACAAAGGGTCCACTCTGTACATCCCACAGGTACAAGTTTCTCATCCTCACACACTGTACAGATAAAGCTGCATAACCCCCTCCCTCCTTGGCAGCTATGCTTGCTTTCACAGACCAAACCACAA
Source organism: Actenoides hombroni (assembly GCA_024336885.1). Lineage (NCBI taxonomy): Eukaryota > Metazoa > Chordata > Aves > Coraciiformes > Alcedinidae > Actenoides > Actenoides hombroni. The sequence continues at coordinate 13,712,361 of WUAM01000359.1, read as the reverse complement.
CTAACTCTGCAGCTCCTCTCATCTCCTTGCCTCTTTGCAAGCTCCTGGGAGATCATAAGAAGTCACATTGTTCAAGTAGCTCCATTTTAGAGGACATCTTCCATAATACCCGTGACTTCCCATCTTGCCTGTAATCAGGATGGGATAGGAGAGGCAGGACAGGAGTTCTTCTGAATTTCAACCCTTGCAGACAGTTCAAATAGAGGAAAGCATTAGTCACAGCTGCACAGGAATGGGCATGTCCCAGGCATTCGTTCACGCTGACCAAAGGTGCTTGGACTTTTGATACCATGTTAGATGCCACAGCTACGTACCAGATAACACAGCAGTATGACCAGATTACGTTCAGGTTCGAGAGACCTAATTCTCTCATCTTTCCTGAGTGAGACACTAAGGGACATTGTTCCTCTCCACTTTCAGCATGCAAAGGCTGAACGACAGCAAAAGCTGTGTGTTGAGGCAGACAATTTAAAAAGGCTAAGCTCATCAATAATCACTGGGTTAAGAAGACCTGAGATACAAGTACCTGGACTTGTTAGACTGCCATTTCTCTCTGCAGTCTACTTAGTAGGTACATCCTAATTTATCAGCAGTCTGTTTCGACTGTGTGTTCCAGTCTTCACCTAATGAGTAGCCATCCAAGCCACATTCTGCCAGTTCCCACAGTTGGCTTATGTCGCCCACTGTCGCCCAGGCAGCTCCTAAACCCTCAGTGTCGACTCAACTGAAAATTACAAACTCCTTCTGGATAGCACTGCAAGTCACTAATAATTATTCCTTGACTGTAAGAGCAGACTTATAAAGGCTGAATTGAAAATAATTCGATGTTTTGTCATTCAAGTTTATTCTCACATTTCTGCAGTAACCCTTCTTCCATTTACTTAAAGTATACGGTAATTTTTAACTACAGGTTTGGACAACAAAAAAGCAGGATGAATCATTCTGGATATTTAAAGCCTACAATCAGACAGCTTGAGTCTCCTTGCATTTTGCTACAGTTCTCAAGCCAGAGCTTTGTTTTCTACTTATCCACAGGAACACTTTGATAGGGAGCACTAATTCATTTAAACATGCAAAACACTTCAGGATTTTGGAATTTCTTATATTCCACAAAGCTTTAAGTGTCCTTGTTCTTCCCTCCACATTGATTTTTTTCTTCCTTTGTAACTGCACACCCAGAATTAGAGGGCATTAGAGCTAAACTGGGAAGATAGCACATGTGTATAAATACATCATGTAAAAATAAAACTGGGCAGATGCATAGGAAACACCCTGCAGCACGTATTACCCTTGTTTTCCTCATCACTGCATGGGCAACACATGTCTACTGGTACAGTACTTCAGAAGCCAGGACTGCTCTCAGGGATAAACACAGGCCATACTGTTGGAGAGAAGATGCTCTAGGCAAGTTTGCCCTTTCACTTTAGCTGCTCTCCAGTAAGTCACCAACTGAGTTACACATCAGAGCAACACTGAAAGTAACTTTTAATTTGTACTGCCTATAACTAACTCACAAAGCGACACAGCAACAAAATATTTAGTTCGTATAAACAGCCCTTGATCAAGCCAAACTTGCTGGAGAGTTTTCTCAAGTTGGATAAACCCATGCTAGTAATCCATGTTCCCTGCTGTTTGGTTTCGGTTTTTTCCTGGTTTTTTTCTTCTTTTTTTTTTTTTTTTTGGGGGGGTGGGGGGGGGGTTTTTGTTTTTTTGGGGGTGTTTGGGTTTTTTTTTAATAGCAGCTTTTTAGTGA
>WUAM01000359.1:13698880-13710228 GCA_024336885.1 Actenoides hombroni | reverse complement strand
GTTAGTTAGAAGAACTGAGCTGAAAAGTAAAATTACTGAACAGAATTAGTTCTGTTCTCACTCAAACCAGGACATCCTCCCTTCCAGAACAGCTGAAATTTCTCTTGTCTTCCTTTTCTATGGCTGAGTAGAAGAGATGGTGATAATCCCCTCTGAATGCAGCATTTAACACCTGCCTGGTCGGTGACAGGTGCTACAGTGCAGGAAGATTAGCACAGTGAGGTCCTTTTATAGAGAAGGAAAGTCACCATCAGCCAAGTACAACAGCAAGGGCTCTGCCTAGGCTTATCCAAGGGCTTACCACCCACGTGTGCACCTGCACATTTCACGTACACAAGAACATTTATGTTAAGGGTTTATGGGGGAGCATCTATCTTCCCACAACGGCAATGGACATAAGCTTGGGCAAACAGATTGCCATGGGATGGCCCACCTCCTTGGCAGCCTGACATCCTCAGAGAAAGGATGCTGAATTCTCAACAGCAGCATCACGTGAATCTTTTAAAGTCCTGCTGCTTTCACACCAACACACGTATGCCTTACAAGATCATTAAGAGTCTTTTGAGAGAACTATGGGCCTATAAAAGCTCAATCTGAAATAGCAAGTCCTGAAGTGGGAAGTAAGAACCAAGATCAGACAAAGCATCAGCCAGCCAAACAGCAGGTATCTGAATCTGATTCTTGCTAGTCTTGCACTTGCAACCAGGCAGCTATAGACAGAAATACTTAAGCATTTTCCCTGAACTTCAATCTAGCACCGAATAATTCTTGCCCTGGAGTTACTCATCACCCTGACACAGACTGAGTTGTGGCCCCAAGGAGTCTCTAGAGGTTCAACAGAAGAGAGACACAAAGTGCAATGGAGAGGAATAGGATCAAACAATCTTTCTCTTCCACTTCTACTTATGTGTTCAAAAAAAGCTGGAAGTCAGCTGAACCTGCTTGTTACTCAGTTTAGCAGTCATCATCTGATTCTCTGTTATCGGTCACAACACTACATAACCTACATTTCTTACCACACTCAAAATATCTTCTCAAATCTCATCTCCCAGCATTTGTAACGCATGTGATGTATACCCTGTTGGCTGAGCAAGTCATGACATTGAAAGAGTCGAACACGGAGGAACTGTGCTTTCAGTAAGACCTGGCAGAGGAAGATAGCAAAAACCATCCTCTGAAGTTCAGTACAGCTCTGACCGTACTTATTTCTAAACCAACACCAACAGAGTACCTGTTGAAACAAAGATACTCATTTAAGGGGGGGGGGGGGATAAATTACTTTAAAAAACCAAAATCACTAACACAACAAAAACAGGAGATCTGGACTTTAACCTTTCCAATCCAGACTGCCCTTCCCTACCACTCTGGATGGGCTGCTTAACTTTTGTGTCAGAATACTCCAGATCCCATGATGCTTTACTCTTTAATGGTCATGTCTTCCCCTCATTATATCCTATTGAGGAAATAAAAATGAATACCTGCACTGTGAAAAGCCAAGTTAGAGGACACCTTTAGCATCTCACCTCTCCAAATATAGTTCTTTACGTTCATCTCCGGTGCACTTGAGGCCTTCCATGAATACAAAATTACAGCAGAAGATGCCTAACCCCTTGGACTTTCAGCTTCTCCCAAGTATCAAACTAGATTCACTGCAGTCCTTAAAATTCAATGTCAGCATGAAAAAAACATTACATAGGAGAAGCTGTGCTCTATTATGTCGGAAACTTTTGCCTTCAATTATGCTAACTACCACAGTGAAAACATGCAATTAGTAACACATCCTATAGATACTGTTAAGCAATGTGTGGCAGTGAAAAGAGAACTCAATTAGAGAGAGTAACCCACAGCAATGAAGACTGCAGGAAAAAAAAAAAAATGTATCTCCACTTCAGCAACCTTTAAGGTCACTGGACAGGCTTTTCTGCAAGAAACGTGGTGTAAAACAACCGGGACTGCTCCCCCAGCAGACAGGGTATTCCACAGCAAGAGCTGGTTTTACCAGCTCTACTTTGCGGGCACACTCACCCCACAATAGGGACAGTTACCACAAGGACCTGTTCACACAGACAAGTCTTAACCCAGCTTCAGCCTCAAAACCGAAACGGAAGCCCAGGAACCCTAACTAGCCTGGGGAGCAGAGGCAGCGTGTTCCTTAAATAAAAAGAAGACAGAATACTTTACAAAAAAAAAAAATCTCCAACAACCCCTGTAACATCCTCAGCTGCGTTTGGGAATAACACAAAGAACATCATGGAAAGTTTTCAAAACATAATTCTCATTCCACACTTCAGACTGTAAACCTCCAAGATTTACCAGAGACACCAGCAGCGTGCCAAGCACCATCGCCTTCCAAGCAGAACCTCACTGAAGCAAAAGCCAGTTCCACTCACACATAAGGTGCCACTGATCCTGGTGTGCAGAAATGCTTGGAAATATTTTGCAAGATTCTGTAAGGACAAAGAGTTGTGTAGTATCATCTAGTCATAATATTTCATATTACACAAGGGCTCCTCCAACTCGCCTTTTTTCCTTTATTATAAGGGTGCTCTCATGAGCTGCTTAAGTGATCAAACAAGCACTAAAGACTGCAAGCAAACAGCCCACAGCATGAACAAGCAATGCCCACTTCAGAGAAGCAAGACATTCACTTATCCCTGATGGATTATGAATCACTTTACACTTACAGAATGCTTCTTTAAAATATTTAGCATTAAAATACATCAGTTTTATTCCCCCCATCGTACAGACAGTTGGAGACTCAAGTACAACATTTCAGGTCAATTGCTATGGCAGTTGACATCATCAAAATCTATGACCAGTGTGTCCAACCCATGGTCACTAACACACAGTGCTGTTCTCATGTTGCTCACGAGATGGGCAGAGGGGCTGCTTTGCCTGGCAGAAGCACCTGATGGCACACTAATGTGTAAATGCCAAGGAAGCCAACCCAAAGCAGTAAGGGGCAGCAAGCCAGCAGTGTCTGTGCTGTTGACATCCTTGCTTTGCTCTAGGAAACATCAAACAGTCCACTAGAAGAGCGGTAGGACCCTGTAGAACCATTCATATTGCTTTTCTTTCCCTGAGTTCCATGAGTCTTATGGCCAGAGACAGATTTGAGCTGCCATTCATAGGGTCCAGGACACAAGGGAAGAGCTATTTACAAGGTACTAATCTGGGGGTGTCTTATCTGCCATCTTTGGACATCCAAATATCTCATTGTTCTCCCTTTCTTATTTCCATATTCTTCCTGCTGCCAGCAATGGTCTCAGGCTGCATGCCAACAACAGTTGAGCCAGGGATGATGTTACCCCACTTCAGCCCACACCAAGACACCTCTGTGAGGAGTGCTCCTTTAATTCATGCACCAATGAATTAATGAACCAAATGAACATGAACCAATTCATGTTCTTATGAGAGTCGCTCATGTCAGTTCACATTGACACAACACTCAAATTAGCAGATCTGTCAGCAATACCTAAGACGAGAGAAAACTACTGAAAGAAAGGGAAGCAGTTCTGACTTGGGCTGTTTTTGTTTGTGGGTTGTTTTGTTTTTGTTCTAACAGACATTTAACACACCTGATCAACCAACCATGCAGAGAGGAGGTTCTTCTGCTCCATGTAGTGGTTGCAAACATTTAGGAGAGGACCCAATGTCTGCTCATTCAAACCAACCCAATTCTGTGCAGATCTAGGATGCCCCACATTTTAAGTCAAGTCTTTTCCAAATAAGGCAAAATAAATACAAAATGGATGTACCCACACCAGCAAATTGTATTACTGTAATCTTAATTATCAAGAGAGAAACTAACATACCTAGTACCAGGCAGAGATTTATGAGACTTTGGTTTCATCCTCAGCTCAGCTGAAAACTCACTGTGAAGTTATTTAATCCACGACATACCCTGTTTCCATGTATAAGAAGTGAGGCTTTTACTGTCCTACTTCCACAGGAATTTACTAAGGATAAAAACCTATCAATAAATGCAAGTCTCTTATAACAGCCTGCACTGCTGCTGTACCTAAGAACCTGGGTGGACACCTGGACAGACAAGGACTGGTGCAAAATCTTCACACAAAAGCAATGACTGCCTATCTTTTAAGGCAATCAGAAGGGGCAGTTTCAGGGCAGTGAAATTCTACCCAGAAACAAGACAAGCCCTTTTGGCTAAATTAAACAACCAGTCAGAAAGACAAGGGAAACGACTTCCTAACAAACAGGAGCTCAAATTGTAGGAGACCTCACTAGCCCACCAAAGTATCGAGGGGCAGAGAAACCAGGTGGGAAGCGTCCCCAGCTCTCGGGAAAAGGCTGAAGTGTAGAGCTGCAATGAGGCTCCACTGCAGCGACCATGTAATACAGCCCTTCCTCCTTTGCAACACTTGATGTCATCCAATGCAAAACTGGGTCCCTCAGTTTTTGTTAAGGGTTGGCTCACATAACCTACAAGCACCAGAGGGGCACCACACCTCCAACGCTTGGGACATGCTATCTGCCCAACGCTGGTAAGAGCTGGTGAACCTCTGTTCAGCTGCTTGCAGCCACTGGTCCACCAAGACCATCTGACCATTTGTTGGACCAACCGGTCCAGCAGACAAAACGAAGGATCAAGAGCAAGAAACCCCACATTCTGTTTCCCCAGCTTCAGTAATAAGGACCTTCCTGCTCACACAATAGCTCTTTATTAAAGCCACGAGTGGGCAGTTTTCTATAATGAGTGCCATTTCAAAGAGGATATGCTAACCAGAAACAAGACGCTCTTGTTCCAGAGAAAGAATTTCTGCACATTTAATTAATCAGAAACGACTACTGTGCTTACACCCTACCTTAATCTGCATTCACTTCAAGCATAAACAAGACCCAGCTTTCCAAATTAGCACAGGCAAACATGGCAAGCATCTCTGGACATCAGTTTCTTGAAAACACTTGCCCAGCTCACCACAGGGATGTTATGAGTCTAAACTAGTCTGTAATATGCACCTAGATCTTTAGATAAAAGCTGCTTCAGAAGTTATATTAAAAATATTAACCAGCAACTTTAATAACCATCCAGACCAGCTCAAATCTTCCTAAAGGATCTTCTTTTCCATTCCATTCTTTTCCATTTAACTATGCACATTTCTTGCTTATTCTTTTATTTGGTAATTTTCAAAGGTAAAGAAATTAGAGACTGCCAAGATGTCCTTAGTTTTTACATATACAGCACCACACAGCATATACCACAGTACACTCAAATGCTTTAACAACATCAAAATCTCTGACACCCACCAGCAATAAATGACCAAGACCGTCAGTTCTGAAACAGCGAGGTGTACTAACACTGTGAATTATAGCAATCATAACTACAGGTTTTTTCACTATATAATTCAAATCACTTTGATCTATATACACACTTATCTTAGTTTTATTAAAATTAAAAATAACCAAAGAAAAAAGAAATCAAAGAAAATAAGAATGTCATGTTTGTACAAGACCTCTACTTTCTTGCCAGCATAATTTCTATTGCTATCAGTTGTCAAGAGGATTAACAGTTACTATATGCACACGTTTCCTACCACTGCTGTCTGAGGGCCATGCCTGTTGTAAATAATCACCAGCCAGAGCCCTTATATTTTATCTTTAATCATGCATATTATGCTTTTTATAAAATATTATTTGCTTAAACACTGAAGTATTTCAAGTTTGTTCCCTTTTGTGAGAAAGCAAATTAAGTGAAATCTTGGTAGAGGAAAGGGACCTTTAATAAACATCTGATTTGCTGCTGGATGGTATTTCAGATTATGTTTAAAATACATCATGTTTTGCTGACACCTCCCTGCACAGTTGCTGGTATAAAGCCCAGCGAGAGAGTGACTATGGCAACAGCAATAGGGTATTTATAAACCTATGTATAAGTGTGCACGTGTTTGCTTACATATATGCACATACACACTCACAAACACACGCACGACCCTTAACTGGCTACGATGATCCTCAAGATTTTCTCTGCTCTCATTTTCACAGGAACAGGTAACCTTTTCTAAACAAAAGGCCCAAGGTGGCAGCAGCCAAGTTTTATATAATGAAAATCTTCTAAGAGAGAAGTCTAGAAACCTATCAACATTTACAGAGCGTACACAAACATGCTCACTTCGGAACGCTTCAGCTACAACCAAAATGAAAGCCAAACGTTGGCAGGCAGAAACTCAGCAACAGTACCGAAATAAGAGGTACTTCATTGTCAGTTTGGTTTTTTGTTGGGGTTCGGGGTTTTTTTTAATGGTACTTTTTACCCACAGCACTAGAGCCTCACTGAAGCACACACACCATTTTAAATGAGATCCAGCCCGTCTTCTCCCTCAGATAGTCCCATGTCTCCTCCTCTCCAAACACCAAGGTGCAGAAGTTCCTTTAGTCTGAAAATTAAATAGCTACACACTGAGCTCAAATTGTTATTTCTGGTACTAATTTCTGTCTCCCGACAGATCCCGATAGGTAATGCAGGAAATTCAAGGTAACAAAGGCTTCTGTTTGCAGCAATAAAGGACTCTCAGCTAGCAGGGGGGAGAGCGAAGGGATCAGAATAAAAGGCTAATATACGAAGCCTACATACACTACAGAATATCTGTGTCGAGTCCAGCAAGCAAAAAGTCTAGCAGATTCAAAGCAGTATTAAGAAGTGTTAATCCTTTTACCTCTGAGCTATTCATGAGCAATATGCAAAGCTGTTCTTATGGCGTCGCGTTTGCAATGCTCCAGTTATGCTTGCATCAGCATTTCCATTGTGAACCCTGCTTTCAGAGATTTTTCACTTTGCCAAGTTTTAGTCTGGAACAATTTTACTACAAGCCTGTGAGATTTTAGTCCAGGATTAGGACTTAAGTCTAGTGAAGAAACATTTGGACAAAATCTGCTTGTCTGTTTTATTTATTAGAGTGCAGAGTTAATCCTTCTAAGTTACTGGACTGGAAAATACTCAAAAATATTTCTTTTTTCCAGCTTCAAAAAAAACCCAGAACATTTGCTCTCCCCAATAATTTCTTGACCCTAAATCTCTACAGTCACAGAACAGATGATGGTTATAGACCACAAAGCTAAGGTAAAATTGAAACATGCCTTCCTTTGTCAAGCTTTTTCTTTCTTTTACAGCTTCAACACAAGGGCCAGGAAGGTAAGGAAGGAAGCAGCATTTCACCGTGGGTTGCAGGTGAAAGGTGGACACTTAAAACTCAATCAGCACATTAGCAAGTATAAGACAAACCCGCAGCATTTCAAACTCCAGAAATTGCGCTATATTCCTAGGCAATGTAAATCACAAATGTTAAATATCACTACATACCTTACCAGGTATAAGATGCAAATTCCCAGCTTTGGTGGGCACATGTCCTAACTGGTTACGCTACAAAAATTCACACAAAAATCAACATAGCAAGCATTTTAAGAGATGAGCTCTCTAGACCATACAGAAAACATTTGCTGTGTCCACACCATTTTCCTAAGGCCACCTGTGCTGTCCCTCAGTTCTCAAACCCTGAAATTTTGCTGACGTTTTTGCAGGAGCTCAGAGTCACTTAGCTTTCAAGTCTCATGTTCATGAACATGTGTGTTAGTTGCATGTCAGCACCTGCATTAGCTCCATGTCTGGCACTAGTAACACACAACCACCATGAGTTCTGCAGGTGCTCAGCAGCGTACACAGCCAGGACCAGTGGCAACACTGCCCACCATGCTGGTTCTCCATCAACACTTCTGCATCTGTCCCACAATTTGCATGACCCAGCAAGCTGAAGCTTCAGGTTCTGCACAACTTGACAACGGGGACTGGTGACTGCAAGAAACCCCTCCTCGATGCTGCTGAAAAACCTCTGGGTTTTTAAAACAAAGGCAAAATTTCCAAATAATGTCCTTACGTGAGGTTTCTGGATTAGCATCCACCACATAACCCCCCAGTATACATAAGGGAAATCAACACTTGGAGCTTCTCTCTGAAATACCTACATGGCATGGTCCAGCATACGTTAAACACATCTACATTCAAGCAGAGAGCTAAATGTCTACAGGTAATGTAAAGTTTTCTTCTCCCTTACCAACTCAGTTTCATAACAAAGTTTTCTGCCGTGCCTAAATCACCCCTCCTACCTGGGCTTTCTATTGTTAACAGTATATAAGCTGCCTACCATAAACTGGATAAATCATTTCAAGAAGTAAACCCTTACCATATAACTGCTGAAATGCCAAGATTATCTAAGAAACAAATGATGGATAACACATTTTCAGCAATGATAAACCACAAAACATAATCCTAATTTCAGGTATCACATCACATCCATTCTTCACCTTTTGACCAGATTTTCCATACTGAACACCTAGTTTCCATACTGAACTACCCAAAAAAAAAAAAATTTACCAACCAATTCTTTATACTGTTTACTTCAACAATATATATAACTTTTTAAAAGGTGACAGATAAATGGATTTCTCTCCCCTTAATAAATAACCCCCTTTATTTCGTGTCTACTTTTGTGCTTTACAACTATTTTCCTAAAGAAATGTTGTTTCTTATTGATTGCTTGATAGCATTGAGCATTAATTTGCTTCTAAACCTACACTTCACATTTAAAAAAAACCCGAAACGTAGTTACATGGTTAAAGTGTCCACATAAACTGTATTAGCTGTTCGTGTCAATGCACATGCACGTACATGAATATGCACACGCACTTTTGGTTTTATATCTGACACCAGGCATAATTTCCCTTTCTTGTTTACCAACTACTTTTTTTTTTCTTGTGACTTGTTCCAGTTGAATTTGGATGGAAACTGAGCTCAAAAGTATGCAACAGTGACTCTTAAAAGATTTAAGTATTTCAAAGTAAGTGTTCACATGAAATGGAAAAGGTTTATCTGAACATATTTTTCTCTGTTAAATCCATCAGATTTAAACTAAAAATTTATCTACCATACGTCAAAACAGTCTCATCATCTTTCAAGAAATTTTTATTCATCTAGAGTAGAAATGAACTTTCCATCTTTTACAAGAAAAATAAATCTTTCAGTTGCTTAACAATGTATGAATGAGGCCACAGATGGAATTTACTAAGTAAACCAGGGCAATGCTGCTTTGTATGCAGATGTAGAGTGAGCTACAGCTGATTTAACATTTCTAATAATTCTAAATCCAGGTGGTAAACAAACACCTTCCCAAGTTCAGCAATTTGATTAGGTTTTTTTTTTAACTACTGCAAGCAAAACTACAATGCTTGGAAAATAATATTTTAATATTACATTTTCAGGCTTCAGTGCAAGGTGTAATTTCCCATACAGGTAAAGTTTGTCTGAGGTCCATTTAATTTAACTGAAAAAGTCATTTTTTTCCTAACACAACAAAAATGTGCTAATTTTCACTTACTCTTTCTTGAAAGAGCAAAGTTCAGCTCCCAAGCTTCCCTGGGGCACAGGATGTTAACACCACTGGATCTTCTGCATCCTCAAACAGGAGAGCCAATATAGCCTTGCTCCTATTTTCTTTTATCACATATATTTTTATAAGTGGGTAGTGTTTTTTCTTAAAGAAAAAGAAAACCAACTTCCAAAAGAGAGTAACTGCAAACAGCACAACACTCATTTGTTCTTAGTGTGTGAGGTCAGGCAGAAAGCCCTCGGAGGCTGCATGTCGGGCCAAAGAAACCAGAAGTTTTTAACTTCCAGCTACAAAGCTCTGCATTTCAAGCTTCACACACACAGTAAATAAATAAATAAACCAACCAACCACACAGTAAGACAATTTTGATGCAGAAGTGGAGACCACTATCTAAAGGACTCCTAGTCTTGAACCAGGCAGGCACAAAGACAGGGAAAACTGCTCCCAAAAATACAGCTCCAAAGAAGCATGACACTAACTACTGAGCCCATGATGTGGTTTGAGGAATGGCTGAAGGACTAAAATAGTAAGCTATGCTACGTGCTGACAAATATGTTCAGTGCATTGCCACGGGGATCAGAATTTTGGTTGGCTGTATTAAGTATCTTATTTAATATAAACATGGGAATAAACTTTGCAATTACATTTTCTGAGAGTGTACAAAATGGAAAGCTACCATCAGAGACCATGAGATTATACAGGAAGGAAGAAAAGGAGGAAAGAGAGGAAGAAAATCCATTTCAACCTGAAAAAACACAAGCAGTAAAAAATAATCCAACACATGTATCCAGTAAGAGGCAGTAACCTAGAAAGCAGCAGAACCAAGACAGAGGACACAAATGAGAATCACAATGAAATATACTATGAGTAAGAGAGATTACAGAACTTATCTATCAAATGAAACCTGAGCTACAGAAGACAAAGGCTGTTTTACCCAATTACAAAGGAATAAAAATTATCAACTCAGAAGTTTGGTATGTTTAAGAGAAGTATTTTATATAGAGACTGGGTGGGCATAACTGGTAGGGAGAGCACTGGTATTCATCACCAGCCTTCAGGACTGGGTGATGGAGATGACAAAACATTCCCGGACCAAACAGTAGCACACGCTGAGCACAGACAACACGCTCAGAAGGGCTTCAGTTGGACTGGCTTCTTGTTGACTAGTATATACACACAAAAAAAAATTAGGCAGCAAGAAGCTACAAAGCATGGCACTTAAAACAGCTACGAAGAGATCTCCCAAGAAGGGAAACTGTCCTGAATCAGCTTCCTACCAACAAGAATAAGTTACTGGTGATGCAAGAAAATAAAAGTTTTGGTGCCAAATAATTATATGGATTCGGCACACAGGTGAACTAGGAACTACCATTCAAGGTGGCCATCCGAGTCCTCGAGTTTCCTTCCAGGAACAAAAGCCATGTGGCATTAAAAGCAGAATAAGGCCAAGTGGAAGAAAGGATGATGAGTGTGGAGGTGGAAGAAATGATCAAGAGTGTAGAACTATCTTGCCATATCTACAACATAAGCTAGAAGTTTAGTAAGTCCAGGCCTTCTAAAAGGCAAGGATACAAGACTCAAGAGATGATCAATGTGGGCTCCAGGGAGACTATGCCAATATCTGAATCTCAACAAACCTCTGCACTGGGGAAGGGGAGGAAGACACCCTAACGAGAATTACGCAGCCAGTTACAGCCTGCAGCGAAAGATAAGCACAGTATAAAAGCCAAATGAGCTAATGCTTTGTGGCCATTACAAGGACAGGCTGGACCATTAATAAATGATGAAGGAGGAAGAATTAAGTAGCTTTCTACACTGACCACCTTTTAAAATCTAAAGGGGAAAATAAAGGAAAATCTGAACAATTAGAATGTAATTATAAAGTTATAAAACATTTATATATATATATATATATATATCCAAACACATACACTCACACACAAATACTTA
>WUAM01000359.1:13684091-13698780 GCA_024336885.1 Actenoides hombroni | reverse complement strand
TATAAAACATTTAGATGTATATATATATATGTATGCACACACATACGCTCACACACAGGTACTTAGCTGTGACAAGTATGAACTGCACTACAAAGAAACTCAACATCTCAGACACCTATGGTGAGAACCATCCACACTCAAACACAGAGAAATCAAAATGATGATGGACAGCTTTTCTCAGCAAGCGCTGCTGGCAATGCTCACTACTGCAGTTCCGCACTTTCATCTGTATTACCTCAGTAAAGTACCAATTGATAGCCATTAAAAATGGGCATTAATAATTACAAGTAAGAGCCTTAGGAAATGTAGACATACACATCAGAACCACTCCATATCATCATTTATTCCAAGGAGTTGAGCCAGCAAAGACAAATTAGCAAACAAGGTTAGTGTAGTCACTAGTTTCCTTATGACACCGAGTATCTATAGATGAAAGACGTGCTTAGACCTCACCTTCACAGAAGAAAAACACACAGAAATTGTTATCATATAGGCAAGTAAATTTTACTTCTCCTAAAAGAACAGTTTTATTCAGATAGGAGGAATCAGCTCCTAAGACTCCTGGAAGATCATTATCTTGAACTGAAATGGGAAATGGAGTTTATAAAGTACGTGCAAAATCTGCCGCAGCCCATCACTTTTTTGAGAACTGTAGTTTGTTGATAGCAAGCACACAGCACATAAAATACACTTGAATGTCAGTAAACCATTTGACTGTATCAAATGATACAGTTTCAAAATTATTTAAGAAACCAGTTTTGATGCAGACAGAACACTGCACACAAAAAGAATAAACAAAAGAAAATTAGAATCATATACCGAATCTTTGGAAGTATCTTTCAAGGATGAAAGAAATTTTCTTATATATTCACTTACTTCAAAATCTTAGTTAATGATGCAGAACAGGAGTAAACCGTGTGTTCTTGAAATCTGTGGATGATACTAAATTTAGGAGTTGCAAGCCCCAGCGAGGACAGAGAAAGTTGAGAAACAGGCAATTAAAAATAAGGTTCTCCTTGGGAAAGTGCAGCGAAGACATCCAACAGGAAAATAATCTCAAAGAAATATTCAGTGGGAGTGACAAACTGAGGAGCCAAGAAATTCTTACAAGGTTTGTAGTGTGATCTGGTAGCAAGAAAGATTAATGAAACCTTGGCTGCACATGCAAAAAAAAAAATAAATGCCACATCAAGCAAGCGAGAAGCAACAGCTAAACATGCCCACTTTGGGTGGCAAGCCATAGAGAAAAAATGATCACAGAAGTCTGCAGTATTAAAATGGATGCAAATACCACTGGGATGAGACAAGTCTTATTCTGACTAGTATGTGGTAGTAGGTAGTAGGTAGAGTTTAAAAAGAAAGGACAATAGGGTTATGGGTCTGAAAGCTTCCTTGTAACACCTTTCTAAAGCCCCAATATTACAATCAGGCTCACGAAAGGTTTAAAGGACCAAGGAAGAAGAGTTCACTGCCACAAATGAGATTAGCAGCAGAAAGCTGAAGACATCTGAAGGGTCTCCCCCAGGAAATGCCACAGGCTCCTTCTGCAAACACCTCTGCACCAACCTGGCAAGGGTGGGATGTTTAAATAGCGCAAAGCACCCCTACACCAGGGCCAAACAATGACTCCAGGCAGCTCTCAAGTTGGCTGAAGGTCATTAATTGCTCAGAAAATGATTAGGTAAATACTTATTTTTCTTCCAAGCACAGTTTTCATAACAGAAATGTGCTGAGGAAGAGGAAGGTAAACCTTGTTTTGTTTGCAGAACACACAAGCAGTAAACAAAGAAAAGTAACAAATTTTAACATTGTGTGTACACTACTTTTTTCAGATTTATTTTTTTTTTAATTAACTGTTGTATCTTAACACAGTGTATATTTCTACCTCTCTTTAACAATAGCAAAGCAAGGAAACACAAGCTTAGTGGTACTGCACATCCCAGCGGGTGACTGGCTTTGAAGTTCACTCATCACTGGGATGGAGGCTGAAAAACCAAGCAGACACAAAACCTCCTCCTCCTACAGTGTCAAGGATCTGTCCTCTCCACGCAAAATGCACATTTTTACCTGCACATCACAAACACCAATACATATCAATAAAAATGAATGCCAAAGAACTTCTCCAAACAGAAGAACACTACCCTGGCACTTAATGTCAGGCACATAACCAGACACCACATCTACCCAGGTGTAAAATGCAGAGGGCAAGAGCTCTCCTTTTCTTTGGCTGCTGTAGCATACCTAGCCAAGTTTTTTACAGGAAAAATGTAGAATGTAACTGAAAGCCAGACTATCTGGGCCACTGTGTCTGCTTTGTTTTCCCATTCCTTTCTGCAGTACTTGACTAGCCAGCCCCTGTCCAGCCAGCCTGTCTCCCCGCAGCAGGGATCATTTCACGAGCATGCATTATTCAGAGACAACACTGCATGTGCATGTAGGCACTGCCAGTTTAGAACTCGCTAAGACCAGAACTTTTACCTAACTTGCCAAGTGATGTTTATTGAACGCTCCTATTGCAACACCGCAGACATTGTGCCATCGGTTTGACACAAATGGTGCCACAATCCAGTGACCTCGTGGCTGGTGATTTTCTCCAATGCAAGATGGTTTTCAGGTTATTTCTGCACAGGAGGGAGAAAAGGAATGAACATAAGGGTGGCAACTTGGCCAGAAATATTCCAGTTTCCACTGAGAATTAGTTTAGACACTAGTTCTAAATACATTCTTTTGAACTGCGGATTAGACCCAAGATTTTAAAGAACCATGTATTTTCCCCTACCCACACACCCATTTAAAGACCAATTTGCTGTCATTCAATCATAAAAATCAGTTTGGTTTTTTGTTTGTTAATATTTTCATCCAAACTTTTTAGTAACAACTGCAGGTAAGGTAAATCTGTACAACTCCATTTTGTCATTTGTGGACTAGCAACACTAATTATCTGATACATAGGTTTTCAAGATGGATGTAACCATGTATCAGTCACACAAATTTCAAGTCCTCCGTTTTCTCCTGTCCTTTCTGTTCAATCATAATTGCTCCAACAGTTTTTGTCAGGGTGACTGCAACCTCTGTTCTGCCTGGCACATCAAGTTTTTGCCATCACATTTCCCAAGGTTAAACTTCAAGGTTTAAAAACAGTTTTCTCCTCCGAGATGACCTTTCATAATCGTCCCAGTTCTGAGAAATGAATGAAGTGTTCCCAAAACAAAGAATATTTTAGTAGTAAGTTGTAGCTAAAAAGAACCTATGTGACCTGCTTTAGAGACAGAGACTGCTAAAAATACTGCTGGCTGGGCAAGACTTTTGGGCAGACTTTTGGGATCGTGGTAATTGGGTAATTCCTCAAGGATTAAAAATATACAAGACTTTTGCTTACCAGTTAAAATATTTTTGTTCGGCTGTGTAAAGCTTCCAAGTAAGGGCAGACAGACCTTTTAATACTATAGTTAACACAGGATATAGGATTGAATTTAAGGGACCTGAGCTGATGTCCACAGATGTCAAGGGGAACCTCTGCACCAAGGCAGCAGAAATCACACCAGATACCAGTATTAATCTAAATATTAAAATCCATTACAGTTATACCTTCAGATAAAATGCCTGTCAAAGAGAACACAAGCTGCCAGTTTCCCACAGGAAGGCTATATCCTTTAATTTTCACTTGCATGGTAATCTATGAAGTGCACTTTGCCCATCTTGCAGAGGTGCACAAGATGTCCAGTCTCAGAGGATTC
Source organism: Actenoides hombroni (assembly GCA_024336885.1). NCBI lineage: Eukaryota > Metazoa > Chordata > Aves > Coraciiformes > Alcedinidae > Actenoides > Actenoides hombroni. The sequence continues at coordinate 13,695,043 of WUAM01000359.1, read as the reverse complement.
TATGTGCAAGGCAGGATAAGCCCTGAGGCCCATGCAGCCACCACCAACCTGCTACAGAGACACGGGAGCCTGGGGGAAGATGCAAGAATCTCCAACAGAGAAAACACTGCCTAGTTCAGTTTAAGCATCATCCTAGTCATTTAACAGTTAGGAATTTAAAAAAAAAACAAAAAAACCACCACCAAAAAAGTGTGAAGTAGGACATTCTGCTTCTTCTAAATATTTTCAAAAATCCCAATACCCACATAAATATCTTCATTACCTGTATAATTATCTAACCCTCTTCTGCACTTCAAAAACTGACCTCCCTTCGAAACACCTTCTACGTTCTTCCTGCACACACAGCATAAAAAGGATTTTCCTTTCACTCATCTTAAACCGAACAATTTCCAAGTGTTTCAGATTTCCTTTCTATCCCATGACACAAGAACAGTCTCCTGACCTAGATTCCCTAAATTTATTACATTCTAGACTTCTTATGCCCCTTCTGATTTGCCTTTTTTTGAACAGTTCAGTTTCTCGTCATCTCAAATCTTCCCAGTTGCAGATGATCATTGTTCATCTTTCCTGGCATGTCTTCCAAAAAATTCCTTATGCAAAGCTCCTAAGTAAAATTCTAATAGCTTTTTATTTACTTACAGAGTACCGGTGGAGTTTGAGACCTGAACAACTTCTGCCTCAACAGAAGTATTTTGACTCATTTGGAAGTATATCAAATGATATTTTTATTACCTTAAAAATGAGTAACATTGATTTAATTACCCTGAGTCAGTCCTCTGTATTGATAAGATCAAAAAGTTACCCAGGAAGCAGCTTCAGATAGATTAAACCCCTCCACGTGTCTTAAGACATTGCTTATGTTGTTGTATGCAACATGTATTTGCAAGCATTTCAAGCACTATAAACACTGTGCATCATGCTGTGAATGAGTCAAATGCTGTTTTCCAGGCTAAAATGAAGAAATACACAATGGGGTAATGTTTCACTTCCCGCAGCAGTTTTTGCAGCAAATCATTAGCACCTACAAATAGTCTTTGGAATGAGCAATACAGGTGGAAAGGGGCAGCCATAAAACTGTGTTCAAGCACTGCAGCTGCAGCTCCACAGACCAGGGAACAGAGCATACCTGATGGAGAACTGGTGAGCAAGAATATAACTGTGAACCCAAGGTACCAAATGGGTAGCCCACAATTGCACTCACAAGCTGGGTAACCACAAAGCACTCCTTAGGTTTCCCATCACTGATTCTGTCCACACACACACGCAGAAAGGCATGGTGTGAGGGGCTGGGATGGAGGACAAACAAACACATGTGGTCTGCACATCTTCAGGGACACCCCTTGCAGGCAAGTAACCTCTGCTCCCACCTTTAAGCAGAAGTCAAAACACCCATTTGAATCATGGGTGCCTGCAAGCAGAACAATGTGCACGCTCAGCTCCAAGGGCCGCAGAAGTCATGCATTATAAAGATTCAGCATAGCCCTGCTGAGTGCAGCCTCATGCCAAGGCACTCTGCTAGCAGCTCTGTGCCCAAGATGGAGCGAGTGGAGCTCTAACTGGCTGCTCTTCAGCTTCATGAGAAACACCCCTGCAAGAAGAACAGGTAGATAATGCCCTCCCAACCACATCACTTGGGTTGCTGCTTCCCAACACAACCCGTAAGCACATGCTACTCGGTATCACTGCACTGCACTCTATGCCACCAGGACAACCAACCTTGAGGTACACCCCCAGGGCCTGGTTGCCTGGCCAAGCAAAGCCCTCATGACATCTTGGGTACACCAGGCAGCTTCTGCTGTGAAGCACAAGGTGGACGAAGGAAAACAGGTTCATCAGCCTGTTTCAACAAAACTCAGTCCTGGCCTTGAGAAGAGAAAGGTTTGGGACAACTCATAAGCTGGAAAAAAGACTGACTGTCCTCCAGGCACAGACCTCTCCTAGGTTCCCAGCTAAGAAGTTTGCCACAATGTCCATGGGGTAACCCTACGATAAGCACAGCACTTCAGAGAGACACAGCGTGACCAAATCACATCCCACCAGCATAAAAAGGGGGAACACGTCTAGGCACATCCAGTGGGAGCCGAGGACAACAGAACGAGCAGAGACCCACACGCAGAGTACTGGCAGGCTGATAACCACTGCCAGGCAAACTGTCATCACACTCAAGGAAATGAGTTTCCTCCACGCACCCCAGGAAAAAAGGGACCGAATATTGGGAAGCATGTCTGGAAAACATCAAAAAAATATTACAATAAAAGAACAAAGATGTCATCGGAAATCCGTTCAAATCTGCCCTCAAAAAAACGCAGGTAAAAGCCTGGATTTAATTGTTATTTCTGGCAGTGTACCAAGGAATAAATAAAAGCTATCGGGCAGCGCAGAATAAATGACCATATTGCAAATCACTCACCATGAACCATTTCCCAAGACGAAGAAATGAGCCAGTGCAAATCCCAGGTAAAAATCAAGTTGAGGAGCCATGACCAATGCCTAAGCATGCCACGACTCCAGGACACAGCCCCTGCAAAAAGTAACTCCCGACAGGATGGCTGTGAGAGAAGTTTAGGGAGCAACTTCTCCTAAAAACAAACAGTTGTTACAGTTACATTATAACCCACCCCTTTCATTGGAGTGTTGCAGTTTTTAAAATCTTTTGTGACTATGACCAAAGTAACTTTTTAAATGTACATCAAGATTTTTTCCCCACCCACTTTCCACCACTCTAAATGTATTTCCATTTATGTAGCCTGTTTTACCTACCTTAATATCCAAAATCCTAACACATGCATTCCGAGATCTAAACAAACTGTGCTACTTTTCTACAGTCATCTTCTCTCACCAGTCCTGCCTATATTCACAATGTTTTCAAAATCCATCATAAAAGTTACACATGCTTCTCCCATAATACAACATTTTCCTCTATAAAGTATGCACTAACAGAATTGATTTTTAAAGAAGTGGTAAGATTAGGATCTCAAACAACATTTTAGTAAAGATTTTAAAAGCTAGGCCACCAGCAAAATAAGTTGAGAAAAATAAGTGAATTATTTAATAGGATTGCTCCGGAAGGAGCTTTACTGCATAGCTGTACTGAATAGAGAAGCTATTAATGATCTTCAGCTAGTTAGACACACTGAACTAGCCCTGTCTTAAAAATGAATTGTACAGCATTCTGGAAGAAACAAAATGTAAGTTTGTGAGAATCTAAACCACTACATAAGTGTTGAAAAGTAGGCCACAGACATGCCTATTTACACAGCCTTGCAGAGCAGGGAAATTTTCTAGTCCCATATAAAGTGCTGCTGACCTGCCCGTACCAAAATGATAATGGGAAAAAAAAGTCTACGTGACATTTTGCTGGCCTGTCCATGAAAGAAAAATTATTTTGACATGTAGCACTAGATAGAAGCAGTAGAGCAAATCTCTTTTGAAATAGGTACAGCAGAAAGATCTACCTAGAAAGATGAAGATATTTGCAGAATAGTTGGAAGTCATTAATATTTTATTATACTTTTTTAAAGTAAACACATTTTTTCCATCAATCTCAAGTGTTAGTTCTCTTAGAAGAATTCAAGCACAAATCTCTACCCTCCACCGTTATTGCTCATAGATCTCTATGTCCCTTCAACCAAAAGCAGATCTATTTTTCTTTTTGTATAGTGGCCTTTTTTTGCTTCTTATCCTATAAAAATAAAAAGCCCCGAAGATCAATCACAGCTTCTCACAGCCTTTTGGGGGCTCTGATGTCAAAAGGAGGTGGCATAAGGCAGGATCTGTCTGTTTTTAAAACAAACAGGCACATTTGCAAACACTGCTTTTTTGCACACACTAATAATGTGTTATGTTAAGACCTTGATCAGCATTTCGTACACACCAGCACTCATTCCAACAGCACAGAAAACAATCCGCTTGCACAGAGGCAGAAGAACTAGCTTTTTGCTGTTCCCTGGGCAGGCAACATCTCCACGCTATCGCCCACAGACGAGAAGGAAAAAACCCCTCCAGATCTAATTCCCAATACCCTCCCTTTCTCGAGTCACTTCCCAATCCTCAACAGCTCCTGCCCACCCGCACACTTGGGTGCCGCCTGACCCCCGAGCACCGCGAGGTTACGGGGCAGCAGCGGCACCGCTCGCGCCTTTCAGAGAGCCAGGAGAGCCGCGGCCTGTCCCAGGCTGAGGCAGCTCCACACCCAACCAGCAGCAGGCTGGTTCTGCCAGGGAGGTTCCCGCCGCTGCACAAGGGCTGCTCGCGCCTGTTCGGGCACTGCTGCCATTTACCCGACGCTGGCAGGGAGCCCTACTGGAGCACCATTTGTGATCAACTTAAGCTTGCTAAAAACCTGCAAAGACTGCAGAAGAATTTGATACTTTTCTTTTGCACTTCTGAGCTGTAGTCTTCCACGAGCTGCTTTAATGACCGTGAAAGTTGGCGTAAGCAAGGGAAGTCTGTGCAGCTGGGAGACGGGCAGGCTGCGCCCCCAGACATCCGAGTTATCTCAGGGCTTGCTAGTGATAAAGGGAGAATGCCTCACTGCCTTCTCTGGGCTGGGCAGTCCCATTCCCTTGGGTATTCTCTGCACCTATGAACTGCTTTAACCCACTAACCAGCAGAAAGCTCTTCAGCTCTTCCCCTCCCCCAAAGTTATTTTTCTGCTGCTTCAACAAAATGGCCCAACATCAAAATAGCGTAAGGTAAGCTACGGCAACCGGCAATGCGAAAACAGCAACTCCCCCCTCCTCGCTTTCAGCTTTTGCCAGCTACAGCTTATCTACTCTTTGGTCTTGCTCAAGAAAGTTAAGTTCCACAGAAAAGGCTTTACTGCAGAGGGCTCGCCCTCTGTTAAGCAAACCAGGGACACAAAGTTCATGGCAAAGCACAGGACACAGATGTAAAAACGGATGTGATGGGTCACACCACATGCCCTCTAGTCTAATACCCTGTCTCCGACACAGCCCAGGGCTAGAAAAGTGCAAGAACAGAATGAGCACGTCTGCACTTCCCCCCAAGGACCTTTGTAGCCTTCAGTACTTTCACTGGTAGGGATTTCCTTAGACTGTTGTGATTTGTACACCAGGTAGTCCCCAGAAGACCTTTTCCAGGAGTTCCACAGGCTTTCTTTCCACCTCTGTGTGAAGAACCACTCCCTCCTGCCAGGGTCTGAACCTGGCTCCTAAAAAGTTTAGTTGACTTTCCCTTGCTTTTACACTGGGAGATGGAAGAGCCAAGCCCTCTACAAGGTACTCATGATTTCACAGACCCCTGTCACATCCTTCTTCAACTATACTTTTCCCAGTCATTTGTCCTGTGGTAGCCATTTCAGGTCTCTAATGACTTGTGCTGTGTTTCTCCACACTTCTGGCTGCTTTACATTCTTCTTGAGATGAAAGTAATTGCAGATGAAACAGTATCTAACATATGGACAAATCATGGATTTAGACGTGGCATAATAATATTCTGTATCTTATTCTTTATTCTTTTCATAGTATTTCATAAGATTCGTTATGCTTTCCTCAATCACTACTATGCACAGAGCTGGTGGTTTGATGGACCTACTACTGGTCTCAAGATCCCACCCTGAGTGGTGACAGTCAACCTGGAGAACATCATTTTACAAAAACTTCCATTTCATGCTACCAAGGCATTCCATCTCACATTTGTCTACACCGAATGCAGGTATCACACATTTATCCTTTGAAGCAGTATCAGGGAACTAGAAAATATGTCACAAGTTATTTGAGGCAACAAGCCAGCAATAAGAACTCCTGTACTTGGATAAAAAGCTGCTGCAGCACTCAACCGCAGAGAGCGCGCAGGATAGAGCAGCCCTACGAATGGAACTGCACATGTAACAAGGAGTTCCTCAGAGCTTTGATCTTTCAGCTATTTGAAACCACACAAAAGTTGAATGGAAAAGGTACAAGATCCCAAAGGAATCAGATTCTCCACTTCTCCACAGCAAGCTTCTAAAGTTCCCCTTTTATGACCACTTTCACCAAAATAAATAAATCACTTCTAAGAAAAAAAAAAATGTAAACCAAGGCGTTTCCACTCAATTCCTTTCATGTCTTTCCACCGCCTCGTCTACAGTCACATGCTCAGTCCTGACCTTTCCAGATTCTCCTCTCTGCCTCGCCACACTTATTCAGACTATCAAATTCATTTAGTGAAACCATCCTATCCTTTCACACTTGACTCTTTTCACAGACAAGCAGTTCATTTTCATGCAGTCCCACTTTTAACTTCAAAAGGTTGCTTTGTATCTCAGCTTCTGATGTCCCTTGTTTAAAACACTTTCAAATAAGGATCTGAGAAGTGTTGAAGCTGGGAACCCTCAGCATCTTCTCTGTCCCTCTTCAAAAAAAAAAAAAAAAAAAAAAAAGAGAGAACAACTCTTAAAGCAAGAGGCCACACACCCACTCAGGATTTCTGTAGCTTGTCAGTAGCTCGCCTGTGCACAAACAAGGTCACAGTCAGTGCTCAGAAAAATCGAGCCCACAGCTGCCAAGCTGGATTGGTCTCCTTCAGTTACCTTCACAGTGACACCTGCCTTTACCTTAAGCCTACTCTGAAGCCATTCATTTCCACTTACCCACAGGGGTTATAACAAGACAACCGTTCTGAGAAGTTCTCTCTGCATCAGAAGGCAGCATGACAACCTGACGAACAGCCAGCGTCACCCCCTCCGGCCGCTCTGCGCCTCGAGCGCACACCCCTCTGTCACGCCAGAAACACCGTCACCCTGCAGACACCTTCACTCTTCACGCAGACGCGCGCACAAGACAGCAGCACAGAACCAAGCGGTGCAAGTTATTTCACACCAAGCCAAACTATTTTGTTTTCTTTTCTAATTGCTCAGAAAACTGCATTTCCCCAGGATGACACAGAGCAACACCATGCTGCCGTCTCTAACATCAGCACCCAACACCTAAACACCCACCACACAACTGATACCAAACCGCAGAGCCTTTGGTCCATAAAAAGCACCTTTTACCCATTCAGAGATGCTTTAGTGATCATGCAAAACCAATTTAATTAACAAGATTATATGCAAGCCCATAAAGCAATTAGGTGAAAAGACAGAGCAGAAACTCCACTGAACTTACACCTTTTATGCACACCTAGAAACCACTTTTGTCACAGCAGACTACCATAAAAACTAAGGTAGTGATTCTATTAATCGAAACATTTTTCGCTCTGATATCACAAATACCGAATACTTGTCCATAGCTCATTTCAGAATCAAAGTTTAAATTGAAAATGGTTCTTAAAATATTTATAACTTAGTAATATCAGGTGAGAAAACCATATAGAGTAGTGCATTACACTAAATATCTCATTAATTTTCCTGTGAAGCATCTGAGTCTCCAAAAACAGACTTACGAGTTCATTATGCACAATCTGGACACTCCAAAGTCAGGAATTCAGAGCTGAATCCCGTCTAGTCACTTACAAAACCCATACAATGAAAACACATTATAATAATGTTCTTTTCTTGCCAGAATACACAAAAAGGTACTATCAGCATTTTTAAAACCACATCTGAATCCCAAGAAGGTCTGGATTTTATGGGGTTTTTTTGTACTAGCTTTTTCTCCCATAAAACTTACTAACCACATTTCCACCAGAACAGCTTCAGCAACGCATCCAGAAATGCACCAGGTTACAATCACAGCAGCTATTTCCTCCTTACCTTCCTTGGGCTTTGGCGAGGACAGGAATTTGACCAGTAATTATACTGTTACCACAGATCCTCAGGAAAAGGGCAAGAGCGAGTGCTTCAGCACAAACATCTGCTCCCCTCCCCTTGAATCTAAATGGAAATACAACCATTGAAAGCATCACCGCTTTTACATAAATTTTACTTTCTTACAGTAGACACTGCATCAAAACCACAGCAGTGAAAGAGTCAAACAATTTTCCAGCTGGCTGCAACACCCATTGAAAAACAAGACCGGTTTCAAGATAAAACCATGTCTTTTGTATTAAAATACTGGTCAAACTGCTGACAAGGAGACAAATGAGGTTTTAAAACCATTAGCGTACGCTCGTATAAAGTTAAAAACAATTCTATAGAAAGAAATTTGGATAACCACGATATGCCTCTTCCAGTAAAATACTTTGGTTTGATTTTTTGAGAAGTTATTAAAATCAGACCATCTCGGCTCGCTGGAATTGCATTTATTCATTATTGCAATGTACAGTTAATGCGAGAGATTAGATTAGGTTTTGACAAGCCTGTCACACTTCTCAGGGCAGCGATGCTATTTCTGCTTAGGTTCCTAACTCTCCCTACCAGCTAACCTTTACAGCGTCGACAAGCCACAATTAACAGTTTTCTCCCTTGCCTCCCATCCCCTGCCCTCCGCAGAAGATGCTCCTGCAGCCACGTGCATCTCCAGCTCCTCCCGGGAGCCTGGTTCAGCACACCCCCAAAAGCACCCGCCGTGCCCCCACGCACAGCTCCCTTTCAGGATGGCACAAGGCTTGGTAACAGCAGTGAAAGCGAGCAAACTCGAAATGGAGGAGTCCATCACCTAATGAAACATGACTAACAGGACTGCTGACTGTCCAAATATTTAACTGCTCTCAAATGCTGCAGGTCAGGTGGGTTAATCAAATAAACTTGCATATCCAGAGGGATTGCCCCTTCCTTGTGTCTTCTTTAAGTCCTCACCTGACTTTAGGCTCTCAAAAGCTACCAAGCCATGAGCATCTATGGATATTTGCATATCAAAAAAAAAAAAAAAAGATATCAGTCCTCTGTAATGAGCTGAAAACATGGGAAAGTTCTTCCAAGAGAAATATTTTTGCTGAATAAAAATGAAAAACTCTCTTCAGCACATGAAGGCAGCACATGCTGATGGGAACTTACAACACCTACACCGGGTACCTGGGGTATAACCCAGGTCACAGCATGCAACCATGCTGTAGGAGGAAATCTAACGCTCTTCTCTCCCAGGCTTAACCATTAAAAATCATCAGAACAGGAAAACACCAATACAGATGGACAAAGTAGATGCAAAGTGTTTTCAATGTACAACAATGGAAATGAAAATAAATCTGGGATTAAAATACAGCTTAGTTTCACCAATTTCTATTAGCATTTGTCTCCATTGAACAAGAATTTATGCACCATTTCAACCTGATAAGAATTTAATTCTAGGTAATAAAGCTTTACAAATTGAATTCAAAGAAGAAAAAAAAAAAGAAAAAAAGAAAAAAAAAAAAACACACCAGCATTTCCCAATTATTTCCAGAGCTCCACAACTACAGACTTCAACTAAAGGAACAAGGAAAGCTGCCACAACAAAAGCAGAGCTGACATACGACCCTTGGATACAGTGGCACTAGCAGACAGCTATGATAAAAATCAATATTAATTCCACACACTTCTGTTTCGAAAATAAAGCAATGAAATTCCTTTATGCCCACCTGCCAAAGGGACACAACTCAGACCAACTTCGTAGAGGATTTTTAAAGTCTTTCTACAGGCATGTAATGGATTCCAAGACTGAATGTTCAGTGAACCACATAATTTTTAATAGATTCCTTAGGGGAGTTTACTTTATATTTTTAAATCACTCTGAGACCTTGGAATGACAACCTGATTCAAAGGCAAAGAAAGGCTAGTTAGTGTTCGTGGTGGGGCATATTGTGTTTCTTCCAGGGTTTTTCTGAAGGAAGAACAGTCACATCTACCATAATTTCTTGCTATGTACTTTTAGAAACGTTTTCATTTCTGCAAACCTTGAACTTATAAAACTGCTTTTGAAAAGATACAGTGAGCCATTTTAAAGTTGCTCCCTGCAGAAGTTCTACTGCATCGGCAATTACCAAAAGTTGATCTAACAAACACTGGGGAGTAATTAAAATTTAGAAGGAGGCAGCTCACCTCCCTCAGCCCCAGCTGCCAAGAGGCAGGGGATAGACAGCATTGACAAAACCAGCAGGCCCAGGTGCGAACCCCGAAAGGAGCACAAATTAGATGAGCTTGCAGATTCAGATTAACCACCCCCTGACCTCTAGACCCTCAAACTAATGCCCACCTGATTAGCAAGGACACTACAATACGACAGCAGATTCAGCAGGAGAGGCAACCGTTCCTTGGAAGAGGAAATTTTTCCAGCTGTACGATGAAGTCCACAGGAAAACAAGATGAGGAGCCTCAAGCGCTGCCACCGTTCGCCTGATTTCAGCAGGATTAGGCAGAGCACGACAGAGGAAAAGCCTCAGACAATGAGTCCTTTCATACATCAGAAACAAAACCTATCCTTAATCACACCAGTGATTCAGTTTCTTCCACTAATTCCTAATCAGACATCAACAAATAAAGCAAAACACTTATTCTTGCTTTAATTGTACGAAATAAACACAAGTGAATGGAAGTGCTCAGCCTGCACCGGAAAAATGCAGCTGCCCCTCCACCGCCTGACGAACGGGGAGCTGCGAGACGGGCGAAGAGCTGGGAAAGAAGCTCTTCCATAAAACCCATCCACAGAGAAGTCCAGAGCAAAAGATTTAGAGGAGTGCTACGTTAACAAGCAAGAGAAACTTCAAAGCCGAGAAATGAACTCAGTCGAAACCCTCCTCCCTACAAAAGAGACCTTGAACCACAGCCATTAGAAAAAACATCTGGTGTACCGCTTTGATTTTCAACATTACTCATTGGACAGAACCATCTCCCCCCCGCCCCCCGCAGCAAAGAATTGCAAATCCACTTCCACATATAACCTATCATTTATCACCTCATCAGCGACTGCTTGAGTCTGATGGAATTAAACACTCATGTCAGGCAGTTTTTGTTAAAAGCAATAATTACATTGTTACTAGAATATACAATTAGGTAATAAAAAACAAAAACAAATCTGTCTAGCAATATTTTTGATGCACTCTCACAGAAATATTACCAGACTGGAAACAGGCACCATTATAATAATAATAATAAAAAT
>WUAM01000359.1:13657423-13675122 GCA_024336885.1 Actenoides hombroni | reverse complement strand
GGGCGGAGGACGGCCCGGCGGGGCGGGAGAGGGCGCGGCCGCGGCCCGGAGCGAGCGCTCTAGCGGCGCCGCCGGAAGAAGGCGGCCTGGCACCCGGGGGCCCCGCGCCGTCCTCCAGCCCTTCCCCGCCGGCGCCGGGGCAGCCGCCCGAGGGTCTGCGGGAGGGGAGCCGGGGCCCCGCCGTGCCTCGGAACGGCGTCCTGTGACCGCGCCCGGTCTCTCCGCTCTTGATCCCGGCTGGCTGTCGGTCAGAGCCGAGATGACCCGGGGGCCACCGGCGGGCGGTAGAACCGGTAGATGCAAGGAACGCCCGTCGGGATGGAGACCGGAGCCCACCGCACCCACCTGCGGGTCTCGCCGTCTGTGGAGCCGGCGGGTGAGCGCCGCGCTGAGACCTGTTGCGGCTGATACGGGTCTGCCCGTGGTGCGGCTGCTCGGAGCGGCGCGGCTCGGCCCGGCCCGGCCCGTGCAGTCGGCGAGCACGCTGCCGCTCCTTTCTTGTTCCCCGGCCTGGGCCCCGAACTAAAAAAATAGCGAAACCGAGGGGGATTTTCTGCAGCCTTTTTTAGATGGTGGAAGGGTTAAGTTAGTCAGCCGCACTGATTGTGTTGGTGCTCTTTGGCTCGTTGCCCAACCCTTCCCAGGAGCTGGGGTTGCGTCAGTGCGGGCAACACCGCGGTGCTCGGCGGGCTCGCCCTGCTGCCCTTCCCTTCTACACGCCGTGCTGGGCTCACTATGGCGTTTCCCACGGCGTGTTCATTTTTTTCCCCCCATTGTGGTCTCCAGTGTTTCTCCTCGCTCGTCCTAACTGCGTTCTTCTGAGAATCTTTTGCCCATGTCTTCTCGGCTCCGTTCAGCCAGGGTGGCGGTAAGAGCCAAATAGTTTGCAGAGATTCTTCCTCTGTCCCAGCGTGGTCGCCTCAAGCACTGAGGGGCTCTGGGCTTCGCTCTCTTGGATGGGATGCGCGGTCCTTCATGTGTCACTTGCCCCGGCCCTGAACTGAGCCTGAAGCCAGTCTTACACGTCTGCCACATGGCAAGGAGCTCTGGCACTGAATGCCTTGGGTTCTGGGGATATTTTTCCAAATGTTGCTGCAAAACAGCCCTTCTGTGCATTACACAGAAAGGCCACAGAGCTTAGAGTAAGCTGTGCTGGCTGAGTGCCACAGAGCACAGCCAAAGTGCCCGTGGGCTCCGCTCTCCATCTGAAAATTTGGATCTGCTTCAGGATGCTCCAGAGCACAAGACCACAGGGAAGCTGGGATATCCCTACTCCAGAGCAGGGATTCACGGAGCTACCAGAGCAGTTCCCCCATCTGGCACAGGAGCCATGTTGGCACATTTAAGGCAGGTCATGTCAACCCAACCCCTGTTCATTTTGTGTGGAAGCAACATTAAAAAAAAAAAGAATTGTGGCTTACTTTTTTGCTAATTTTGTCAAATGCTTAAGAACTTTTGAGTGAAGACTCCAAAGACTTGTTGGGACAATTTATGGGACAGATTTTAGAGATATTTTTAGATCCCTAAAGGTGAGGGTTCCTAAACACCTTCAGAAATGTGGATTCATGTGACTGACACAGAGCTGCCTTATAAACTTTTGATGCCCTGGAGCTTCTAGCCAAGACTTGCAGGTAAATGATTGTCTCATGGGTGAAAGCTATTAATCATATGAATCATGAAACAAAGAATTTTCACATACAGCTACCACCCAAAACTCTGTATTACTCCCCTGTGCACTCCATGCCTCCATGACGTAGAAACTTGGAAGGCTATGAATAGTGAGAGCCCAATAGGCACTGATGCTTTGTGCTCCACTGAATACGGGGTTGATGGTTTGTCACCCCTTTACCTGTCTGAGGACTTTACAGTTGAAGGGCATTGTTCCTCAAAGCAAAGGCTTCCACTTCAGCAGTTTGCTTAATACAGGATACACTGCCATGTTGTCACCAGAGCTGTCTTCTGGAAGGAGGTATACAAGAGTCCTAAAGCCCTGAGACTGATCCACCGTTTTATATACAGTACCCCACTGTGTCATCTCAGTAGCTCTCGTGGCTCACCTGCTCAGTGGTAAGCTTTTTGGAAAGCAAAGTCTCAGTGGAAGTCACTGCTCCTGGAAGCTCTTCCTTCCATCCTTCTCTTCAGAGTAAACATACACACCTATAGCCTTGTCATATGTGCCACTTGATAGCCAGTGTATAGATACTCTGGGATGGGTTTTGCTTGCCTTAAACATAATAAATTGGTTTAAAATCAAAAGACTGGGATGCTGAATTTTTTTAAGACTTGCCAAAACAACTTCCCTTCTCATTTTGGGTGTTGCTAAACTTGCTATATGCTCTGGATTTAATCTGTAAACTGCAGAGCCTGTCAGAAGCTCTTCCTTTCTCCAACTGCTTGGTGGGTTTTTTTGAGGAAGCATTCTTGCTGATGACTTCTCAACTGATTTTATTGTATTTGTCAATTGTGTTGTCAGGTCTCCAGGTCTGATTCACAAGTGCCTGGTGCAATGCTCAACTTGGTGCTCATGTAAGATAGTACATCTCCATCTGTACATCTATTTGACAGCACAGCTTGAGGACCATATGGCCATGACTCTAACTGCCCACCATTTTTTCAATATTACCCCCAAGACTCTTTCGTTTCCTCTGTAAGACAGGATTATTAGATTACTCTGTTTTGCTCCAAATAATAATAATTAAAAAAAAAAACAAAACAACAAACCACCAGTCTTCGTTGCCCATTTCTGTTCTTCTCCAACTGAAGGAACTGCAGCCTTGGAGAAACAACCCTGATGCTTCCTCTTCTACAGCACTGGACAGGGGAATCTTTAAGGTGATGATAACAACTTGCCCTTAATTTTGCTTTACTACAGCTTGTAATTGATTGAAGAAATAAAAGTCAGTTTTGTAATAAAAATGTAGTCACAATGCTAAAGTGGTATTTGCTTCTGTTTCCTGGCCAAAATCCGTAAGTTTACTGTTCCTCGGGTACCCTTTTGGAGAGTAGGCACAATAATCTTTCCCTTTCTGCATCATTCATCTCAGTTGCCTGACCTAATCTGGTCAGTATACATGCCCTCTCTTATGGTGGATTTGCACAGTGCTTAGCACAGTGAAGCTCCCCTCTTGACTGATGCCTTAGAGGTCCTACAAAGTACATAAACATGAGTAATAATTCTCATAGTTCATTTATCTCCTCATACTAAACAAGAAAGGTAAGTTCATTGGGGGGGGGGAGGGCACCTCCTGACAATTTGTTTCTGCAGTGTAAATATATTTTTAGCATTATTATGGGAAAAGATTTCTGCTCCTGACTGAATAAAATGTGATTGAGGAAGGCCCTGGGAGTGCTGCTCACCAAGACTGAAATTGAAATGACCTCCTGCTTCTGCTAGGGGACAAAATCTGGAGTACTCATGGCAACTGGCTCATGGAAGACTCTTCCCAAAACACAACTGCTTGTTCAGAATGACAGACCTACAGATGAGTAATTATGCTTAGCAGCATGTTCTCCATGTGTTCAAGTCCCAGAAATGTCAGCTGACTGTCCTAACCCTAAATGAATGGTAATGGAAAGACTAAAAATACATTATCTACATGTAAGTTAAAGCAAACAACACACAAAATATATTGAGCTTGACACTGGAGTGGTCTCTGCTCCCTGCTGTGTTTCTTGCCAGAGTTTGCTTCTCCTATATTTCTTTCCATTACTTGTCAGATCCCTGAGAAACTGTGTTTTTCTGGCTTTCATTGCAATGACATCTGTGCTCAGTCAGTCCAAGAGTTTCTCTGGTGGTCTTCAGCTCTGATCCTTTATGGTTTGGCAGACCACAGGCTTCCAGGCTGCAAAATAGAGGCTGTCAAAGAGATGGAGAGGAGGACTAATCACACTAGTATTTGAGCACTTCCTAAACTAATATATTTATCCTCACAGGATTTCTGTGAGGTAGGAAATTACTACTGTCCCCCTTTTAAGAGATGAAAACCAGATGCACAGAGAAGCTAATTGACTTAGCTAATGTCACACAGGAGCTGGTGGCAGAGCAGTGAAATGAGATCAGCTGCCAGCCCCAGTGCCATGTGCCGGAGGACAGGTTGGCTCAAACGGTTTTGAAAGCCCAGTCAGTGCCCACGGGCTTTTATAGCCTCGTGGAAATGCAAAGCACGAGCTTTCAGAGCACGGCAACCCAGGGCAGAAAATTCAAAGCACAAGCTTTCAGATCATGGCAACCTAGGAAGGAAGGGACAGTTTTGCACTCACATCCAAGTTAGGCAGTGTCAGCAGCACCAGCGTGGCCCAGGTTTGCAGAGTGATTTGGCTTAGGACTTACTCTGGGGAAGAATCTTTTTTTTTTTCCCTGACAACTTGCGAGAAGTGATTTTTGATATTGTATCGAAGCTCTGGGTTGATTTCAGCCTGGGGGCTGAGAGCTCCCCTTCTCGCTTTCATACCAGCAAACACAGGAGCTTCTGGAAATGAATTTCAACCCCATCTTCCCCGCGCCCCCCCCATAATAATTTTTAGTCCTGCCTACTTTTATATTCAGTTTTCAGAATATGTTGAAAGCATTTTAAAAGAAGCCATGAAGCAGCTAAGAAAATACTGGAGACTGTGTTCAGAGACCTTAAAAACAATTATGTTTTGAAACTTCAGGTTGGGTTGTAAGTACAAGATGAGGAATATCCCTAACACAGCTCATGTATATAGGAGAGGGTTTGATTAAATGCTTGCCCTTATAAGCATTGAGACAGGAAAGGGAGTGGCATTGCCTTATCCTTGCAGCAAATTTATAGACCTTGTTAGAGAGGTTAAACTTTTATGCTGACTAAACTTTTCCACACCCTCTTTCTGCAATAAAAATCCACGTCAAATTTTCAGCTCACAACCAAGTACCAGACAAAGTAAAGCCGAATGTTTCACATTAAAGCAAGGCAAGTGTCCCAAAATAATCTTCCCCAGCACCAAAAATTATTCTGCCCAAACAGCTGCTCCTCCCACAGAGACCTTCGCCTCTTACCAGCTTTTCGTATTTTGCAGGATTACAACACTTGTGCTTTTCTTTGATGGAATCACTAACTCCAGGTCTGATCACAGGATGGATTCTGCCCTTGATTCTGTGCTCAGCAGCACCCACTGACAACAGCCATATAAAATAAGAAACTAATTCAGAAAGCAGAGACAGCAAGTGTAACTGGGAGAAGGATCATGCTGCAACAGGTAACAGGCAAACAGGGCAAACATATTGGATTGACATTTATATCCCCAAATGAGCTGACACAATTAGTCTCTAACAAATTTTCACTTGGAAGACCAGATCTGATATTTTCAAGGTGCTATAACTGGAGAGTTCCACATTCTCAGTGTTTGAGAGCTGTAGTCCTGGAAAGGTGATGGGAATAAAGAATTGTCCACACATCAGATAATCTCAGCCTTTTGTGTGCGAACAGCAAGAGTGGCCTTAGGAAGGGTGGCAGGAACCCTCAGACACAGCGTGGTTACCATAGCTCTGCTCTGCAGCCAAGGTCTGCAAAGAAATCAAGCAGAAGCACTTGGACACTATGGTCTTCTACAGTTACGGCACAGAGGAGGGGTTTGGCGCCTGCCCAGCTACATATGTGAAAGGTGGGATCTCCGAGTTCAAGTACTACAAGCTCCAGAGCTGGCCTGGAGTGTGACAGGCAGCCATGAACTTGGCAAAAGCAAAATTTTGCTGCTGAATTGTACTTAGTCCTCTTACAGCCAACAGTGAATTTTCTCAGTGGAAAGCTCAGCATCTAAGCTGTGCACAGAGACCAGATTGAAGTGGCTGGTCCGTGTGAACAGAACACAAATGCCATGGTCCTGGGGAAGGTGGCAGCAATGTAAAGTGTGACCGTGGTGTGACGAACACTTAGGGTGACGGGTACCAGCATGGAACAGCGGTCCTCCTCTGGTCTGCAGAACTAATCCTCACAGGGCAGGATTCGCACCTGGGAAGAGGCCAGAATGAGGAATATATGACACTTAATCTCATAAGCTTGAACAGGACTTAAACTCTTTCCAGAATTTTGCTACCCTGTGCAGGACACACATGTAGTAGAAAAGTAAACAAAGAATCCCCTAATGATTTTTTTTTTTCCCCCTTCATTCATTCTACCAACCTTAAAAAAAAAAAAATTAACCCAGTAGGGACCAGTTGTCCTGACCGGTCATTTAAAACCGCTTTTGTAAAAATAGATTTGTATTTTATAGCTTAATATTTTAGAGGCTGGTAACTGGTTAAACCTCTTGCTTTGGGCTCCAGCCTTCAAATAAGTCACTGGTTGTCATGATTTACTGTGTATACTATGGGACAAGTGCAAGATTTTGACAAGAAAAGATATTTGGGTGTTATTTGAGGAGACATGGGGAAAGTCACTTAACTCAGTGTTTATATAGAATGGCTTTCTTGTTTCAGAGGTCACCTCTGTTGGAATAACAGGTGCAGGCTTCAGACATCAGCTGCAAAGGCTGTTTTGTACATCAGGAGGTTATAGCTTTTCCTGTTAAAAGTGGTCAGAATTTCAGGGAATAAATTTTGTTTAAATTTAACTAACCTTTCCATCATGATTCTAGCAGAAAGGTGCAACTTATCAGCATAACAATTGCTTTTGCGGTTGTAGTACCAGTGTCAGTTTCTAAATGCTGTTCCCATTAAGGTACTCAAAGCAATGGATGTAGAAACTTGTTCCTGAGAAACGTGTCCCACTTTTGAAGATGACTGTCTGCAAGTTTAAGTAAGACCAATAAAGTGGGTGAGGAATGGGCTATAAACATGGTAGAGACTTAGTTAAAATTTGGGAATAAAGGGTTTCTGCAATGCTGTTCAAAGGGTAGGAGAGTTGGTTCCAATAGCCACTCTAAAAATACTACAGAGTGGCATTTGTGTTTGTTTGTAAAAGTATCTTAAGATGGCATTTCTCCAAAATTGAAGGGTTAGGCATGTCCAGCAGATGAAATGGTCTGGCTGGGCATTCCTGACTGTCTCTCGCCTGAACCATGGCCCCTACAGAAAGCTGCAAGGCTTTCTCCTCAGTCCTTCTCTAAACCAAGCCTCACCTGCCTTTTCCCTTCTGCTGACCTTCATCCCAGCAGCTCTCTGAACTTGTCTTTGTCTTTCTACTCTCCCCACCCTTGTTCCCTCCAGCACATACACACACGCGCACGCACACACCCCAAAAGCACTCCCCTGCTGAGCACTTACAGGGCCGAGTTCCCATGCTGGGGACTGGCCATTCTCTCCATACCTCCAAGCTCTCCTTGTTCAGACTGTCTCCGAGTCAAACTTCAAAACAGAGGTACTGAACTCATCCCTGCTTCTATTTCTCTACCCCACATTTTACCACCTGCGAATCTTTTTAACAGCTTTATCACATCACTTGCCAACTTATCCTCATATAGGTTCTTGTCCTGGGCTCATGGCTGTAGTATCTGAGCACCTTTCAGTCATGCATGAAGCAATGTGACTCACGTCAGGCTCAGGTGGTTTGTTCTGTCTCCTCATTCTCTCGCAAGGAGGGCTGTGCCTGCTGTGCTGAAATCTTTGTTTTCTTTGGGTAAAGTTTCAGTTTGTGAGATTTTCCTGTGACCAAGAGGCTGGGGGTGTCACCCACAATCTTCATTCTTTCATCCCTTCAGTGTGGTCTGCTGATACCTGGAAGATTTTTCACAATTTTTTTGTTATCTCCCCACTACATTCTTCCGATACCAAGAATATTTGGTGTTGTCATATTTAATGACTAAAACCATTCAGCAGTATTCTGTCTTCTGGTTTTGAGTACAAGTCAGCCTTTAACTATTAGAGGTCAAGCTGAGAATGTGCTGAGAACAGAGCAGTCCACAAGGACCATCAGTTTTTACACCTCCTTCATCAACAGCTGCTGGTCATGGCAGGACATGGGGCTACGCATCTGGACTGAACAGTTCTGTGTTCCTTTTTCCCCAAAATCTTTGTTGATGCTGTTTAAGATATCACTTCAAAATTCACAAAACCAGGAAAATTATAGTTTGGGTTTTTTTTTTTTCTTTCTTTTCATTCTATGGGATATAAGCAGGAAGGTAGCTTCTTGAGGGTAGAGGTTTCTTTTCTCTCTCTCATTTATACATTGTATTTTTAGTTACAGTAAGAACTCCACTTTAGAGAAGATATTGAAAGAAAATAGTGTGATCATGAGATTCTTATTTGGTTTAAATGATGGACTTAGTTTCTGCTTTCCCTACCCTCCAGCTGGTTCCCAGAGGAAAAGGAACAACTGAGTTCAGGAGGAGACGTGTAACCAAATGATTTTAAAAAGCAAGTAAAAACCATTACATTTTCAAACAATTCCTCTTTGTGATCAAGAAATTAAACTACAACTCAAAATCTCACTCTCACGATCTGTTAAAAAGTTATACAAATAAGTTTCCTTGGTCATGCCTGTGGTGCACTGCAGCATCATATATTGTCTTAGAAAATGATTTAGAGCAATCTAAACTGATAAAAAAGAAACTGAAATTAAGAGGAGCCAGGCCAGTTTTAGATGCTGTGGTCAGGTGCAGATTTGCTGCAGGCAGCTGGAAAGACGATGAGCCCATTCTCTCCCATGTCTTCCTCCCATCTACTGCCACCTTCCCCAGCATCTGGGACGGATCAAAGCTGCCACTTGAGACAAGCTTTTCCTCATTTTTCCTGATGACAGAGATCAGGGATCTCCATGCATAGCCAGAGACACTCAGTATTTTATGACCTGCCCTTCACATACAGCTGAATCCAGAAAAAGCTGGCACTGCCACCAAAAGCAGCATTCACATCATCTTACTCCTACCTGATGGCATCTTTTCCATTGCATTGACAGAAGCGGCTGCAGTGTGAATCAAATCAGGAGACAGTTCTGGACTAAAACTCATCTGGGAAAAAAAAAAAAAAAAGGCAAGTTTTAATCTCAATGCTTTTCTTGTGCAGCCTTGTGTATGCTGGCACCAGCACGAGCTGAAGGTGTGCAAGGGCTGGGCTGAAGAGCCACAGTGTTGGGAAGGCAGGATCGCTTTCCACGTCAGGGCTTCTTTGCACTTTTGCTGTTGGACAACTGACATTTATTTCTGCAGCAATGATAGCTTATGCTGGCCTAAATTATATGTAAAATTACAGCCTAATGTAAAGGGTATTGCTTTGTGCATACTTCGAATTTAAAAGGTTTCCGTAGGTTAAAACATATATCAATATTTCCAGCTGTAGGACCGAAAGCGCTGCATGCTTTGGTTGCTACATTCTGTGCTGGCTGTGTAAGGCAGCTGTCAATTCAGGTAGCTGTTTTGCATTACCATTGGGGCACAGCACAGCCAGTGCTGGGGGGAATCAGGGATACACTTCATCTTATACATTGCTTCAGAGACACAAAAGGAGAGAGAACCTCTGGGCTAGAGAGCAATTCACCTCTACCCTTTGGTTTTCCCTGTATCTGAGCAGGGAGGCAGGCCCTCACAGTAGCAACAGTTGTAATCCCCCCATCCCAACCCTGGTAACAAACATCCTCTCTTTTGGTTCCTATCCGAGTCTCTATCCTAACTCCCCAGAAGTATGCAGAGGCTGAACCTGAGCCTTCCCCTCCTCAGCAGGCTGGAGACACTGACACACTGGAGCTACTTGAAGGTGAGCACAGAAGCTATTGTGGAGAAAAGGGGCCGCCTACAGCACTGCGGAGAGGCTGGGCTGTAGCAAGGTCCCTTACCCAACAGACACAAGCTAAGGATGGAGAAAGAAACAGGAGATCACAGTGATACAGAAGTTGACAGCTCTGCCCCTAGAAACTTCCCTCCAGGTGGTTGCATTACACATCCAGCCTGCTGCTCATTGTGTCCCCCCCATCCCACTGCCCTCTCCAGCCTCCTGCTCCTGTGTGGAGCTTTCCTAAGCCCAGCTGCCCTCTCCCAGCCATCCTCCATCCTACCTGCAAGCCTGCTCCAACTGCTGGCAACGCCACTGTGCCTTCAGCAGGCTCCAGCTTCAGGCAATCAATCACATCCCTTTGGAACCTGTTTAACTCTAGTGCTGTTAAAAATGTGCATCTTCATTTCTAGTCCGGATTTGTCCAGTTTCATCTTTATTAGCTTTTATTATGCTTCTCTAATCTGCAAGAGAGCCCTTAAATATTGAAAGGCTGGAGACAGCCAGAATCCTCACAAGATCTGGGTTCTTGTTCCAGGAACTGCAGCATATGCTCCTTGCAGAAAAGCTTTCATTTTTTTCCATGTTCCTTCTATAAAAACAACCAAATGCAAGTTTATATCTGAACACCACTTTTTTTCTTTTTTTTTTTATGTGAGGGGCAGTCATGCTTCTGAAAATTTAGGGTCTTGCTAGATTTTTCTCAGCTGCAGGGATTTTAGCAGAGGTTTCCATATTATCCAAACTAGAGAAACAAGGGTTGGAGCTCAGACCTCAACTCTGAAGCCAGGAGGTAGATATCCAGCCTGGGAGAAGACGTCTAGAAACATCAGTTTGTTATTGAGGAGTTCAGTTGACACTGCAGAGCACCCGAGCAGTGCTGTGGTGTGTTCCCGTGCTGTCCCTTCCCACATGTGCCTACAGACTCTGACAGGTGAGGAAGGCTTTGAGGAAAGGCTTGCCATGGAGGTGATGTCCCTCGGAGTCTTCCTGAGGTGCCTCCTCATCCAACTCATCATTTGCATCTTATTTCTGTTTCCCTAGTGCATGACCACACGTGCTGAGAGACTCTGTATGAAAATGCTATAAAGCAGAGAAGAGTTTTTACTGCATTGGCTTAAAGACTGCATCAGTCTTTGAAATGGCGTTTAGTATCGCCACTTTGACTCTATAGATACAGCTTTGTCACGCTGCCATCATAAACTTCAACTTACAGCTTTGACCACGAGGCTGTGCTTGGCAATGACAACCCAGCTGAGAGGGACAGAATCCTTTCCCAAGTGGAAGACACATAACCCCTCAGAAAATAATTTGTATGTGGAAAAACCACACATTAATGGGATTTGTTGTTTGTATAACCCGAGAACAGTTTTAATTAAACAATAAATCTAAGAAGCAATTAGGCAAAAAGGGGTTGAGGCAGAATTGGTATTTTGAGAGAAAGCTGAGATATTGCAGTTTAAAAATCAGCCAGGCTGCATGTTCAGCAAGTATTTGCTATGGCACCCGTGGAAAAGCCACAGTGTGGTGTTGCATAAATAGATGCCTATCAGACAAGAAGCTCCATGGGTATACAATTATATAAACTTATTAAAAAAAAGCATAATATTTATACTGCAGCCTGGATTGGCTTCAATCATGTGCATAATACATCTATTTGAAACCATCCTAATTATGTGTTTACCTGACAGAAGGAGCCATTACAATCACCCTGGCACATAACACCATTTTATAAATCTGCCTGCTTTTGCCTTTACCCAAGAGACCTACACCAACTGCACATTTATGATTATTTATATAAATCTGAAATATATAAATAATCATATTCTTAAAAGATGTCATCAAAACATTCTGGATTACTTTTTCTCTTTATTCTAGACTGTTGGGGTTTTTTTTCTTAGAGCTTTTCTGAGCATGGATGTTGCATTTTATATGCAGGGGAAAAATGCATTCTTGACACTCTGGAAATAATAACAAACTCCTTGAAAGATTTAAATTAGTTTGTTCCCTGAATTAAATGTCCCATCTGCTTCCCTTCCCTCCCTGAGACGCTTCTCGCCACCCCCTGGTGCGCATGCACATGGGTTTGGGGGGTTTTTTTTGGAGTTGCTTCTGAATTCCAGCGAATGCACAGCTATTTCAGCCTGATGGAGTTGCTCCTTGAAAATCAGGTGTAGGGTTTGTGCTGTGTATTGAGTATGGGCATCATACCCCCCCGGCCAGGGGAAGGGCCAGGCTGCACCCACTGCCTTTGCGCACACACACACTGCTGAGGGTTTGCTCAGCTGTGCAGCTGGTGGTAGTGCGACAGGGTGGCTTGTGGCTGCTGGAGTTAGACACACTGCGGGGTGGGGGGCGTTTTTATGTGTTTGGTTTAAAATAAGAGCATTGGAGCATTTGGAAGGAAGGCAAACAAGTATTGAGAATATCAGCAAGTTTGCAAACAGTTGTAAGGGAGAAGGGAAGTGAATCTGGGGCTTGACGACCTTGACATATCTTTCTAAATAATGCCAGTTGCCTAATATACTTGCGAAGATAAAGGAAATTCTAATTTAAGGCTGACTCCATCCTATACTCACAAGGCTTGCTCTTGGTCCCCGTTTCTCCTCCACCCTTTTCTCTCTCATTTTCTTCCTTTTAGAGAGAATACACCAGTCATATTATAGAATGGCCTGGCAGCCTTAACTGCACATCATCTTCTCCCTCATTAGAGATGAAATAGAACATGTAAATATTTTCAAACATGATGTTTTGTTGAATCTTTTTCTGTAACTCATCTAATCATTAGCTTCCATTCTAGACATTCATAATGAAAATGTATTCATTTATATTTACCCTTCCTTTTGGGAAATATCTTATTTTAAAATTAAAGGGGGAGACATGGTTCTCCTTGCTGGTTGCATGTCCTGCCAACCTGATTACACACTCTGTTATAATTATGCTGAGCTCTGCAGACCTTCAGGGAGCCAAGTTATACAGTAGAATGACTGCTAATTGCTAGGGGTAAAACCTTGGGCCCATCAAAGTCAGGAGCAAAATTTCTACTAATTTCATAAACAGTATTTCTGAAACCATCTTCAGAATGATACACATCAATGTTATTTGATATACAAACTTAACTGAAAGGGAAACCAAGTCTGTCATCAACATTACATAGAAGCTAATAAACTCAGTTTCTTGAACACTGAAGTTACCCAAAATTTTAAAATCTTTAGGTAATAAGTGTTAAGGAAAACAGAACATATTAATTTAAACTGACTGAGCTGTTTCCTTCACATACAATTTATGCTTCTGCAAACTTTGATTGAAAGCTTTATGACATGCCTTTGTTTTTTATGCCCAGGCAAAATGCAAGATGGCAGGATGGATTTGCCAAAAGGCTTAAACATATCATCTGAGCTAGGGTTTGATATCCAACAGAATTTGAGTAAGGCAACTACAAGCATCAGTGACTGAAATGTAAGATGTATTTCAGTCATAATAGCTGTGTACCCTTACCATAGCATGAAGGGTGGCACTGCATGCTGGGCATGTCTGGAATGGGTGCCTGGCTCCCTTCTCCTCGGAGAGCCACAGTCCATCTCTACCTCCCCCAGAATCTCCTAGCCATGGCCATCTGCCTCCATTCCACTGCTTAGCTCCTGGGTGGACATACTCTGGTGTGTGTCACATCCCTTCTGCATGGCCTCCCAACAGCTAAGCTCACCCTTCCACAAACCAGTTTCCAATTTTTTAATAAAGTAGGGAGAACTTTAGAGAAGAATTGAAATCAGAGCCATGATCAGAAGTGGGAGAAAGCTCTTGCCAGTACTGACTCATTTACATGTCTTCTTCCATTTCATATTTATTTCAAATTATCATTGCAGTTTGAGTTGAGCAGTATTTTTCATTGCCAGAAGATAATCGCAAGCCAAACAGCATAGAAGAACCTGAAATCCAGACTAATCTTCATCATTTTTTAAAAGGAGAATCAGTCAGGATGGAACTAGAAAGCTATGCCTAACATAATTAATTTTTAAAACCTTTTTTTGGTAAGTGTATTTGGAATGAAAACAATCCTAACAGTAATATTGGTCTATTACTAGAAATGATGAAATTGTAAAAGCACAATTTTTTATAAATCATCATGCTCTGTCTCCAGAGGAGAAGATAGATGACATTGTCATGTTAAATGATGGTGAGACATAATTAACTCTCGTTGATCATGGAAGGCAAATGCATAGCACCATTTTTAAATCAGTAGCTTAGATAATTTGCATCTGAGAATCTTGTAGGAGACAGCCAGGAAGCTGTCCAGATGATTACTGTTGGTTTTCAAGAAGCTGTGGAACTAAGAAAAGTTCAGGGATTTGATAAAAAGCTAATAGTTTGAGTATTTAAAATGATACAGTAGCAGTCCCTTCATCTGGACAACTAGCCACAGCAAAAGAATGAAATGACTGATACAGCACATTGATGAAGAACAAAAATTAGCAAATATAACTCATCCCCATTGAGCTGATGGAAAATACAGAGATAATTTGATATATTTTTTAATAGCTCACAAGTTCAGTTCTAAAGAGTAATAGTCTATTAATAACATCTACAGCTAGACTTCTAATTTCCTAACACCAAATATTCTCCTTAATAAATTAGAAACATGCAATCAAACATGCTAAAGATTAAATGGATCAGAGGATGGCTCCTCAACAGTTTTGACACAGGTTTGACAGTGTAATGGTAAATGAGGAATGCTCACAGGAGGAGATGTGACTAAAGAGCCCGAAGCAATCAGTTCCTGGCCATGCATATTTTGAAAGTTTTAGTAGCAAAGAAAAAGGAAAATTTTAATTGTTAATAATTAGTTTGTCGATGGCATAAAAACTGTGAAAAATACTTGAATGCAGAAAGCCCTGATATGAGATGAAAGACAGTCTGCACCAAAGGCTTGTCTTGGCAACAAGCCTTCTTCACAGTATGCCCCAAAATAGCATTTGCATTCTCCATCGAAGGCTAAGAATACACCAGAAACCATAAGCTTACACTTAATACTTTTTATAATACATATGCAGAATGTTACACAGTTTATGGAAAGCTAAGAATGTGTATTCAGCCACTAGGGCCAGGGAGGAATTAGCTAGAGCTGTAACACATCAGCTCTTTTCAGCTTTCAAAAGAAAATTTGCAACCAAAGGACTGTGTCTCAGCCACAGGCATGTCTGTCCTTCATGACTTTGTTTAATCCCATTCTAAGCCCATCTATACTCTGCAGGATCTTGTAGCAATGAATTCCACAATTTTTTATACATTGTATATATAGTGGAAAAGTACTTCTTTTTGTTGGTTTTACACGCATTTCAGCTGGGAGCTTACCAGTTCCTGTATAGTGAGAAATAGTTTCTTGGATCACTTTCTCTATATAATTTTTGATTTTATACACTTCTACGGCATCTCCTCAGTTCTGTCTTTCACAGGATGCATAATCCTAATTATCCTTTACACAGGTGTTTTCACAACTTGCTGCCCTCAGGTCTCAAGAAGTTATGGGGGATTGCACCAAAAGTCCATGGAGACCAAGCAGGGGACAACAGTAGGTGCATTCCTGATCAGACCAGTCACAACTCAGGCTTTTCATAAAGAAAAGATGAGCATTTTTTTCAATTTACAGACTATGATAAAATTTTCTTTCATTAATCTGATCAAATTGCTTCTTGAATACTGTGATCCTTCACCACACTCAGCATCCTCTGACAGCAAAGTTCTTCAGCTCATTTGCTTCTTCTCTGAAGGGGTATCTCATCTGCTTGGTGTTGAACCTCCTCCATCTGGTCACTTCGCTCATGCCGCCCCTCTCTTGTTTTGAAAGAGGCATTGCACAGTAAATCCCAGTTTGGCTTTTCTGGACTGTTCAGGACCTTAACAACATCTGTTTAGCCATTCCTGTATCCCTGTCTACTGGAGGTTTTGAAATGACCTTGATATTCTGCTCCTCTCTTTCCAGCTCTGCTCTCTGCTTTTCCAGATGGGAATCAGAGCTGCACCCAGCACCCACAGTGCATGGGTTTTATACTGACCTGATGCTGTTCAGTGGTTTGGTCTGTATTCCTTCCTCAATTATTTTACTTGCTTTTCTGATCTCTACTGAACACTGGGATGACATTTCCAGGCATTTCTCTTTGATAACCTCAAAAATCTTTTCTCTTTGTGGTAACAGCTAAGTCACAGATCAACACATGTACTTGAAATTAGATTTGTGTATTCTCATTACAGCACTTTGCAGGTATCACATTGATTTTAATGACATCTTATTGTCCAATCATTCTGAATTGTAAGATCCTTCTAATCTCTTCATGGTAAATTCTTGTCCTTTAATCTTGACTTACTACTGTGTCATGGTTTAACCTCTGCTGGCAGCTAAACACCACTCAGCCACTCACCCACTGCTCCCCCCTACCCTACCCTCCACACCCCTTCTTGTGGGATGGGAAGGAGAATCAGAAGGAAGAAAAAAGGTGAGACCCCAGGGGTTGAGATAAGGTCAGTTTAACAAAACAACACAGAGAGAGAAGAAAACAACAGTAATAACAATAGCACAAATGAAATGGTAGACCAAGCAAGTAATAGAAATCAGGGAAAACTCTACCTGTGCCCAAGACACCACAGTTTTCATGCTTCAGCCCCTCCAAAGCTACACACCAAACCAAGTCAAAAACAGGTGCCTGTGCCAGCCCTCCCCTTATATAGGGGCAGAACTCAGTGTGGCAGCGACTGTCCTCCTGGCTGGCTCCCTTCTTTATCCCACTGCAGCCCCTCCCAGCTGCAGCCCCTCCCAGCTGCCTGGTCCAGCAGCTGCTGATGATAATGAACCTGAACCCAACCCAGGACATACTGTCAACAGATTTTGTCATTTCACTGTTCAGCCTTTCTTTTCCAAATGTCTGGTGACTATACCAATAGCACAGGCTTTCGTATCTCTCCCAGTACATTGGCACAATCTTCAAGTAGGGAGGGAAGGAAGATGATGTGAAGTGCATTTAGAGAGCAACAGCGATTGCATCTGGTTTGTTCTACACTCTTCCAAATAATTTCTAATCTTAGGTTTACTTTTTAGACTGGTGCTAAGTGGTGAGGTAGTGTTTTCAGAGAGTCTTCTGCAGTTACTCCACAACTCCTTTCACAGCATTAACAGCTCATTTTTGGCCCTTGATTTTATACATAGAGTTAAGGTTACTTTTTTCCCCAGCATATTATTTTGCAGCTACAAACACTGAATTTCATTTTAAAACTCACCAACTCAATATTATGAGATCACCCTCCACTCTGCAATCAGCTTTAGTTGTGATTAGCTTCGTTTCAGTAACCCGAATAATCTCGTATAATCTTCAGACTGTCATCTCACTACTCACCCTCTGCTTCCAGAATCCTTTAAAGATGTCTTGAGAAACCTGTGTGCCCGCAACGGTGTGAGGGAACCCAGCAAATGGTGTTTGCCAGCCTGACGAGGGCAAGTGGGTGGTGAAGGAGGAAAGCGAGTGCTCATGCTGCCAGTTTCCTGCTTTGGGGAAGAAGGTCCCTCCAACTGGCATGAACCGTTGAGCTGCCTGCCAGGAGCGGCTGGCTGTTACCCCCCAGCTACCCTTCCAGTCATCATAGGTGATGAACAGCAGAGTCATTTCCTAACCAATCCGGACTGCAGCGTGTAACACAGGAGCAGGCAAACAGTGTGTATTCCAGCATTAGCAATAATAAACTCATTTATCTAAAACCAAAGAAGGATGGCTACCAATAAGGTATGAGGGCTTTGGAAGTGGTGACTCTGAGAAGGACTGACAGGTCTTGGTGGGGAATCACTTGCAGATGAGCTGTCAGCATGTTTCAGGGCCTAAAGAGCTGGTGAAGCTCTGGAGTGTTAAAACAGAGTACCCAAGTGCAATCCAGGAGATCTCATTGCCTGCGTGCTTGGCTGTGGTGTGGCCTCTTTATTATTATATATAATGGTATCTAAATAGCTATATTATATCGAGCTTAATTTATTAATACATATTATATAAAACTTTAT
>WUAM01000359.1:13641787-13657323 GCA_024336885.1 Actenoides hombroni | reverse complement strand
TATATAAAACTTTATTATTTTTCCTGATATAATTATTCCTTTTGATCAAATTTCACAGCCAATGGATGATGGGCTCACCTAAATCTCAGCTATTGCCATATCTCAGAAGTTAGTAAAGACTGGTGAGATGGGGCAAGTGGTACGTCAGCAGGGTGAATGACAAGCAATAGTAAACTACAGCCTACTGATTCTGTGGAGCTTCCAGAAGGCTGCCACAGGCCCCATACTTAGGCATAGTATTAATTAACTTCTATAGTAATGATCTCCAATGGAGTATTAATAGCACACTGTGCATGCAGATCATCCCAAAGCTGGGGGTGTTGTACACATCAATGAGGAAAGATAAATAACACAAGAGGGTCATAACAGGCAGGAGCTACCATAGTTAAGTGAGATACACCCTTGAAAGACACAAGTATTTTGGGGGGAGTCATTCAGACCATAGGGAAAGGAATCCTGTGTTTCATTCATCCCTGTTCAGCATTTCTAAGATGAGTATATTCTCAAGAATATGGTCAAGAGATCATGTTTTTAAGCTAAATCTCTGCAGAGTTAAGGTTCTTGCTGGGAGGCTCTGAGCCTTGCAAGGAGGTGCAAATTGGGCACCTGGATATCTTGGGAATCCACCTTGGTACCTTTCTGCATATCTGAGCACCAACATTTAAAAACCTGCTATATGAACCTGTTGTGTTGGTACAGTGTCACTTTTCAGGGTCATAGCCAAAGTAGAACAAACTGTTGAGCTGTGAGTCTGTGACTCTGTGGAGCCCAATGAGAGAGGCTGTTTGGTTTGGATGAGATGAGAGGCTATAAACAGGAATTATGGACTGAATTAAAATGGAAAAAACTTAAATTAATAATAACAAAATGTTCCCCATGGTGGTACCAATACAATCAGGGACATGTTCCCAACACCAGTGGTGGAAAGGAAAGCATGCCTTGGGGGAGCACCTTGCAGGGAATTGTATTCATTGGGGAAGAGTTGAGTTGGTCACCAGAGAACTTTAAATTGGGCCTGTGTCTGCAAGCTCTTGCCAGCATCTGCTCAGATGTCCCCAGAGATCAACCTAGGGTTGTCTCAGGCTCCAACCAAAAATCCTCCATGGGGTGGTGTTAGCTTATTAAATGCCTTCTTCACCACTGTGTGGCAGCACTGGATACTGGATTTGTCCTCACCTACTTCCTAGCCAGAATATGCTCTGGATTTATGGAAGTGGTAGTAGGACACAACCCTCCAAGGAGATGTTCTGACATGGCCATGGGGATGGGTGGCAATGCCTGACAGACCTTGCTGGAATCGCCCTCCTGCCTTCTGCCCCAGATGGAGTGGGGAGGTACCCTGCATGGCCAGCACCCACCCTGGTAGCTCCTCAAGGAGAGGCTGTTCTGTAAATGAGACACTAACCCAACTTGAATTTCATGAGAGCATGGAGCCATGCACCACTGCTACCTCGGGATGGCACAGGAGAACAGACCCTGCTCCAAGGCAACCAGCAAAGCTGCTCATCACAGTGAACACACAAACCCTCCAGCTCACAGTGTGTCTCTGCTCTGCTGGGGGTCATGTTGTTGGCG
Organism: Actenoides hombroni; assembly: GCA_024336885.1. NCBI lineage: Eukaryota > Metazoa > Chordata > Aves > Coraciiformes > Alcedinidae > Actenoides > Actenoides hombroni. The sequence continues at coordinate 13,655,748 of WUAM01000359.1, read as the reverse complement.
AGCCAGAGCTTCAGACTTTTGGCTTTTATCTGGCAGCAATTAGCAGTGCATGATGAGCAGGCTCATGGGCTGCTCCTTGCTGCTGCCCTGCCTGCTTCACTGCTCCAGCCCGGAGTGCCATGGGGAGCCGAGTGCCCTGCCCAGAGATGCTCACTGCTGAGCGTGCCTTACATCCAGCCTGAGCTTTTCCGCCTTAACTTTAGGCTCTTTGTCCCGCTATCTTCTGAGACTGTGAATAATTCCCTTCCTTCATTTATATTGTTACCTTGAAGGTATTTATAGAGCAAGATTGTATCCCCTCTGACTCTTCACACTGCTAATTTATAAAACCTTGGTTCCTTCAGTCTTTCATAACCATGTGCTTTAATCCTGGCATCACTTCTAATACTTACTTATTGCCTATATTTCTCAAAATGGAGGGACAATTTTCATATTTCAAACACAGAACTGTGACATGCTGCCCACACCTCTGCTGCTCAGGTCCTTCCCCCCAAGGGCAGGCAGGAGAGAAGGGCCTGGTGCAAGAGGGATCCATCACTGGGGCTGGTGCACAACTGGTGGGTGCTCAGATGAGCCTGGGACAAAAGAACTGGGTGAAGGACCATGCTGGCAGCATTGCCATCATTGCTGAGGGGTGACACCAGAGCAGGCGCTCCCGCAGCAGCTGCCATACAGCACTCTTCCTGGCGCTCCATGCTGAATGGTGTCAACTCCGTTCAGGTCTGTTAAACAGCAGAAATATATGGTATTAGCTTGGCTCTTACCCATTAGCCTTGATCTCAGTGCTTTCCAGCTACTTGAGCTATTCCTCTTTCTCTCCAAGGTTCCAGACTGCTGTTTGTCAGTGCTGGGTCTTGTCTTGTTGCATTCAGCCCATGGCTGTAATGTTCCCAGGTGGACTGGGATGCATCCCAGGATGTGCTTGGTGCCCACTGGTGACGCTGATCTGAATGGTATTACCTCATTCTCTGTTTAATGAAACTTTAAATGCAAATGTCTCTTGTGGTAACATCACGAAAACTGTTCCCAATTTTGAAATTTCATTTTCATGGCTACTATATGAGTCTGTGATTCATCAACCAAGTTATAGCCCACACCAAATTCTTTAAATCTGTAGGGTTTTCATTCAGTTTTTAAGAAGATGTAGTTATAGCACTCCAAGAACAACTCTGAGAGGATCGGCCACACAGGAGACGGAGGAGCGGGCTGCATAATGAAGATGATCTGTTCAAAAAGGGAAGAAAATTACTTGTAACACATAGGGAAGGAGTGGGTTAGAGGCAGCGCAGTCCCACCTCCACACCTGCTGAATGTCCCTCTGGGTTGAAGAGAGCATGCAGCTGGGCGCCTTGCAGCAACTGATTGCAAAGCAGCTCGGATTACTGTAGAGGTCCCAAAACCACAAGCTGCTGGTAAGGCTCAAGGTGCCTCCCACGTCGGCTTCCTCATTACCACATCTTTGTGTGCTCGGCTCGCCAGCTCTGATTCATCCCTGGCGTGAGTTGTGTACTGGGAGGACCTGGGCAAAGGGGAGTCTCTCTGTCCTCAAGACATTTCATACCAATCATTCTCCCAGTTTTTGCTCCCCACATCATACCACTTCTCTCACATCTTAGTCCTTTCCCCAAAACAAGAAAGAGCTGGGAAGGAGAGAAACGCATCTGCTTCCCGGTGAGGGCGAGAGATGTGCGGCTGCTCAGCAGGTTGTCTGAGAATGGAGGTTATTGAAATTCTTGTTTTCCGGGGACTGCACTTTAAAAAGCTGTGGGTTATTTGAAGTGCTGGAGTTTGAAAATAAGATGTAGAGTTAGATTTCCCTCCCCACTGACATGTGGCTCCCTTCAGGTTTTGGAAAAAAAGGCTCCATGTACAAAAGCAAAGGTGGAGGGCAAATGTGCCCACTAGTGCTGTACGGGAGGGACTGAAACAGGGCTGTGTATGCAGGCAAGCAACGAGGGGTGCAGGCAGGATGCCTTGCCTCCCAGCTCCCAGCAGTTTTATGGAGCCCTGGGCAGAAGCTGTAAGCTCAGTAAGGCAGTAACAAGATGATGCAGGGAAGGAGGAGACAGAGAGGTGAGGAAAAAAAACTGTTTGAAAGACTCCTGCCAGAGAGCTTCAGGCAGGTGGGTGGCAGATTCCTGTCCCAGCTTTTTAATCTTTTTTTTTTGTAATGGGATGCACATTTGGCCTCTCCCAGGGCCCAGATAACTCCTGCGATGAAGAGAAGATTATTTTTCAAGATTGTCTTCAGAGATTTCTTTTTAAATTCTCATGCACACTATGTCTGGACCAGCAGATTTACAATATGTAGGTTGAGTTTTGTCAGATACTCTTTTACCATCTCTGTGTTTATCCTTTGCTCCTGGCCTCTCCAGCTGCTCTCTCATAAATCCTCTGCTTCCTGTGGAAGAATCCCCAATTTCTTCATTATCATTACTGAAGGTAGATGAGAGCAGTTCTCTTCAAAACCGCCCTGGAGTCAACCTTCAGTTGCTGAAGGACTCGATTTTATTCCCTAATTCCTCTGCCCTTCTGTTCTTGTTTTTAAATAAAAATATTAATACACAAACACTGCAGTGTGGCTAGAGCAAAGCTGTCCACATGGAGGACGTTTAAAATCCACAGTTCAAGCATATATTGTTACAGGTATACGTTGTTTTGGCACTTGCTGGCCTCTGTGGTGATCTGATGTGTTCATATTTTTGATAGATTAAATGAGTAGGTCATGGCTCTGCCCACATACACGGAGTTTTCTTATTTCTTGTTTCCTGTAATTTTGATGCTGTTTTTTATGCTTTCCTAGCTATGCATTTCTTGTCTGCCGTTTTATACCCATGGATTATCTTTGAATCGCTACGCTCACCACCACCCACTCAGACCGCAGTTCTCCCTGCCTGCCATGCCCCCGGCTGCCATTGCCCACAGGTGACAGAACTATCTGTCACATACTTACAACTCGATGACAACAGGACAAAGAACCTGGCAGCAGCCCAAAGGCTCTGGAGGGAGTGGATTGATGAAGGTGCAGCAGCATCTCCAGGGAGGACCTGGAAAGTTAGTAAGTTGTTGCTGAGCACTCATGAGGTCCCCCTGCATTTGGGACACGTGAGGCTCGCCACCTCCATTTATTACCACTCACCATCAAAGTGATGCTGAAAACTTTGGATGGCTTCACTCTTCAGCAGGAGCATTTGCATGTCACTAGGAAAGAATATTCAACCTGCAGCTTGATGTTATTAACTATTTCCTCTTGATCACCGTGGACACAGTTCTGCGAGATACTGAGCAGTGGGACATAAACACAGGAGAGCACCAGACACATCCACACATCCAATATATGTATGTCAGGACTCCGAAGCTGTTTAAGACACTTGCGTATGTGTTTTGCTGTGGGAAAGACTTGGTGCTTAGCACCTCCTGAAGCTGAGCCTTTTAAGAGAACCTCTATGTATGGCATGCTTACTTCTGGTGTTTGGTGGCCCAAATTTAGATGCTGACAACAGCAGTTGTATCTTATGGTGGTTACAGAGACCAAAGAGAACAGACCAGTTTGGGTATCCCACACTCCCACAGAACTGGAGCAGGGCTCTTCCCCCGGGACACGCAGCCGTTCTGTCTCTCTCGGATTTAAGCAATTGCGGGGTTTCCTAAGGAAGGAGTAGTCTGCAGCCTATTTTAATCCTTTTTGCTGCAGTGGAACTGGCAGGACAGGGCTTGTACAAGGCAGGCTCTGCAAAGAGTCCTCCTTCTGTGCCAGCCTCTCGGTGGTTTTGCATTTAGCTGTGCTTAGCACAGCCAGCACAGGCTGCCGTCCTGCATAGCACAGGTTTTGGGGGCCAGGAGCGTAACACGGAGCTCACTGTCCCACTTCATCTGGACCTGTAGGGAAATGCAGTGCACGCCACATCTGTCCAGTGGGCACAAGAAGGAGACCCCCTAAAGGCTCAGATGATGCACCACTCCAGTGCCAAACGCCTGCCTGCCTTTCACAAGACAAGACCAGGAATGGCTCACCTGGGGTTCGCTGCCCGCTGGCTTGAGGCAGGGCCTGCAAAGAGCAAGCAGGCATCGGGCAGCGATCCCGGGGCGTGCTGGAAGGGTCTCGTCACCATGGCTTTAGCCTTTCCAGCACTTGCTTCTCTGCCTGCCCAAAGCCAGGCAATTTCAGACTGCAGCAACTTCTCTCCTGAGGAAATACTGGCCATAGATTTAGGAACAGATATTGCCAAATAGTATATTGTTTTCATAAATCTCTGTAGATCTGCTTTATATCCTAGAGGCTAGACATTCTAATTATTGCTTCTATTTTATCTAAATTGGCAACAAAGCCATCATAGCTCAGCTCAGAGCCAGTACAGGTAATTCTGCTAGACCGAATTTTGACCTTTTAAAGTTCACTCCAAAGTGTCTTCTCTGCTCTCTGCGGTTCTTGCCCGGCTCTTCAGTTCTGCTTTTTTAGAGCCATCGCCCAATTTAAAATAGCAATCACCATAGCTTCAATACATTGTACCTTAAAGATGTAGGCAATTACAGTGTGAAATATCTTAGAAGCAGGACTAATATCAAAGGGCATTCTCATACCCTTACAACATCCAAATAGCATATTAAAGATCTTGTTGAAGTTAGATTTAAGCTTGTCTCTTCACAGTTTATTTGCTGAAGCAAATGTCCTTCATTTCACAGTCATTTTTTCTCCCTTTCGTTGGGAACCAGCCTGTCACACGGCAGTTTCACAGAACAGCGTTCATGTGTTGCAGCTGCATTTAAATAATGTAAACCAAAGCATCTCCCTCCTTAAGCTGGCTTTTCAATGACAGATACAGAATTAGCTTCATCTGAAATTTCTTATCCTTTCAATAACTCCCAGATTTTCTACATTATGTTACACTTTTGTTTTACCCCTCAAAAGTGGGATTTTTAAAAATTACTTTTCTGTTTTGGAGAGATCATTGAAGTAACCGATCTTTGGAGTTCAATGTGGTTTTCCCTTTCCAGATAGCCTCAGCCCAACTGTATGCCTAAGAATCCTCTTCGGTTAAGACTATTATAGCAAATGTTTCTCCTTCTTTGCAGCAGAAATATATTTTTTTAATGTAAATGACATTCTGTGCACCAACCTTTAAACTTAAGTAAGACTCGACTGTCGTAAAGAGTGTGGAGTGGCACAAGGTGAGTATCTCCCTATATGTCATCCTGTGGCATTTACAGCAAAAATATTTCTAATTTCACAATCAGGAGAGGTTCTCAAGTGGTGCATCTGGATAGAATTGTTTGAAATGTATTACCCGGTACTTGTTTAAAGACAAACAGTGTTGTGTGTTATTATTCTTTTTTATATCTTAAATGCTAAGCAGTCTTTGTTGTAGGCTCCTGATTAATTCCCTTAACTATAATACCCTGTATCGCTTTCAAATGGTGATTTCCAAAGTGGTTTATGCTTTTCCCCAGTCTCAGGCGAGGTTCCTGCTGCATACCTTCCAGCAGGCTCTCGCTCTGCAGCCTCTTGCCCCTGTGCCTACCACTCTGTGCCCGTTGCCCCATGCTCATAATTCCGTGCCCATCACCCCTTGCCTGCACCCCCAGCTTAGGGCAGGGCTGGCTCTATGCAGCACTGCCCAGGGCTCCAGTTTCAAGGATGCTTCCATAAGCCGGTCTTTCCAGACAAATTCACCAGTCCTGTCCAATGCTCTGCTGACATTCACTGCACGTGCAGTCTTGTCTCTGCCCTCTCTGCCAGAAGGCTCCCTGGCACCACTCTGCCACTACCAGAGAGGATTGTTTTCTGCTTCATTTGTGGCATATTTGACTAAATATGAAATGATTTCTGCCTTGCTTTTCCAACAAAACGTAGCAAATAGGGAATCCCTGCTGTCAGAGAATGTCTTGCTCCTCCTTTCTTCATTTTTAGCTTTTTGTTTTGGAAACAATGCAGTGTAAATAACTGCCTTTTCTGAAGAGAGGGATTTCCAGCCCCGCTGGTGCCTGCCAGCCTTTTCAGTCCCCCAGCTTTAGGCAAGAGCCACATGCAGCCCGGCAGCCAACCTGCTGCCCAGGCTGAATTTCACCCCAAAAGCTGCTGGCTGAGGTTCAGGTTATGCCACTTTCTCACAGCTCTCTGTAACTCATTTACTTAATGATGTTCTCCCTACAAGCCTGTCTATTATTAATGAGTCACTAAGTTTTCAACAACCCTATGTTTGAGGTTTAAGCCCGTCAGATGTGCATCCGCTGATCTGCATTGCAATTAATTATGAATAAAAATGAGCTTTTCTTCTAAACAACGGTCGAGCCTCCCGTGCGCCTTGTGATCGGCACCAGGGTTCTGTCCTGGTGGAAATGGGCTCCCTCCGCAGCTGCAATGGCAGCAGTTGCCTTTGCTGTCCTCTCCAGGATTTTGCTAATTCCCTCTCTCCTGCGTGGCTGCTGGGGGGGCTGGCAGCCCGGCACTGCTCCCTGGGCTTCCCGTTCCACGGTACCTCTGCACAGCTTCCCACCGGCATCTCAGTCACACACCCTCCCACCAGGCCTCTGCAATGCCAGCTAAATCACAGCCATCTTCATGCATGAGAACCTCTCATTCCTCCTGCCTATTCCCTTGGTTTCCAGCCTCAGCACGGAGACAGCTCTGACATATTTTGCTTATTCCCTCACTAATTCTCTCTCTAAGTTGCCTATTCTCATCACAGACTCATTTTCCTGCCAGTGCACACTGAGAAACCCTCATGTAGAGCCCTAATGCGGTGAACACCTCCTCTGGACCCCTTGGACCCTAGATTTCTCTAGCGAAGGAGGTGAGTTAATTTCCCAAAGCGATCCTATGTGCCCCCCTGCCGGGGATCTAGCTGTTGCCCAAATAGAGACAAATGGAAAAGTAACTTGATGAAAAAAATCTCAATCTTGTTTCTGTTTTGCTTGGTTCCAGTGAAAGCTTTCCCTTCACTTGTTTCAGTTTCCAGAATCTGAGTCTCTCTGTGCACCTTCCCATCCACATTCTCTCCACCTGCTTCTTCATGGATTTTCCTCTCCCTCTCCTCTTTCATTTCTTTGGGAAAAAAAAAAAAAATGAAACCCAATCCTTAAACCCCTGTTTATTCTTATTTTGCCATTCCATATTACCAGAATTAGTGCTGCTTTTTTTCCTCTTGTCATTTTTCCAAAGTTGAGGAAGTTTGGCCTTGTTCCAGATAGAAAGGGAAAAGTCATAAGGCAGTCAACACCCACCATCCTTCTGCTCCACTCCTGAGCAGGAACAACTAACGGGAAGAGATGGGAGAAGAGGCAGGAGAAATAACATGCCAAACTTCCAAACTTTTTTATTTCAACTGAATAGATTATTTTCTTAATTAAAAAAAACACAAAATCAACAAAACAAAACACAAAACACACAAACAAACAAAATAAAAAAACCAAACCAAACCAAATAAACCACCAAAAACTGTAAGGAAAAAACATTGCTTTTGATCCACAGGATTTTTTCACCAAATGAGACATTTCCATCTTCCAGAGAGGAGCAGGATGCCTGCAGAGGTGCTTGGGTGGGGCATGTACAAGATGTGCATGGGTTTAGGGCTCGGCTTAGCACAAGGCAGGTACCTGGTGTTGGGTGATACCATGGGGGTGAAGGCCCTGTGGAAGTGGTCCGGGATGCCGAGCCCTTGCTGGTGGCTCTGCTCCACGTCCTCCAGGCAAGGGATCAGCACCCCAGAGCACCTCTGCAGGGTGTCTGGCCCCAGTGTGCTGAGCAGCTGCCTGGCCCTGATGACCTGGACTCTCTATCCTGGAAAAAGAGGGAGAAAGGGAAAGAAAATCAGTGCTGAGCCACCTCCTGTCCCCTGTGCCATGCAGGCCTTGAACATTTCAAGGCCAGGACAGGCAGTCCTGGTGTTTCTGGGTCAACTGAAGCACCTCTGGGTGCAGAAGAGGTTGTGCACAACAGGGCTTTGGAGTCTCCCAGAATAGAATTTACCTGTCTCACATACACAAATTTGTTGTGAAATGGTAAATCTGCTACATTCTAGTCAGCTCTTCCAGCATTTCTTGCCCTCCTGCTAGGATCCTGTACCCTCTTTCCAGGCTGAATTCTTCTAACTTCTGCTTCAGGCTTCAGATCTTGTTGTTCCTCTATGAGACACAGATTGCTGATCTGTCAGGAACTCTTCTTGCTGAGGTCAGGGCATCTCTCAGTCTTCTCTCTAGCAAGATGAGCAGCTTGTACAATTCCAGCCTCATACCAGAGCTTGTTTTCTGGTGCCTGGACAGTACATATGGCTTTTCTTTGCAGAACTTCGGTGTCCTTTTTAATTCTGGACACCCAAGTTGGCAATAACACCCACTTAAACAGTAACATGAACAGAGGTGAGATTGTTCCCCTACTTTTGTTTGATATCCTCCTATTAGATATTCAGGAAAGGTGTCAGCTGCTTTCAGCATGCTATTGAAATGAGAGCTCATGTAGCAGCAGTTACCTGCAATCATCCTGAGCCTTCTTCTGAGTCACAGCTTTCCAAGCCCAGACCTGGAGATAAAGGCTGCAGTTCTTGTTTCTAGATGCCTTTCCTTGCATGCAGCTGCATTAAAATGTATTTGGTTGGATTATGGACATTTTACCAAGCAATTTAGAAGATACTAGAGCAGGAACCTCTCCTGCTTGCTATTAACATCCCTACCAGTCACCTGCAGACTTCACTATCATAGCTTTTTCTATGATCAAATTGATCACTGAATAAAAACATACATCCTGTTGGAACAGGAACAGATTCCCTTAGAGATTCTGCTAAGGACACCTCCATCCTCTGAAGTCTTCCCAGTAACCACCACACAGTGAGATATATCTGAGATTTTAGTCCATTTAGTGTGTGCCCTGATAATTGCTTCAATAGTGTGGGGGGGGTTAATCCAAATGTCATGTACTCATAAGCAAAATGCTTTGAAGAAAACCAGTTTTGCTATACTGGTACACTTGCCTTTATCAAGCAGACCTATAAGTCCATCCAAAAAAAGACCCCACAAAAACCCCAGAAACCAGACCAGTTGATATGCAGATTTCTGAGCTGTGCCTTTAAATTTTTCTGAACACTGTAACTACACTGACATTTCTCCAATCTTTTGGAATTTGCCCATTTTTCTAAGATCTTTTAAACTGTAGCATTGGCTTGAGCTAGTTCCTTCTAGACTCTTGAGCATCAGCTGTCCGGATGATCTGCAAATGCTGAATTCGAGGAGATCATGCCTCACATCCCCCATTGTTACAGATGGCAGGATTTATATTCCATCCACAATATCATCTGGAGATGAATGTATCCTCCTGCCTCATTCCAAATACAGAACAGAAATATCTACTAAACATTTCTGCCTTTCTGCACCAGTCACCATCTGGCAAGATCAGGGAAGAAGCAGCACTGAGTGCCAAGCTTGAGCAGTCCCAAGGGAGGCTCGTGCCATCCCTACAGCCTCCCCCTCATCCCAGTGCACTGGGTGGCCTTGAGACACCCCACACCTTGTTGCCCAGGGCCATCCCCATGCCTTCTCAGTGTGGGTTCCTGCTGCCCCTGCCCCCTGCCCCCAGGTCAAGACGTCAGCCAGGCACCAGTGCAAATTTCTCAGTTAACCCTGGGCTAAAGGGGCTATTACCATGTAAATCATCGCATGAAGGAGGCTGGAGGGCAGAGAATGGGTAGCAGCCTTGATGGAGGAAGCTGAGATAAGGGGGATTTTATTGACATTCAGAAATCTTTTTTTCTTTTTCCCCAAGCCACTCAAACAGCAGCTGAAAGACAAACTGGCGCTTGCATGAGACCTGTTGGGGGAAAACACTGCAAGAAACACCCAAGCAGTATTTTGAATGTGTTTCTTGGGGTGGGAGTTGCCTCTTGTGCTTGTCCAAGTCACTTCGTTCCTCTAGTCCCTGTCATGGCCTTGAGTAGCATCCTTATGCCATCACACCAGCTGGGCTCGCTGGAGCTTTCCCTGGCCGCCTCTGGTCCCTCTCAGCTGCAGCTTCCAGGGCACAGAGCAGGCAGCCCCATAGCCCTGCAAAACACACATGCAGGGAGCCCCAGACCCCCAGGGCTGGTGTGAGTGAGATGCCAGGGAAAGGATTCCCAGCCTTTTCGTTCATCCTTTTTTGTTTTCACATCAGTGTTCTTTATTTACTCCTTACTGCATATGGCAAAGCCAGGAGGAGAGAAGGAGAAGAGAAAAAAGGCACAAAGTCTGCAGGGAAGAAAAGAGAGGCGTTATTGTGAACGTGTGTTTGTCCCTGGCTGGTGGCACAGCTCCTCCGTGGGCTGTGGGATTCCCTGCTCCCGGGGCTGCGTCGCTGCTGTGCCGCGGGCAGCGGGGGCTGCTGCCGGAGAGTCCATGCTGCGGTGGGGGGCTGTCCTCTGGCAGCAGTCACTGCACAGCCCATGGTGCTGCCTTAGCCCGGCTGTGTTCCCCTCAGACCCTGTTAATAATTAACTGGGTGCGGAGACAGGGATCACAAGTGTAATGGCATCGCAGACATCTGACACTCCCAACGGCCTCCTCAACCCGCCTCCCGCAGCACGGCTGGCTGCTGACAGTGTCACCGCTCCTGAAGGTCGTCTCTGTGGCCCCATCTCCCCCTCCATCTCCCCAAGGCCTCGCTGCCCACCCACCTCACCCCACACCCTGCCTCCAGGCAGAGGACTCCGGACAGGGTCACATCTTCACCCCTGGGAGAGCCGCCTTCTCTGCAGCTGCTCCAGTGCCTGTGGGAGGGCAGGGGGGGTCTGGGGAAAACCGAGCCGGGGTCCATCAACCAACCGTATAGCTGGGTTTGATGGCGAAGACCTGTCCTACTTTTCATCCAAACTCATTTTGCCACCTAGGAGAAGCCCTCTGGCATGGGCTGGCAGTCCCTGAACCAGGGCTGCCATGTGCTTCAGCAGCACTGACCACATATGCTGGTTTTGCAGTCCCATGCCAAGGGGATGCATCTCTGGAGTTCCTCGAGTGCCCCCAAGCTGTTAAAACACGTCTGGGGCAGGGAGTAATGTTGGGCGCAGCAGGTCACAGTGAGGCGGGAAACAAGCTCATGGGAAGGGAGAGCCCTTGGCAGCACACGCAGCCCAGAGCATCAGAGAGCAGCAGCTCGGGCACTGCTGCGAAGGCTGGGGCTGCACTGGGAGTCAGGCACGCAGCCCCGGAACCCTGCCTGGAGAGAAACCTCTGCAGCAGTGGCAGCACTGACTCTGGCCCTTAGAGAAGGGATTGCTGGAGGAGCCAAACTACAGGGGTCCTGCTGAAGAGACCACCCTGCATTGATGTGGCACCAAAGTCTCTGGAATATGAAGTGAAAGGTTAGGTAGGGGATTATCTGATGGGATTAAAGGCTCAGTGGCTCTGGAGGTGCTCTAAAGCAGCCCATCGCAGCTCCATGCAGTGAGGAGTTGCTCCTTGTCTGATTTAATTACACATTATAGCAATTCCTTGCTTGCTGTCTGTGCTGACCTTTCACCAGGGTCACAGCCAGCTTCCCCATGTGTCCCTGAGGGCATCACCATGTCTGGAACCTGCACCCAGGCTGAGGGTGAGGAGGCCAGCAGCAGAGCTGCCACCAAAATTTGTTTGGAAATGCAGAGAAATGCTGCTCAGCTGTCAAACTTCAGTCATCAGCAAAGAGGTTTAATTTTAAGCACCATTTGATTTTAAAGAGCCGGAGTCTGCTGCCACCAGTGCAAATGCACCTTTCCCAAAGCCAGCCCTGAGAGTTGGCAGTGCCACCAGGCTGTCCCCCCACACCTGCACACCCAGACCCCTCCAGCAGCGGTGCCATCAGCCATCAAACCGATGCCCGATGTGTCCAGTGATGTTTGGTACCTATTTCTTTGACACCATGCAAATGTCCCCAAAAGGTGGTGGTGGGTGCCACACAGAGCCTTGTGCCTCCCCTGAGCCTGTGAGCAGTGGCAGTGTGGAACGCAGGGGCTTTTCAGTCATGGACACTCTCATATTTCCAAACACAAGAAGGGGAGGGTGGAGGGGCCTCTGCCCAACAGTGCACATCTCCTCACAAACACGGGTAGCCTTACGAGCAGACACTCCCCGGAGCAGGGTTGCCATATCAACAGGTTCTCCATCAGAGCCCCTTGCTGAGGATGCAGCATTTTGGGATGTTGTGATTCAAGCTCTTCCAGCTTGCACTGAGCCCCTCACACTTTCCCTGGGGTGCCCTCACCTCTCCAGGGCTCTGCCAGGCAATTTCCCCAGTTGCATTTTGCTTCTGTCAGTGCAGCATGCTGGTGGCAGCAGAGCAGGTCCCTGCCATGCAACAGCACCTGGTCGTGATTGCAAGGCTGCAGTGAGAGCAGCTGTAGCCAGTGCTGAGCTGACAGATGGGGCACCGAGACCATGACCATGAGAGGGAGGAAGCAGCAGGGATCACTGGTAGCTCCCAAAGCCCTGCAGCATCTGGTCCCCTGCAGTGGCAGCAGGACTGTTCCCCCAGCTCATGAAAGGCAGAAGGGGGCTGACAGGAGCTGCCTTTACTGATTTCAGAGTGGGAAGGAGTGTTTTATTCTCTGACAAGATCCTAAGCACCAGGCAGTGATGCTGGGTGCCCCATGCTGGGGTGCCCTACAACCCTCCAAGCCTCTTACCAGCATGGCTGTGCTTCAGTTGCCAAAATCAGTGAGAAATACCCCTTGACCACTGGCAGGTTTGTGTGGTGGAGACTTTTCATCTGGCAAAACCGGTCTGAGCAAGAGGCTGAGGCTGCTGGAGCAAGGGTGATCACCGCCACCCTCTGCTGAAGCTCTGGGGAGGTGGGATGGGATGACAATGTGGGGCGCCCCAGGAGGCTGCCAGGGAATGGGGTGGGGGCAGAAGGAAGGAGACAAACACACATGTGGGAGAAGTGAAAGNNNGGGGCAGTAGGACAGTGAGGGGTGGCAAAGTCCCTGCAGGAGGGCCCCACAGTTGATGTGGGAGACTGGAGGGGAAGGAATTTGCTCGGGAGGCACTCACCACTTCAGATAGCTGGGATGCCGGAGTCGGGAGGGTGTTTACATTCCCACCCTTATCTGTGCACAGGCACCATGGGGCCCCTTTCCTGTTGAACAGGTTCTTTGGAACAGGGTAGGAGTGGGGAGCTGGGCGTCAGCTCTGGCCCCGCATCATCCTGAGTGGCCAGTGTCATCTGTGGGGAGAGGAACATGGAATGAGCCAGCCATGGGACAAAGCCCAACTGACCTTATGTTTGCATGGTGCAGGCAGGCTGGGCGCTCCCCAGAGCACACCTCATCTCTCCTCCTGCATCAGCACCTCTCCAGCTAGGATCTGGGGGTGTGGGTGACTCAGTCTCCCATTACGGTCTTCCTCGCTTGGCTTTCCCTGACAGCATGTAAATCTCTCTTTGCTTTTTGCACCTCGGGGACACATGTGCAAAAAGGTCCCATAGAGGAGTGGTGGGCCATGGCATCCCTGGATGTGTCCCCCTCACCGTTGTGCCGCAGGCAGACAGAGCTGCACCCTGAACCTATGCTATGCTCCGGAGGTGGGCATGGGCAGCACCTCTGGGTGCCAAGCCTCTACCATTCCAGGCACTGACAGCAGAGGGTGACTCCAGGGACTGGACAGCACTGCATGACAGTGAGGCATCGCCAGACTATCTGCTTACGAAACTGAGCCTTGTCCCAGTCCTTTATGAGTCCTGGGAGCACATCCTGTTTGTAGCCCAGAAGCTGGGAGAAATCAGCTGCTGACACCCGTGACTGGGGCATCCCCTAAGTACTGGCATGGCTGGGCTGACCAGGCAGCATGTGCTGGCCCTGCGCAGCAGCTGCATGAGCTCATTGCTCAGCTCTCTGGGGCCCACACGGTGCCACCCGTACCCCTCGGCTCTGCAGCCCCACGAGCCCCCACTGGAAGAGCAGCCATGGGGATTGCAGTGGCATGCGGGGCAGGGCTGGGCCATTGCCCACAGCCAGGCTGCGCTGCTG
>WUAM01000359.1:13551582-13617030 GCA_024336885.1 Actenoides hombroni | reverse complement strand
TTTCTTTCTTTATACGACGCTACATGCCCCCTGTGTCCCCCCCCCCGAGTGCCCCCCCCCCCCCCCCCCCCCCCCCCCCGACTTCTCTCAGCTTTTCCCTCTCAAATCTTCATTCTCTCCCCTATACATTACCACAGATTTTTACCCCAGTACATGCCCTCTCTGTCCCTTCTATGCTATTTCAGTTTTCCCCTCATAAACTTCACCCTGCCTCCTCACATTCACCTCAGCTTTTCCCTCAGAAAGCCCCCAAACCCCTCTGAGGCAGCCGTGCAGCGCTCACTGTCTCTGCCTACTGACAGCCCCAGGTCTAACCCAGGGCGACTCAGGAACAGCTCCGCGAAGCTCAACCCAGCCTCAGGCGCCCGCCTCAGCCCCGCTGGCCGCTCAGCCGCGCTCAGAGGCGGCGCAGGAGCGGGCGCGCGAGCCCGCGACGCGCTCTGCCGCCACCAGCGGCACGCGGCACCCCTCGCCCCCCGGACACTCCGCAGCCCTCCCCAGAGCCCGCCCTGCCCCTGCTGCCGGCAGCCCGTGTCACCTCCCGCCCACCGCCTCTCCTTCCCGCCTGCCCTGCCCCGCCGGGCGCGCGCAGAGTCCCTCAGTTCCTCCGCTTTGCTCCGGGCAGCCCATAGGGTGCTCCAGAGACTCTTTCCCTTCCCTTAGCGCTGTGTGTTCTGATATGATTTCCCCCAGTTTTCAACCACATGCATCCACACGAGGTTATTTTTATATAAATACATCCATTTTAATCTTTTCCACCTTCGTGCTGCTGTCCTCCTGGAACAAACTCCTCAGCAGTCCCATTCCCTGCCAGTAAGAATTTGAAAGGCAGCACACTGCTTTGCATTGGGATGCGCGGCCAGGAAGAACTGAAAGTTAACAAAAGAAGGCTGAGTCCCACTGCATTTTTAGTATTTCTTCTATAGATCTCCCTGATGTTTCTTCCTGCACAGATGTTCTCATGGTTGTCAGGAAAATGTACATTTTCCTATAAACAAAGCCCCGGGTCAAACTGCAACCCTGTTAGTAAACCCCCAGGGTCCTACCTTACTGGACAACTGCTGCAGTCATTTTAAAGGGTGGGGAAAACTGCCAGAGCTCACCACCAGCAACCCTGAGTCAGCAGAGGCAGCTGAGATGCCACCACTGCCCCCCCCCCCCTTACCAAAAAAAGGGGAAGACTTATCATCGCAGTCTGTTGCTACATTAAACTGTAGGGCAGACCCACCCTCTGTTAGCAGTCCCCTCACCTTCCCTATGCCCCCCAAAGATTGTCTGAACTAGAAAGTGGAGATAGGACTCTGCAAAGAGGTGTCAAAGCCACTCTTGAACAGTGGTCTTCTACTGCCTTTTTAAAGCACCCACATTTCCCCAGGCACCAAGCTGTTCTCCAACCGCAGCTACCACATCACCCAGGCTGAACTAAGCCTAAAGCACCATCCTTTTGTACCCCTTTCCAGAGTTACCTGACTTTCTTGCTCAGGCACAGCTCCCACAGGCATTACAACACTCCCAGGAGCACCCAGAGCCACTGGCCCTCCCTCAGCATTGTAACTGTTAACTCAGAGCTAGAAAATACACAGTGAATATCCTTTGCACCCTGAGTAATCACATAAGTAAAAGGTAAGCTCATTTATGAGGTTCACAACTCCAGAAGATACTTTATAAACTATTACTGTTTCTGAAAACATTTACACCCACCCTCCAGCCCAATACCCATACCTGTGTATTTTTCTCCGAAGCTTTATAATCATAAGCACACCGAGGACCCTTCCAGCACTCCTCAGCTCTCCCACACCACACTGCAGTACAAACAGCACTTCTCCAGGTTCCTGGGAAGCTACTTATAAGGATCTCAGCTGCATTCCTGGGGTGCTGGGGGCAGGAACTCTCACTGGCATCACCTGAGGGGCAATTAACAGCACACAGGTGCAGCCCATCCTGATTTCTTGAGCAAATCCATTAACCCTGCATTTATATCATTCTGGAGTTGAATTCTAATCAAAATATTTTAGGTCTTTGACATGCAAAAATATTGTCAATGTATAGTATGCAGCTAGGATGCTATTGGTTTTTTTCAGTGGTCTTGATGTTGTATTTTTTTAAAAACAGCTTATCAGGAAGTCCCCCTTCTCTGTGCAATGGTAGGAGGCAAAAAAATGTGGAAAAAAAGTTTTATGCTACCTACTTCTAGCTCTGCTTCTCCCACCTGCATCCTTCCTCTCCTCAACTGGACTTGTACTTTTAACTGCCTTGAAACTCTTGGATACAAAGCACTGGCCAGTCTGAGTATCATAATATTGCTATTTAATTTCCTGTGCTGGCTTAGAAACCTTTGGAACAAGTATATTTCTCAGCTTTTTACTGCAAGGATAAAGTCAATCATTCGACTTTATTTACTGTGTTAATTTACATAGTTTATTACTATGTTTATATACATATAAACTCACTTTATTTACATACCTTTACTATGCAAGCAGTGGAGGGTGTTTGTGATGAGTCAGTCATAACATGGCATGTCATTTTACTCTTTAGAACACTTTTTTAATACTGTGACTTTTTTTTTTATGTGAATCTCTGTGTTGAAGAGATTCACATTTCAGTCAAAAAGTGTGTTGGGCAAGATACTCTAAAAAGCAGTGTTTAGGATAATGACACAATCTAGGCTAAGGCTAGAAAATAGTAGAGAAAATATATTCCTCAAAATACGTGTCACTGGAATCCATGCAGCTGTTACCCAGGGGAAATATGCCTGTTTCTGTGCATCTTATTCAATAATATTTGTTTTCTTTCATGCTGTTTCCTGAAGGAAATACTTATAAGTACTTCATAAGGTCCTGCAGTGGTCTGTTCCCACATGTGAAAAGAAATGCACTGTGGAAGCCCAAAATCCCATGTTTTGTTTATGGAGTACAGTCCATTACTATGGCGGGGTTTGATTTTTCTTTTTATGATCCTTGGGTTTTCAGATTTTAGCCTTGTCTTCTCTGGTGATGTAAGTAGGAGAGATGAAAGCGAGCTTCATGGACTCATCTTGTTCTGAGTCATACAGCCCTCTTTCATGTACATGCTAGCAGGCCTAAGTTACTGAGGCAGGGCTTTAGGGGAGAAGCACAGATTTCCGTGGGGAGGAGTGCTCCAGAAAGTGTTTTCCAGGTCTTGCATCCTCTTCTCAGAGGAGCTATGCAGGGGTTAATAACCTGCTCAGAAAAACTCACTCCAAGCTGAAGCAGGGCAAACAAGGTCCCCATGCTTGTCAAGCAGGAAAGCACTATTTTATTTTTATTTTCACTTTCACAAACAAGGAAACATTTTTTTTCTGTTGCCTGAAGCTTTTCTCAGTTGTAAATGGTGCCAAAGAGACAGAGTTTTGCAGGATTTGGGACAGTTACTGATTGTGTAACCAGGCCCGGGCACAGGCAGGCCGGTGAAAGCCCCAGGAACAGGCTCAGCTCGGGGGGCCGCAAAACGTCCACGACTCACGGTGCCACCTCTGCCAGCCCCGGCACGGCACCTGGGTGGGCGCAGGCTGGACGGGACACGGCCCCCGCCAAGCAGCCTGCCAGCTGTGCCGGGAGGTGCAGAGAGCATGGGGGACAGGGACCAGGGATGCGGGGCTGGTCGCGGCCACCGCAGAGGTCAAGCTCCCGCACACCGGAGCCGCGGCTCCGCACAAGGGCAGACCGGCATTTTATGGCAAGATGTGCGGAGCGCGATGCAGAAGAGGAAGCGCCTCTCGCGTCATGAGCCGCTGCTGGAGACGAGCTCGCCGGGAAACCAATGAACACGGCGCTCTGAGGGTGTGGGGCCTGCCCCTGCCAAACGCCCTTTGCCGGGGAGGCCGCCAGGCGGGGGCCCCGCGGGACGGCCGCCCCCAGAGCTCCCCGTCCCCGCGGGTGCCGCAGGCAGAGCGGGGCCGCCTCCGCCTAGCGAGCGGCGGCGTGGGGCCGCCGACCCGCACGGGACCCAGGCACTGGGCACTGGCTTGGCCGCGGGCACGCGCCGCAGCCGTGGCAGCGTTAGGGCCTTACGGGGCGCGGTGCTCGGGCGAGCCCCTGCTGACGGGGCCGCTCGCCACCCGGGCCCCGCCCCCGCGGCCCCGCCTTCTTCGCACACGGCTCTGCCCCGGCGCTATGTCGCTGCGTTTCTCCGCCAACCTCTCGTGGCTGTTCCCGGAGCTCCCGGCGCTGCCCGCCCGGCTGGAGGCAGCGGCGGCCGCGGGGTTCCGGGCGGCGGAAGCGGCCTGGCCCGCGGGCTGCCCGGCCCAGACGCTGCGGGCCGCGGCGGATCGGGCGGGGGTGCGGATCGTCCTCCTCAACACCCCCCCCGGTACCGCCGCCTTTCCGGGGTGCGTGGGCAGGGGGCGCGGGGGCGTCCCGGTGCCGCTGACCCTGGCGCTTTCTCCTAGGGGACCAGGAAGCGGGCGAAATGGGGCTGGCGGCCGTGCCCGGGCGGCAGGCTGCCTTCCGCCAGGGCCTGGCCGCGGCGGTGCAGTACGCAAAGGCGGTGGGCTGCCCCAGGTAGGTGTGGGTCGGGACCCCCGGCCCTGCGGCGCCTCGGCTTCCGTCGTCGGCACCGAAGCGTTCCTCTAGCGCGCCGTGCTCTGCACCCTGCTGCTCCAGCTCCACAGCGCAGCTCGCCCTTTGCCCGCTGTGCCTCCAGCCCGACGGGTCAGGGAGCTTCTCCGGGTCCCGTATCCCTCCTTGGTTGAGTCGGGTGGGAGCCAGCTCATTGCAGAGCCCTGCGTACAGAGCCACAGCCTTAATGTGCTCGCTGGGAGCTGACCTACACCTGCCAGGCACCCTCATCCAGCTCTGCCCTTTGCTGTAGAGGCTCTTGTCTGTGTAATAGTCCCCATAATAATCCTCTCTTTTGCCTCCCCAATTAATACCAGATGTGTTCCCCAGGACACCACAATAATTGTTTTATTGAAGGCCACACTGGTTACAGCACAGCAGAGACACTGTAACAGCTGCAGTTAGCCTGGCACAACCCCCTTCAGAAAGCCAACATGACTTTTTTTATTCCATCTACTTTGCATCATTCTTTCCCTTAGAAATGCAGTTGAAAGCTCTGTGAAGGGCATGGGCCAGGCAGTCTGGGGGCTGTCCAGGCGTGTTTGCACTCTCTGGTAACGGGCACATTGAAAAAGTTTTTGTTTCCACTGTCTGTCTTCCACAAGCGCTTGCTGAACGGCCCTGCTCTGACCTGGCCACTGAGCTCTGCATGCAACCTGGCCTGGTCCAGCACCTGCCACCTTCCTCCCTCTACTCTAAGCCAGCAAGCTGTGAGACAAGGCACTTGACTGGCCCCTAGCATTGGCAGCATGCCCACTGGCCTCAGGGCAGCCCTGGGAGCGAGACCCCAAGAAAGCTCCAGCCTTGGGGTGAAAGAGCTGGAGGCAGCTGGCAAAAGAGGCAAGAACCACGGGATGCAATTTTTCAGGCAAAAAGTTCAAAGACGCCCCTCTGTGTACTGAGATGGGATGGTATTTGTGTCCCTGCAGCTCACAGGCGCCAGTTATGCCTCCTGTGTGGGAGGTGGCTCTTCGGACACCCTTCTGTGTCTGCTCCCCCAGCCTGGCCCCGGGGTTTTAGAGCCGACCAGCTGCTGGCAGTCTGGAAGTGCTGCCTGTGACTGATGTGTCTGTAGGATCCACCTGATGTCTGGGCGGGTTCCGCTGGGTGTAGACCGGGCAGCAGTGGCAGGCGAGATGGAAGCCACCCTCACTGAGAATCTCAGATACGCTGCTGACATCCTGGCCCAGGTAAGTGGGGAATAGGTCCTGCTCTGTGAGTGCAGCTCTTAGGGTACCAAGGGTGGAGAATTCCCCCACCAGCCTGGTACAGGGAAGGAGCACTCCCTGCTGCAGAGGTGATGGGATGCTCTGCAGGATGACATTTGTGTGTTACAGGAAGACATGACTGGACTGGTGGAGCCTATTAACAACCGCATCACTGACCCTCGATACTATCTGAATACTCCGCAGCAAGGTGAGGCAAGTATCTCTCCCCAGAGTCTCCTTTGAGGGAGAAAGATCCCCAAAGTCTGAAAGGCAGGAGGTTGCCTCATCTGCAGGGAGATGTTGAGGGAACAGCTAATGAAGGGAGATCTCAGGGCTTCACAATGAAGCTTCCAGCCTGGGGTTGATGGTTTAATTGCTTGCACCCTTAGCTGCTGCCATCCTGGAAAAAGTGGGACGGCCCAACCTGAAGCTGCAGCTGGTGAGTTAGCATTGAAGATCTCCAGGGTCCACCCTCCACCTTAACAGCTCACAGGGGAGTCCCAGGGGCTGTGGACTTGTTATCCCCTCCTGGGAAAGCAGGGAGGAACAGGGACCATAGCACAGCTGTCCTTAGCTGCTTACTGCTGAACAGCTGCACCACTCTCTCTCCCCCAGGACCTCTTTCACTGCCAGATCATGGATGGGAATTTGTCACGCAACCTGGAGACGTACTTCCCGCTCATTGGTAAGCCCTGCACCCAGACTGGCTGCTCTTTGGCCATGGGGCAGGGGTGACTTTGAGATGGGGCCCTGCTGCTCCACGTGCTCTGCTGTGGCTGGCTAGGCATGTGGGGCTGCTCTTGGGCCACCTTGTCTCATGCCTAGAGAAGGCTGCAGGCAGGGCTGCCTTGGGCAGAGATCTCCCCATTGCTTGCCAGGTCACATCCAGATAGCACAGGTGCCAGGGCGGCACGAGCCTGACAGCCCTGGGGAGCTGAACTTCCCCTACATCTTCAAGCTCCTGGAGTCTCTGGGCTACAGCGGCTATGTGGGGTGCGAGTATGCTCCGAGAGGTGAGTGTCTGCAGGCAGCCTGTGCCCTGCTGGCAGTGCAGGCCTGGAGCAGCTGGCCGGGTGCAGTGCAGACAGGCAGGTCCTGCAGCTGCTGGGCAGCCAGTGGCAGAGTCCCTACCTAGGGATGAGAGCCCTGCACAGAGCAGAAGCTTCTTCAGCTTGCCTGGGGGTGCCAGCGGGAGACCTCGTCTGTCACTACAGGAGACACCGTGGAAGGTCTGGGCTGGCTGCGCTCATACTGGGAGAGCCACGGGCTGCAGCACAGTGGAACCAGCAAGGCAGCAGAGTAAAGCAAGGAAACTGCTGGAATAAAAGTCAAAGCAATGGCTTAATAGAGGAGCATGTTTCTCTTCTCTATGACTAAGGGGTGGGTGGGGGTGGTCGAGATGACTCCTACAGCAAGGCTAGGAGCATCTATGTTGTACTTCCCTTCCCCAGGCCCTTACTGGGCCAGCCCAAGTAGTTGGACCCTCTACTCAAGTACTGTCTACAGCATATCATATTTAGGGATGGCTTAGGCACCACTGTAGGTGACTTTGGGTTCAGAGAAAAACCTTTACTACCAGTCTGCAGAGGTGTCCAGGAAGAGGTTTCCACTCTCCCTTGCTGAGGGAAGCATTCACTCCTTGGAAAAGGTGGGAGTTTTCTCAGTCTAGTTCGTGCCTGGAGTTCTGGGAAGGGGGGGCCTGCAATTCTCAAGGCTGCTGCCAGTGCCCAGCACTGACCCTGCAGCAGGTGGTGAAGGGGAAGGCAGCAACCCCCTCCCAGAAGGCCCAAGCCAAGGTAACGGGCTGGGGGCTGCTTGCCCATGGCCCCTCTCAGGTCTGTCAGCCCTGCTGCTTCTGCTCCAGAGCAAGTACGAGTCTCTGATGTTCTCCCCTGCAGCCAGCGTTGCCTCTGCATCCCCCTACCCAAGGCTTGCCACAGCCCAGCCTACAGCATGTGAGTGAGGATCGGGTCGTTTATTTCACAGATACAACCATGGCTTTAATGTACATCTCCGTAAAACCTTCCCCTGGTCCAGTTCACCCTTCCTATCCCCTTTGGTGCTCTCCTGCTGAAAGCAAAGGGCCAGAAGCAGGTGGCCTCGCTGCCCAGAGCCCTGAAGTCCAGGATTCTTGCCGCCTAAAGCCAGAGCGATGTGCGGTACGGCCCTGTGCAGATGACGTGCTGTGTGTGCTCTCTGGGCCCTGCGGCAGGCAGAGCTCACCTGAGATACCAAAGCCACGTTCCTGAGAGTCACCCTGCTTCAGCCCAGCCACAGCAGCCAAGCTCCTGCCCTTCTGGTTCGGTTCCAGGCCCTTCAGTATCAAACCCCCAGGGAAGACAGTCCACCCATGGCTGCGCCAGCCAGCCAGCAGACACTGGAGATGCCTATCCCCAGGCAGGCTCTTCCTCCCCGCTGTGCCTTGAGCAGCTCCGCCTGCAGGGCCGGAGCACAGGTCCCTCCCCGGGGCCCGTTCTTCCCCCTTGTCCCCCGTGGCACGGCCACGCCGAGGCCGGTAGACATGCTGCTACAGGGCGCGGGTGCCGGCGCTAGAGCAGGCCCGTCCAGAGGTTGAAGCAGGCAGTGTTGATCACCGACTCCAGGTGGTGGTATGTGGACACGAGCTGGGGCAGAGGACTCTCGCTGTTCTGGGGCTGCACGGGGAACGGCTCCCGGAAAACCACGGTGAGGCTCTGCAGAGAAGGAGGAGCGGGTCAGGGCACAGGACTCCAACAAGCACTGTGCAGTCCCTAGCACAGCTGCCCAAGAACATTTTTGGCAGAGACATCTCCAACTGCCACCGGCACAATTGGTGCCTCCCCCTCTCCCAGCCAGAAATGAGGTGCAAGGACTTGGCCCAGCCTCCATGCATCTGCTGTTACACCAATTCCAGCAGCAGCTGCAGGAGAGGAGGGGATCCTACTGCTTCCACCATCACAGGGACTTCCAGGAAAATGAGCAGGAATTTTCTTCCAAAGCAAAGAGGAGGAATGCAAAGAAGGGGGACAGGGAGGAGGTTAAAAGGAATAACTGCAATACTAAAAATAAATACTGTCTGCTCCCTTCTCCTCAGTGGCTGTACTGACAAGGCAGCGCAAGGACAGACGGGAGCAGACAGGAGGGTTCAGAAGAGAAGGTTGCAGGAGCTGGAGCAGAAGGAAAACATGAGTGACTTGGTGCACCCAGATGAGCATCATGGAGGTGAGACACAGGGACTGCATGTTCACCAGAGCTGAAATGCAGCACATCTAGTAGCCAGGGTCCCCTGATGAACAAAAAGCCATGAGAACAGCTGCGTAACTGCAGAACACCATCATTTAAGGGGGAAGAGAAAGCGATCTGTGAGCCTAACTGCAGCAGTGTGCAAGGCTTCAGAGCAGGCTTGGAGAGAAAGAACCAAGAGGAAAATGCAGCTCGGTGTTGCCAAACTCATGTGCTAATGCTGGAGTTCTCTTTGAGAAGGTAATGTTGCTAGACAAAGGAATTGTGGTGTATCTGAGCTTCAGGAAGGATGTGTTGTAGTGCCACATGGGAAATTTAGGTAAGCTGAAAAGATATGAATTAACACAAAAACTGTAAGGTGAAGATGGCAGTGCTGAAAGGGGAAGTAGCAGGATGGAGAGAGGTTACAAAGGGAGTTCCTCCAGGACAGGTTTTGAGACTTATGTTGCCTAGTACTTCAATGGGTCTGGCACAAAGATGTGGAGCATGCTGATAAAATTTGAGGCACTAATACAAAAGAGGATTGGGATAATGCAAAAGGAGCCCTAGAGACTTTTCAAAGGCCACAGGAATGGGATGAATATTAAGCACAAAATAGAAGGCGAGGAACACAAAGGACTTCTGTTACAAGATGGGAGTCACTGGCAGAGGCGATGGAAGGTGTGGGTGTGTATTGTACCAATGACCACGAGGTTACACTATGACCAGTGAGATGTGACCATGAAAACAGAAACAGCACCCTCCGTTATACTAGAAGCACCTGGCAGGGAGAAAAAAAGCCTCAGTGCAACCGCAGAAGGCTCTGCTGAGACTCCTCAGGAATACTGAGTGCAGACCTGGACACCTATATCTAAGACAAAAGTTGACCTGAGCCCCAAAGGGCTCTAAGTGACAATGAAGTCACTGGGGAAGGGAGGCTTAAGAGTTCATCTTGCTTACGCAGCAAGACTGAGTTAGCAAAAACCCGACCTTCAGATGTGGAGGTACATCCAGGGCACTCAGGAGGAAGTGGGTACAGGCATAGCAGCTTCAGCTCTGAGCTGCTGCTGGCATGAAGAGGATAGAATTGGCCACAACAAAAGCTCCAGCACAAAATGGGAAGGGGTCTTCACCATCAGGTGGCAGGAGGCACTGAGAAGCCTTCTATCAAGCACCACCTCTTTCCTCTCCCCTCTTTGCTTTTAAGATGGAGCATGCTTTACCTAGAAAGGGATCAGTCATGGTGCAGTCTCTGCAAAAGCCTCACAGTGGACTGAAGCACCTTGTAGATCCCCAGCTCTCCCATGGCAGTGCGTTCCTATGCTCCCATGGGTCCATGCTGCATCTGACTGGGAGCACTAAGCCAAGGGAAATCATGGATGCCAGAAATTAACCAAAGGAAATAAGGCCATGGAAGGCTATTAAAGAAATGGAAAGGCCACTTCTAGCTCAGGATGGGCCTGAGACACAGATTGTCAGATGCTAGGACACTATTTAGGAAAGGTGTTACAAGGTTCATGACCCGCTCTTATCCTCCCCACACACACCTGCCCTTGGCCAGTGCTGGATGAATGCAGGCAGACCCTTGGCTTGAGCCAGTATAGCTGCTCTTATGCTCCCAAGTTCTTACCGTCTTTCCTGAGTGGGAATCGAGAAACACAAGAACGAAGCAATCTGTGAACTTCTGGTTGAGCACAACCTGCCAAGAGAGTTAGAGCACAGGTTGGAGACAGTACAAACCCCAGGACAGGGGTACAAAAAACACCCACTCAGGGACGTGCTGATGCGCAGGATGAGGATCACGACAGAGCCATGAAGGTGAGTCTGCCTGGCTCACAGGTGACACTGCCAAACCTTGGGGCTATACACGGCATGGCTCTGGGGGTGCAGAGTATTCTGCCTGCCCGGGGGCAGACAGACAGACACTGCTGTACCACAGCAGCACACACGTCGTGCTGCACCAGGAGCAGAGTGGGAAGCAACATCATGACGGTGCGCACGTTGTCCTGACAGCATGTGCCAGGCAGGGGCCCTGGACAGGGGAGAGAGGCTTCAGCTGGGCATCGGGCTGTGTCTTACTAGATACTGGGTTCCAGTTTCAGCGTTGTGGAAGTGCCGACAGCTCTGGGGAAAGCGGCTCAACAGCACTTTGATGAGGCTCTGGTACCAGGAGACAGTCATGGTGAGGAAGCATCCCTGTGGGCAAGGAAAAGGGATGATGTCATCCTCCCTCTAGCTGTGGCACCAGCAGCCATAACGCTACAGCAGCCTTCAGATCCCCCAGAGCCCACTGAGGCATGCTGACCTAGGGCTATTCACTCTCCACAGACAGGTCCACGCAGCCTCCCTCTTCCCCTACCAGCTAGGAGTTACGTGCCTTCCCACCAAGCAGGAAGAGATGTGCCCTACACCCAGCGCCCCACTCCATCCCCAGAGCAGAACAGCGGCTGCTGTGTGCCGTGACTCCATCCCTGATGCTCACCAGCTGGGGGTCGACATCAGCAATGGATTTCCCATGCACGGCATCGAGCAGCTCCTCCAGTTCCACCAGCGAGAGCTTGCCCAGCTTTAGCTTGTCAGAAGCCAGAGGCTCCAGAAGGAAGAGGCGCTTCCAGAGGTTGTCCCTGCGGCAGTGGCACTTAGCCAGCTGCACCATGCTGCTGAGCTGCTTCTGGGCTGAGGCCACCTCGGAGGCCAGCAAGGGGAAGAGCGGTGAGGTGTAGAAGAGCCCTGGCCCCAGTTTGACTTGCGTGCCCCCAGTGTAGAACTCGCTGCTGTCCTCCACGTCCTGCCACAGCTCCCGCTCTGCTGGCTGCTGCTGCCCCACACTTGTCTCAGGCTCCGCCGCCTCCCAGGCCGCCCGGCCCACCACGGGCTCCAGCACTTCTCGCTGCAAGCGCGGCAACTTCTTGAAGCGTCGCATATCGGCCGTGAGCCGGGGAAAGAGCTCCCGTTGGCTAGTCATGATGACGTAGAAACGCAAGCTGAGAGCAAGGAGACATTTGTGACCTAGAGAAGGCCTTCTCAGCTAGGCTATAAATGAATCACAGGCCTCTCTGTCCCTGCCAGGAAGGATGCTTCTCTGCCCAGACAAGGACCAATACCACACTGCCCAGTTCCTTGAGAGGATCCTCCCCAGGCAGCACCAAACCCGCCTGTGATGTTCCAGACAGAGCCAGCCCATCCCAGAGCCCTCCTCCCCAGGCAGGAAGCTCTGGTGTCTCCGGGACCCCAGTGCTCACCGGAGCACGCGTCGCTCTGCCTCACTCTGCTCCTCAAACGGTGCTGCACTGTGACACACCAGGAGGGACACATCGAAGTCATCATGATGACGCAAACCTTCAGAGTCCTTGTAGGAGCCTGAGCTGGGAGCAAAGGCACATGAGTATGAAGGGGATCTTTGTTTCCACAGAGCTCTTGGTCACAACTGAACTATTGGGCATGGAAAATTCAGCAGATTCTTCAGAATTGCTATGGGAAACATCACATGCACATGCACACCACCCCTGTTGGCCACCTCAGCAAGGCTGGGCAGACCTGCTGCCTCGCACTGTGTAGAACAGTCAGCTTTGCTGGCACCTTGGGGCAGCATCCTGAGGACTGCAGGGTGCCCACCCATCTCTGGCAGCTCTAGGAACTTGCAGCAGATGCACTTACCTGTTCCAAATGGAGACCAGTGCATACTCATTCTGCTCTGTGCCTGGCGTCCCCTTCTTGTCACTGCCCGTGGCTGGCCGGGCCATGCGTAGGGGTTTCATGTGGTAGGTGTTGGCATGGTCAGCGATGTAGTTGTACAGCTGGTGCGCGGTGATCATGTTGGTGGGCAGGGCCAGCATGCCTAGTGGAAGAGGGCACATTGCTATCACAGGTGATGCTCAGTGCCTCTTACATGGGCAGAGCCGTGTCCTACAAACTACTCTGGGGGACAGAGTTCTGCAGCAACCCACCTCCCTTCCACAACAGGGCAGCAAGGACTTCCCCTGGAGCTGGGCTCCTCCTGTCACCCTCTCCCTGTCAACTCCCTTGATAGTCCAAAGGTCGGGTTTATTTCTAAAGCACTCAGAAACCTTTTGTCAGCTTATGGGCTGGCAATCAACCCCAGGCTGATCACCTGCAAGCTACATACCTTGGAAAACGTGGTTGCGGCCAAATTTGGGGATGTCCGTGTGGTGAGCAATGAAATCCTCCAGGAAGCTGGTGAGATGGTAGCCCTGGCGGAGAGTCATGTGGGATCCCAGCAGATACTGGTGGACTATACGCAAGTGGAAGTCGTAGCTGAATGAATGCACGTGCATGAGGTCCCGCACCTTGTCACACTCCTCCGTGAAGAGCATAGAAAGCTGTGGAGGGACAGGAAGTCAAGGCAGGAACATTACCAGGCACCTCAGAGCTATGGCAAAGCCCTGCTGTCAGCACAGCATGGCAGAGCCAGTACAGCCACCCCTGCCCCCACATCAGAGCAGGATGCAGCCGAGAAGCTGCGTGCACAGTGTGAATAGCAGATCTGCAGGCCTGGCCCCAAGTCATCCAGCTTGGTGGCTCTTTCCACACTTCACCCCACTCCTGGTGTCCAGTAGCAGAACAGAGTGATTGGCACTGCCTCCCTTTTGGCATGAAGTTCATCCCCTGCCTTAAGCTGAAAGTCACATGGCTGCAAAGGAGGACACAGTCTCCTTCCGAGTGCTCCTCTGCACTGCCTTGTCCCCAGGTGAGTACAGGACACACTGAGGCTGGACCCCCAGCAAGTTCTGGATCTACAGGCAAAGAGTGACTCCCTGAATGTTCCACAGGAGCAGGAGGCAGCACAAGAGCCTGTGGGGAGTGGCTGGACCCAGAGATGGGTAACAGCAGAGTTTGTAATGCCCTGTGCTCAGTAACTAACAGGGACCCAGGCTGGCTGCTGGGAAGCCAGATGCAGTGGTGTCTGGTGTCACAGTTACACCTGGAGGGGATCCCTCTGGCACACGACCATCACCTCTGCACAGAGTGCCGGTTCTTCACCAAGGCAGCACCAGCCTTCACACACTCACCCCTGGCCATGCTCCCAGCACAACTGCAGCTACTGTGCCAGAGGACAGCACTCGTGAAGGCTTCAGCCTTGCTCTCATGCCAGAAGCCCGCAGTTTTAATATCTTCTGGATCTATTGACATGTTTGGGCAGTTGACCCACATCACAATCCTTTGGTTTAAGAAGGGGGAAAGCTGGTAAAACTAGCAGGCAGGAGGCACTGGCAGAAGAGGCTGCCCTCGCTCTCTGTACCACCTGCATTGCTGCTGCCACAGGCCAGAGGGCAGCTGGCACAGCCGGGACGAGCCCAGAGAGGAGACTGTAGCTCTGACCCAGGAAAGGCAGGGTAAAAAAAGCAATAAACACAAGGCGCTGCCCCCATGCCAGCACCTGATGCCCACCCCATCCTCCTCCCAGACTGTGCTGCCCGCTATGGTGTGTACTGCTACGCTGGCACAGGAGGCAAGAGGCAGCTCCCGCAGCAGGAGCTGGCAGGGGCAGGAGGGGTGGAAGCACAGCCCGTGGGAGGTCCAGCCCTGCACTGGCAGGTCCTGCCATGCTCAGCACGGCCGTGGGAGGAGAGGACGTACCGCAGACTCAGAGATGGAGCTGGGTCCCATGCAGCTCTTGCTGCGAGCTCTGGCTGCAAGAGTGCCCTGATGGAGAGAGATGCACAGCCAGTGGGGAGAGAGACAAGGCACTGCCCAGCCCTGTTCCTGCATCCAGCCTGTCCTGCACAGGCCCAGGATGGGACACGGGGAAGGAAGGGGCAGAGGAGCTCAAATGCCTCACCCAGGGAAACTCTGGGCTAGTCCCAGCATGTGGGAAGGCTGGCCAGGTCCCTGCAGCAAGCCCCATGCCTCCTGCCCGCTGCTCCCATGACCATCCCCTCCCACTGCAAAACCAGGCCAAGTCTTTTGCCAAATCAGTCAGAGAGAGCCTGGATGTTCCCTGTGATACCAGCTGCAGCCTAGTAACCTTGCCCTGTGCATGTCCAGACTTCCCAGGAAAGGCTCAGCAAACCCTCAGGTGAGGTCCTGACAGGCTCCACGCTTAGGAGGCCCTCTCTTGGCATATATAAGAAGCAGCCTTGCTACAGAGCTCCCTTGGAAAGGACAGCAGGGTTAAGCATGCCTCCTGCCTCAGACAGGTTGGGGCTGGCCAGCCTCTAGGCAGTCACTCAGTGCTCTGGCGACAGGCAGGAGACACCCTGACACACCAAAACAGAAGGGAGCAGGCAACCCCATGATGTTGTAGAGCAAGGCACAGAGGTATGAAGAACCAGGGCTCATGGTGCAGAAAGCCATCTCCTCTGGCAAAGGACAGTCAACCATGTTCCCAGATCCCTGTTTCCATTCTGCTTCCTTCTTGTTCCAAGGGAAGCTGAAAGCTTCTGGCTTTCCAGGCACTGACTTTCCCTGGAGCAGTCATCTTTGCAAGAATTGCTCCTATTTCTCCCCACTCTGCTCTATCGTGCTCCCCAAGCTAGGACAAGAGTCACCCTCTTGTCAAACCTCCAACCTCCTTGCACTGAACTCCAGATCTGCTCAAGCAGCGTGCCACGGAGGGCATGTGGCTGTGGAAGGTTCCATGCAGTTCTGCTTTTCCATGAGGAGGAAGCAGAGATCTCCAGAACCTGCTACACGTGAAATGCCCACTCTGTCCCAGAGATCATTGCCTCTCCCAAAGCATCCCCTAACCCTGAGGAGCACCAACTGAGCCAGCGAAGCCATTACCTGGGAGTTCACAGACTGGCCCATGGGGATCCGTGAGCACTCCAGCGCGTACTGCTTCACACAGAAGTAATAGCCCTGGAGGAGAGAGCACATGAGCACAGCACAAGCACAGGCCTTGGGCCACTTTGGGGAAGAACAGCCCCCATGCTTCACTCTCTGGGCTGGGTCCTAGACACTCTTGCTCCATGTTTTGTCTCCCCTCCTGTCTGAACTAGGCTGTCCCAGCCCAAAACAATGACTGAGCACAGAGCACCCTACCCTTGCACCTTTGATTAGCACCCCTTCAGGCAATTCTTACTGCTCTGAGCCCTACAGAACCATCTCTAGCTGATCCATGGTCCTGCAGGACCATAGAAGAGGCAGTACAAGAAATGAAGAATCACATGTCCCTGCTGCACTCCTCATCACTCACTTTGTCACCTCTGAAGTCACTGTCCCTGCACATCCAGAGATCATACTTTGTTCTTCCTTACCTGGAAAGCCAACTCCATCAGCACAATCCCACCCGGAAGAGCTCTCTGTAGATGATAGGTGGCAACAGCAGGGCTTGTGCTCTGGGAAGAGAAGGCCAAAGCTGAAGAGGTGCTCTGGCACAAAAAAACAGCTCACACACCAGGGTGTGAGGCTGCCAAGAGGCTCTGTGACAAGAGGTGGAGATAGAGAAGCCTCATCAGCTGAGCACCCTCACTGGAGGGAGGAGAGCAGACAGGACAGAGATGACCATAAAAAGAATTGTAACAACCCTAGCAGTCTTAGAGAGTGCACCAGGCACAGTGCTCCCTTCACTGCCTGCTTACTCAAGACAGGGTGTCTCTAGAGTTGGAGGACAATGTGAGCTAAGGGGTGATGCTGCTGTCAAAACCTCACTCCCACCTCACCTTGCTAAGCTCTCCCCAGACTATCACGCAGCAGCTATCAGAGGCATCCAGTCTGGACTCAGAGCTTAGCTGCCAGCAAATTCATTTGCTCCCTGTTAAGCTGTTCCCATGGATTGCTCTCTCCTCATTTTAACTACAAGGCGTGGTCTTGCCCACAATCCTGTACCAACAGCAGCCAAAGGCAGGTGCCAGGAAAGTGTCAGAAAAGGGTAAGCCAATGCTATGGGCTCCCATCATCCCTGGGGGATTTCATGAGCCACGGGTGGTTTCTGCCCATCTAGCAACTCAGATGGATTTCTCTTCCAGGTACTCACCTACTGTCTCTTGTAAGCTCATGTTCACAAAACTCATGTAAGCTCTTAGTGTTCATAAGCCCTTTTGATAATGACCACTGTTACCTGCTGCACAAAGAAACACTCCCTTCAGCTTTGAAACTGGATGCCAATACTTTCATTTGATGGTGTCTAGGTGCTGTATCAAATAAAACAGCAAGGAGTCAATCCCTTTCCAGGTTAGCTGTGATTTGGTAGAGCTCTGTCCTGTTCCTCCCTAGCTACCGCTTCTTTAGAAAAGAGGAACCTTGGTCTGCTCTCACAGTAGAGCCATTCCAAGTTTATCTTCTCCAACGTCTTCAACTTCAGCATTCATCTCACTCTAACTAAAGATTGTTCTGCCCCAGAGTTGCCCTTAACCATAGATGCTGAGGCTTCTCTGACAGGTAAACCTCCAGAATCACACCCAAAGGCAGGTCTCCTGGCCCCAGGTCACCCTGTCCCTCTTCTGAGCCCCCTATAAGTTGTTGCTGTCCTTTTGAGATTTTCCCTGGTTCCACTTAGTCCCAGGAAGGGGCTCTGAGGGCTGCAGGAGGATACCCAGGAGGGCAAGGAGGTCTCATCTGGCCCAATGTCTCAGAAATGGTGATGGACGGTTTTGAGCTTTGGTGCTTTCTCTGTCCTCTCAGATCCCTTCTGCCCGAAATGGATTCAAAACCCAACCAGAAGAACTGCCCCACTCCATAGTCTGGCTTCCACTCCAGTTCCACCCCTCTAACAGACACGCACTCACCTTCGGACTCCCTTCTGCTTTTGGCTTGGTGTAGGAAAAGGACCCTCTCCCCTCCACACCCGTTGCTGCCAGAGCTCGGATCCGGCTCATGCTACTGGAAATGACAGCAGAGACAGCCTTGAGCAGGGGAGCCAATGTCTCCTCTTGTGTCAAACAGGAGCATAGCTCAGCGTCTCAGCCCTTCTCCAACAACAGGGTTCTCAGAACATCACTGACCTGCGAGTGGTGGGTGAGGGTGGCCGCACCTGGACCAGAATGAAGCCCATGCTCTGCAGGTACTGGATGTATTGCTGCAAGAAGGTATTGCACATCTCCTGCAGCCATGGCTCCTCCTTCACCTTGCAGGGCAGCGCTTCTGCCGAGTCACAGCTGTGGCTGCGGTCCCACCCTGAAGCTGTCGAGTCGTTTGAGCGGTGGCGCTTCTGGAAGAGACAGTCATTTCCTAAGGAGCTGTGCTGTGACTGGCCCCTCAGGTGACACTCACTGGGACATCACCAGATGCCCTGTTTGAACAGAGATCAGACCTCCATCTGCCAGAAAGCACTAACAGCTGGTTCCCCAAACACTATCCTAGTGTTTCAGCACATGCTGAAACACAAGATCTAAGATTTACCCAGCCATGGACTGACCTAACAGCACTGCAACAGACTGCATGAAAAGGTGCCCCAACAGAAGGGAAAAGGTCACATCTCCCCCCACAGAACAGCTCCCACGAAGTGGAAGTGGCTCACAACTAGTTCACACAAGGCTCATCAGAGCTTCAGCTCCTACTGCCGTGGTGAGAGTTCAATCCCCTTAGGAATCCTGTTGACTTCTCACGATTTACTTGTAGTTCAAGTAGCACTGAACAGGAATAGTGCTTCCTTTTAACCATTTTCGTTTCTGCTTTTGATGTCTTGAACACTCCTGGCCTTTGTGCTTGTGAGAGACTGAGGTTTCTTCTCTTGATCTCTCTACTTCAAGCTTGCGGTGCTTTTAGATATTTCTACCTGTCCTTTCATTCAGGAGCAGTCTCTTTACCTAGGATCTGTCCAGCTACCTTCTGACCTTCTCCAAGTCTCTCTAGTTCAGTGCCTTTGCGACAAGATGATTGGTCTCCCACTTGCTGTCCACATGAAGACATTAATACACTAGTATTTTAGGAATTTATTGGAATATCACTCATAATACTAACACCCCTTTCTGATATACTCTAAATCACCTGCCTTTTGTATTAAATGTTCATGAATTGAAGAAATCCACCGAGCTTCCAGCTCTGCACAGGCTCTACACATAGTGTACAATACAGGAGGAGTTCAAACTACTCTCCACTTTATGTTCTCTTTCACTAGGAGACAGGTCCCAGTTCCTACAATACCTCTCATTTCACAGGCTACTCAGGTTCCTCTCAAGTTCCTTGCAGTCTTCTTCTGTTCTGACCAATCTGAACAGCAATACAACATTCCAAAGCTTGGCATCTCATATGTACTGTGATAAATCATCTGGAGACACAGAACCCAATGCACAACCTTGAAACCTGTGCTACCAAGTTCTTCAAGCTGACTAACCAGTTTTCATTTTGCTCTATTCATTCTGTGATGATACTTTTCCTTTCACTTGCAAGCGTTCAGTTTTTCTAACAACCTTGCTTAAAGGCCCTGCCAGAATCCTTTTGATATTTAGATAAATTACAACAGTCTGTTCTTCCCTTCTGACACAGAGATAGACCATGAGCAGCCAGTATGGGATCTTCACCGGTTAAGAGTCTGTCAAGTTGAAACCTGCTCATTTGCTGGGTCCAGGTCTGCCTGTTGAATGCAAAAAGGGGATTTTCCTTTGCTTTCCTTTCCTTTTATTTCCCCAGCAGATCAGTATTAGACAGCACCCTCTGATAGCTTCACTAGACTCTGCCCTGAATTCTCTGGGTGGAAAAAAGAAGTCAGTCATCTCCAGGGATGGTGTGGTTGCAGGAGAAAAATTCCGAGGACTCAAGGGTTTTCTCAGTCTCCATCTCACAGGATGCAAATTCATCCTGTAATGCAGGGATGAGCTCAGAGCAATCCTGTCTTGGGAAAAAGATTGCAAAGCCATCCTTTGCCCCAGTGCACAAAGCCAGCCCCACTGGTGCTTGCCGACACTCACCTTCCCCTCTACCTTGCCTTGCTGGTCAGTCTGGATCTGCTGACGGAAGGCTGGGTCAAAGAGCAAGGGTGTAGCACAGTAATGAACCAGGCGTGAGGACTGCTTCAGGGTCTCCAGGTCAGCCATCTGCACAGCACAAGAGGAACAGTTTCAGCACACATCCCTCATCGAGACTGGGAACAACAGCTGTCCAGTTGGAGATCAAACTCCAGGGAGAACCCCTCTGTTGGCCAGCAAGGCCCTGTGCCCTGTGTGGAGCTAGAGCCCAGCAACGTCACAAGTTCAAGCAGAGAGCACTGCTCCACTGCCAAACACCATCCCTAACACACACCCCGCTCTGAGCTCCAGCGCTCCCTTTTGCCATAGGGAAACTGGTGCTACCAGTGCACTGTAAAGAGTGCTACCAGTGCTGCCCGCCCGCCCTGGCCACACTCACACTGATGGGCATGTTGGATTGCGCCGATCTCTGCTGCCAGGTAACAAAGAGATTTTCAATCTTCATCTGCTTCTCCAGTTCTGGAGGAAAGAGCAGTCACAAGAGCACCAAGCCGCAGCCCCAGCTACTGCCACTCCATGCCCACCCTACACACGCCATAACCCATTCCCTCACAGGGAAGCCGAGAGCTGTCCCCTCTGACAGAACTCTTGTTCTGAGCTCCTTTACCACAAACAAGATGACCAGGTAAGGCTCCTGTGACATTAGGTCCCTTGCTTTACCTTTTCTCTCCATGCTCTTGATTTCCAGGAACTGGGCCCCATGCCGAGACACTGGGTCGAAAGGTCCCAGGTCAGGCCCATAGGGTATGCGCTTGACAGTGGTAACATCTCGCAGAGCTTCATCAAAGGGCACCACATCAGGATGGAAGTGCAGAGATGGCAAGCTGCGGGCAGAGCTGCTCAGCCGGCCTTGTTCCTTGCTAGGTGGGGGGGCGGAGCTCCGGATCAGTGCATCCACCTCCAAAGTGGAGTTTAGGAAAGGATTTGGCTCCTAAGCAAGAAGACACAGCCACCAAAGCCTCCTTACTGCCAGCCTTGGAGCAAGGACCCACAAGAACAGAGCAGACAAAAGTTTGTCCACCTGCAGACATATCTATTGGCTTTCTCCATCACCAGTCCCATGGAGTGCAGGCACTAGCCAAGCATGGCCCTAATGTGCAGTGGGAAGCTCATTCCCCAGACTCCTCCATCCTAAATAATCTAGTCACATATAAGTGCTGCCAACAGCAGAACCTGCTTCCCTTTCCTCTTCTGTTTGTCTCCAAGACTGAACAGCAACAGCCTAGCTGGACATGGCCACAGTCTGACATGTGAGTATCTGGGGATGTCTTGCCAACTGGCACACAAAAGTACAGAAGTGTCTGCAACATTTTTCAGCACTCCCAGCTGTCAAGGCCCCTCCTGAAGCAGAAAGGACTGCCCTGCCCGGCAGGGTGCCCTACCTGCTTGCTGTCCTCATGCCATGGTGTGTCCATGAAGCAGTGGTGGTGGAAAAGTCCCAACTTCTGGCTGAGCAGGCAGTGTACAATGTGGGACCTGGCATTCTGCCACTGCAGCAGGCGAGTAAGCGAGCAGTTCAGGTTGGCCCCCAGGTCTGGGGACCAGTTGTAGGTGTAGAGTGTCAGCTGCAGAGAGAGGAGGGGTAGGAAGGCTGAAGGACCAGCAGAGAGGGCCTACAAGGTGGCAGAGGCTGCCCCAAACACTCTGGGTGGTACTTTCTGCAGTTTCAGATGACAAAGCTGCGACAGGGAGAGTGTCAACAGCTCATTCACAGGCCCCCTGCTAACAGCTACAGCAGAGGTGGTGGTACTTGGCAGCAGCAGCAAAAGAGCCCAGCTTGACATGGGCCTTGCTGCATGGAGGGAAAGGGCAATTACAGTCCACAGCGGGCCAGCGGCAGCCAGACAGCAAGGGCTGCTGCCCCCGGCACTCCCCACAGTGCTGTGGGAAACCCCCAGCTCTGCTTGTGGCCCAAGCAGAGACATCCTGCGCTGCTGCTGTGGAGGGCTTCTGTCTAGGGAAGGCAGTTGCCTGCAGAGGCACTCTTCCCCTCTTCTTTCTAGCCCTGGTCCAGTTGGGAACAGCCAGCCTGGCTTTCAGAAGACAACATCACACAGGCACTATTGCTACCTTTTTGTCAATGATCTCCATGAAGAGGAACCTTTGCCGGGGTGCCAGGTCTCGTCCAACAAGGCTGGGATCAGAGCCTCTCTCTGCTGAGCTGAATTCCATGGCCTCAAAGCGCTGGAGCCCTTTGTGAGCTGGAAGAAGACAGAGTTACGACCCTCGGTAGCTGTTCATCCCGCTCTTAGATCCCACGTGCCATTAAGGCGGCACAACAGGATGTTTTGCCACAGTACCACTCAGCTTGTCTTGAAATAAGCAGTTATAAGCAAATTTGAGAAGAAGGTCTCAGGAGCTGAAAACAGACAACCCATTGCCCACCTCTGGGCACAAGCAATCTGTCCCAGCAAGGAGAGAGGAACACTGCTCCCACTCCAAGACCCCCCAGCATACAGTTCCACAGACCCCAGCTGGGCGCTCACCCTGTTCCGTGCTGCAACGCCACTGCTGGAAGTTGCGTCCCAGCAGGACGAAGTGTCTGATGGCCGCAGGGCGAGGGCTGGCACTCTGGGCGGGCTTATAGGGCAGGAAGGCGGTGTTGTCCTGATGGTAGCTGCAAAGAGCACCAAAGGTGGCTGGCAAGCAGAGCCATGGGAGTAGAGGTTGGCACAGCTGATCGGCTGGTGCCAAACAGCCCCCTGTGAACCGCGCCACTCACCAGATCTGCTCGAACACCTTGACAGCGGTGTCACTCGCCAGGGCAGTGACCAGGCTCACCACTTCCACCAGGATGGAGGACAGGAGGAAACGGGACACAATCTCTGCTGAGCACTGCTGCACCGATGGGCATCCTGTGTGGAAGAAGTACTGTAGGACAAGGTGCCAAGCTGCCCCAGAGCCAAGCCTTGCCTGTCTGGGCAGCAGAGAGGGTTAAGGGAGTCCCATTGCAGGGACTGAGACAGGCAGAGCTAGAGAATGAGGACCTTATACGAAGGAGGGGAAGACAAAGGTGGTAAAAACCCCTGGTTTCAGGTTCTGGCTTGAAATGGGACAGGGACCAAACTCCCTGCATGACCTAAGCACAGCACTTTATTCCTCCACTTAGTCCATGATCCCTGGCTCACTCCTCATCAGAGGAGGACAGCTCTACCCCACCAGCAGGAGAAAGTACAAATACTGACGAGTATCCAGAAAGCAGCAACAGAGCAGCCACACAGACCCAAATCCCACTGTATGAAGGGCATTCCGCCTCCTCTCCCTCCCTGAAAGAGTGGGGGTCTCCCATGCAGCTTCACAGCCCCATAGCATGTCACAGAGCCTCAGATCCTTTCTCCCTCCCTGCTACATGTCAGAGCTAAATCACTACTGCGGCCGCCGTTAGGTCTCTCCAAAGCAGCTGCAGCCAAGTCCAGCAAGCCCTGGATTCAGAGCATGGTAGATGCAACCACAGGCATTAGCAGGTTTACTCAGATGCAGACACATGCCACAGGTTTGTAATACTGATGCTGGCCTGACACCAATGGGACCCCATGAGGCTTGGGGAGAGACAGAGTGTGTAGCTACGTAGAGATCAGCAAGGGATGAAGTTGGGTGGCTTGGTGCCTTATGAGGACTTGTCCTCAGAGCTGTGGGTAGAAAGGCCCACCCTCCACACACCTGGAGGAGCTGGGGTCTGAGACACATACCCAAGTGGTTCATGAATGCCATCCACTGCTGGCAGGTTTGACTGAAGAGTGGGTGCATGGTACCTACATCCCCTTCTTCCAACTGGCAGGCTCGGCGCCTGGGAAGAGGAAAGGGAAGCACAGTTTCACCAGATTGGTCGACTGCAACAAAGGCACAAAAAATGCAACAGTCCCCTCCCAGCTCCGGAGCAGAGCCCGGGGAGCCTCCTTTTTGGGTTGTTACAGTCCTCAAGCTTGGTCCCTCTGGGTCAGTAGCCATAGGGGTGTCAGCTGTTGCACAGGGCCCCACAAGGGATCTCTGACAGGGAGAACCAGTAGTGCTTCACCAGTAAGGATCAAAGCTTTGTGTGTGGAAGGCAGCTTCCCTAACAGGCTGTGCAAGGGAGGAACTACAAGAAAAGGGGACGGGGTCCAGAGGGTCAAGACACATATACAGCCAGCAGGATGTCCGGCAACAGAGAGATGTACAGAAGATGGAGGGGAACAACACCCTGGCTGCCTGCCCTTCAAGCTGTTCTTGCCTCTGTGCCTGTTCCAGTTCAGCTGTGGCTGTGGCCCGATCCTGGCTCAGGTGCTGCTTGACACTCTCAGTCTTGTGCCGTCGCCTCGTACGAGCCTCTTCTGGCCTCTCCAGCACAATGTCATCAGTAGTCTTGGGGCTGCCCAGCTCTGAGGACTCTGCCTTGCTCTAGGGAGAAGGGGGTAAGTTAATGCTGAGCACACGCACAGCCTAGCTAGTGCCCTGATCTACAAGTCCACGCTACCAGCCTGGCCTGCCAACCCCTGCAAGATCCCTCCTCTCCATTCCTCCTGGCCTGACACAACATGAGGACTTACAGGCCTGCTCCTCACTGGTCCCTCAGCAACATTACCAGCATGTCCCAGAAGCTGCGGCGTCCCAGCTTGCTCGTGGGTGTCACTGGCTCCCCAGAGCTGGGCGAAGAGGCAGAAGTGAAGTGCAAGGGTGGAGGACAGCTCCTGCCAGTCCCACCAGTGGACAGGGCCAGGCCCTTGGTCTCCGACATAGTCCTCCTTAGGCCTCCTGTGGAGACAGAGCAAATCAGACTCACCAGCGCCTTTTGCTGTGACACTGCTGGTGTCCCTGTGTACCCCACTACGTCTGGCCAGAGTCTGGCTGGAGAGATGGGAGAGAGAGCCCTCAGTAACATCCAGCAAAGTGGATTCAGTCTTTGGGAGCAGACAGACCCTTTAACTCCTGCAGCCCTAGTTTCTGTGGTGCTTCTCCCCCAAGACCTTGCACAGCACGGCTTGCGGAGGGCAGAGCAGCTTCCTCCCTCCCAGCCCCAACAGCACAGCCAAGCTCCCTCAGGCCAGGCAAGAGGAGGGAGGCTGGCTGGGGTTTCAGGATGCCTGTCTTGGCCGGGCTCTCACCTGCAGAGCTCAGCTCCTCCAGATCTGCAGCACCCAGGGGACAGGCGGCTTCCACGCAGAGCGGGGCCGGCAGCACGAGGAACTCCATGACAGCATCGCAGAGAGCGTGGCGCAGGGCCCCGCGCAGCTTCTCCGACAGCTGCAGCAGGCTGATGTTGCCCTTCTCCCAGATATCCAGGCGTACCAGCACGCAGGGCTCTGCGGGAGAGGGCAGTCCTGCGTGGCTGGGCACCACCCCCCTCACCAGCCCTCCAAGGCACACCAGGGGATGGCGAGGGTTGTGGGGAAGGGACAGCTTGCGACCCGTTGCGCTCCCTACCTGAAGGCAGAGTGCCAGCCTCTGGCTGGTGCCTGCTGACCGCAGTGAGGCTTTCGAAGTCGGTGTCCTGCAGCAGGCCTGTGATGGGCGGGGAGGGAGGCAGCTTCAGAGGGTCAGGCCTGTCCCCGAGGGGCAGCGAGGTGGGGCTGCCGTGCTCATTCACGAAGGTCAGCGCGATGCAGGCGATTCCTGCAGGGGAGAGCCCGAGACAGCCTCTGTCAGACCCACACCCAGTACAGCCCTACAAGCCCTGCCTACAGCCTGCTACCTGCGATCAACATGTCACCACTTGGGTTGCCACACAGTGCTACGTCAGGCAGGGCCCACGGGAGGGGATGCAGCCAGGGGAGCAGGGACTAGCTGTGCCTGTGGGGAGCCAGGGTAAGGGGCACGGTATTTGGCACAGCGTGTCCCCATCGCTCTGAGAATCTCCCTCCTGCAGCAGCTTTCACCTTGCCCTGCAGAAGCTTCTTGGGTTGTCCAGCCCCATATAAAAGGGGAAAGTATATCCATTTGCCCCAGGAGGGCCTTTATTCAGAGAGATCCAGGATGAGGCTCACCAGCCCTGACCTCTTAAGGGACAGTACAGAGCCCAGACACTATCCAGCAGTCCTCTTCAGACCACAAAGGACCTCAAATCCCTGCCAGAGGAAGACTGTACACATGACACTTTGCTGCAGATTACACTCACAGCCCCTTCCTCACCATATACGTGTACAAGATCAAGTGCCTTTCCCATGCACTCCAGCCAGCAGGGCTGGGGACAAAGAGGGTTGACCTGCTGTAGCCCTTGGTGCTTCCACACCCTTTCAAAGTCCCTTGACTAAGCCAGCACTCAAGTGACCGCGTGGCAAAGCTGCCCCAACACTGCCAGTCTGATGTATCCAGATGCAAACAACCTCAGTCCCCTGGCATTGCTGAGCCCATGCTCTGTCCCTCTCACTGGGGCTCTCTCACTTCACACAGTGTCTTGCTGCAGCAGGGCATCTCTCTGGGAGGTGAGTGTCAATACAGAGGTATCGAGAGCAGCAAATCTGCCGCACAAGACAGTGAACATAAGCTCTACCAAGCAGGCTTTCTTGCTTTAAACAGTAAGGGGCACAGAATCCTCATGGATCTGGCTTGACAGTCAGCCCCAGACCCACCAAAATGACAGTGGATGCTCATGTGGTAACTGTAGACCAAGAGGTGGTAACCTCGCTCTTCTCCTCCTGGATAAATTGTCACACCGAGTCCCTTCAGCCTCCTGCTCTCTGCCACATTTTCCTATCACATCCATTCCAGTACCTCTGCTCCGGTTCAGTCTGAGGTGAGGACATGAGAACAACCAAGCACAACGTCCCACATCCTCCTTGTGCTAGCACATGCTCAAGACAGGGAGCACCCATGGCACTCACCAGCAGGCCAGGGCAGCAGCCATAGGAGCAGACTCCTCGTTTGCAGATATTCCCCGAGACAGAGCTGGTTTGCCAAGAAAGTGCCAAGCACTCATTCAGCACCCTGCAGCCAGCTTAGTCTCTCAGGGCAGGGATGACGGCTGCCCCTGTCCCACCAGCAAAAAGGCTCACGTCCCTGATGCAGGGGACAAGGCTTCCAGTCTTGCTACAGTGGCAGAGAAGCTGAAATGCAACCACTAAATCACAGGGAAGAAATGCAAGACCTGAGCTCTGGGGCTATGGGAAGAGATAAGTTAGCAAGAGTTGCCAAGGGACCTTACTGCCCAGTGCACTGGAGTTTGGCTACACAGTCATTCATCACACTCTGAGGACAGCTGGGGTGCTAGGGAGCTGTCACCTCCCTTCTGTGAGGGACTCTGAGGCCCCTCTGACCCAGGCTCACTGAAATGCAAAGTACACATCTAGTGATGCCCAGCCATTCTAGCCTGTTGGTAGGCGAGGGAACCCCCCGGCCCAGGACACAGCCATTGGGAGAACGATGCTGCTGCAGCCTAGAGCATGAAACCACAGCTGAAACATCATGAGTCCTGTCTTCCTCAGGGACAAGATGCCTGTTTGGACCTGTGGGGAAAACAGGGTGCTGGATTTTGGAGTTCACTGCTTGCAAGCTAACAGGGCAACACACGGACCCTCAGCAGCTGGGGACTACAGAGCTGTCATCTCAGCAGCAGGTTCTGTTTGCTCATTTATCCAGCCAGCAAGAAAGAGAAGGCTCAGCTAAATGGACACGCACACACACACACACACACACACACACACAGAAGTCAGAGCTGAAGCCACAACACAAGGAAAACAAGAACAGCGGGGATCATAGGGGCCAGAGAGCTGCTTGGGAAAGGAAAACAGAGTAATACTTGGAGCCTCAGGTGCTACCTTGGAAGTGGGAGAGTGGAAAGAGGTGCTGCACAAGGTCCAACATGGTACCTACATAACAGAAGAACATTCAGACAGTGCACAAGGATCACAAGACACATGATGGCCAGGTGACAGACCACAGGGCCTGGATGAAACACAACATGACAGCCTGCTGCATGATGTGCCCTATCCAATCCCTCCTCCAGCAGTCCACAGAAAAGAGCAGACATTGCCCCCACAGCCCATGCTCAGTTACACACAGCATCCAGCTACCTCTTTGCGGCATGGCTCCTGCAACAGCTCTTCCTCCTCCCTCCCCTCCAGCCCCACTGAGCCTCTGCACCCCATGCTTACTAAGGTCTCACAGTGTCTGGTCCCACAGCTACTGCAACCTAAAACTGCTTCCTAAAGCACCAGGCCAGGCTTAGCAAGGTGCTCCATGGGAGGCCTTAGCTCATGCCACCACACATGCAAGGGTGTGCAGTCCCCAAGGCACACACCCTGTCTAGCTCCCAGCCGTGGAAGAACACTAGCCCAGCACTGGCCCTCCTCAGTCACTCAGAGCTCTCCAACACGGGAAGCAGCTCCCCAGTACGCAGTCCCACACCATCTCAGAAGAGTTGAGCATGATACCTTTTCCACCAGTGCCTTGGCCGCCCGGCTTGTTGTACAGATAGAGATCCTGGTCAGGGATGCTCCCACTGTGGTTGAAGTAGTGCTAAGGAGGGCAAGGAATAATAGGGAGAGAGATCAGAGAGCTTGTCTTAACTGGAAGCAGAGGCCCATGTATGCGCAGAGCTCAACCCCAGACCTGTAGCAAGCAATCCAGACCTACCTAAAACACTTACCAGCACAGCCTTCAGCATGCTGGGCTGAAGGAACCCCCTGCAGCTCTATGCAGAGTTGCCTGCGTAATATCATATCCAGCCTCACCCTCTGTCCTTGTTCTGGCCATGCTGAGGGTTTGGGTAACTTCTTCCAGACTTTTATTAATCCTAATGTTTCAGTCCTTAGATCTGAGGGAGCCATGCAAGAAGCCAAGCTCAGGTTTGCAAGGGGGTCTTCTCCCATGCTGTTGGGGGAGGACTGTGGGAATGAGCTCTGTGATTGCTGCGTTTTGCACAGCACCACTTGTGTGAAAGCAAGGACTGTCCAGACCAAACAGGAACTGCTCACAGTCCTGCAAAACTCCTCCAGGCTTCAGTGTCAGTTCCTCCCTAATGCTACATGGCAGAACTGGGAACAAAGTGATTGAGCTGCCCCAACAAATGCTGCCAGTAGCAAGAAGAAGCCGGGCAGACTGCTGTCCCTACTCACAGACCTCCTCACCTTGAAGTGGTGCTCCACGTTGCTGTCCGTGTACTTTGGGGTGTGTAGGAAGATAAGCAGGTTCTGGCGCAGATAGTAGGCCACCGCGTGCAGCCAAGGCAGGGCAGAAGGTGGCAGTGCAAACTGCAGGACCTCTGTGGGTGGTGTTCCAGGAGGCTGGATAAACTGCAGAGAGAAGGCTTTGAAATTCATCTGAGACCAGCAGGATGCCCTGGGGCTCTGATACTGACCCAAATTACACCAGCTAGCTCTCTGAAGTGAGAGTGTGGTGGGCAGAACCCAGACCCATAGACAGTACCATGAGACAGGTCTGGGCAGATATTCCAAGGGTATTCACAGGGAGGCCCTGCCACACTGCAGGTGATCTCCCACCTATCCTGGCACCCACACAGCGTATAACTTGGTGAATGTACAGAGCCCGAGCAAACACTGGAGCACAGAACAGGATGCAGCAGCAAACTGCCCTGGCCTGGCCCGCACAGGTCAAAGAGCAGGAAAGTGTTATGGGCTCTGGAATGAGCAGAGCAGATATCCAGCAAGGTACCTCCACATCTGCTGGGGTCAGCTTGCAGTTTCGCACCAACATCACTGTGATGATATCCAGGGTGGCCTCATCCAGACGTCTGCGCAGCACTTTCACCAGCTCGTCTGTGATCTCGGGCCCTGACAAGCAAGCAGAGGTAGAAGCAGCTTTTTCACCCCATCCAGTTAAGAATGGCCACAGCAACTCCTCCCTACCTGTTCACAATGTACCACTCACACACTCATTTCCTACAGGGAACATGTCTTTCCCCACCATCAATTTTTTCAGGCTCTTTCTACCCATTTGTGATCAGAAAGAGACTGCTCGTACAGCAGACAACACAAATGCACTCCTGCATGGGGAAAGTTGGCATAAGTCACTTGGGTCTGCAGGAGGTTCCACTGTGGGCCATGAATCTTTTCCTCACATTCCCACTCAGACAGAATGAAGAGGGCTAAAGAAGCACAGCTGGCTCAAGAGGGAGATGCCTTGCCTGCACTTCAAGCAAAGAGGGCATGGACCAGAGCTCTATTCCTCTGCTTTACATCAGCACAGTCCATCTGCTGCCAGGTGCTATAATACTTACCTGCTGGGGCAACACCATGGACCATCAGCTGGATGTGCCTATCTACCTGTCCCACAGGGCGGGCAGAGTCCACACTACGGCACGAAGCTGTGTCCAGAGAGGAACGAGAACCCTGGAGAAGCAAAACAGCCACATGGAAGCCATTTCCACATGAATTCTAAATCCATCATTGTCCTGGGCTGTCAGCAAGGTCAGGCAGAACCCATCCACTGCTGCCCTACCCCACACATCTACAATGTATGTTTTATCC
The DNA here is from genome assembly GCA_024336885.1 of Actenoides hombroni. Lineage (NCBI taxonomy): Eukaryota > Metazoa > Chordata > Aves > Coraciiformes > Alcedinidae > Actenoides > Actenoides hombroni. The sequence goes on along the minus strand of WUAM01000359.1, from coordinate 13,586,779 downwards.
TGTACAAAATGCAGGTTTCTGGAACTACTGAGTTCCCACCACTCCTGTGACCAAAAGCACCCACGTCCACTCCCAGAGAACAGCAGACTCACCATTAGATCCTCAGTGTAAATGGGCTCCTGGCTGCGTGTCAGTGCCAGAGAGCGAGACGCTGGACTAGGGACGCTCTCTGCTTCCCACACCTTCCCACTGTAGGTGGTTTCAGTCAGTCTGAATACAGGAGAAAGATATGTCAGCCTCTATTCCCAAGAACAATAGCATCACACCTCCACAGAAGATCTACATCCTCCTCACTCTCCTCTGTGCACTTTTTAGAAATTTGTCACGATACAGAGCTCATGGAAGAACTGCTCTCTGGTTCTCTCAAAAAATATCATCCTTTTCCCTCCCATGTAAAGGCTTAGTGCAGGGAGAGCAGGAGGGGCCTCGTTTGAATTGACTGCGACTCGTCAGAAATCAGGTATTTGCTGCTTGGGTCACAGCAGGGTCCCTGAGGCTCTGCCCCAAGGAGCTCTCAGTCTGCTGTAATGCATGGAGCAGGGCAGGGTCAGGCCAACAAGTCACGCTGGCTTCTTACCGGAGGTAGAAAACAGATTTAGTGGCACGTTCCTGGTAGACAAACATATTCTTCCTGTTCACCACAGAGAAGGCGTTGAGCACCGAGCGAAGCGCCTGGATAGCTGTGGGCAACGTGGGATGTTAGCTATCCCACATACCCTTCTCTGCTGTGCCAATCCAGCCAGAAGCCAGACTCTTGACACGCCAAACGAGAGGGAACCTGGGCTGTACACACCTCGTGAGACCCCCATGTTGGGGCCCATCTTGAGACGTGAATGCACATGGATGAGTGTGCTCCACACAACATCACAAGCAAAGTGTCCTGGCATGAACTGCATGGTGGCAGCCAGGTAGTCCCGGGGCTGGTAGCTCTCCTCTACAGAGTAATCTACAAAGAACATAGGACATAGCTGGGGCCATAGCATGGAAGTCATCACCTTCTTAGTCACTCATGGGCAGGCAGTAGCACTGCCATGGAGGCATGGTCAAGGGAGTATTCATACCATCTGTGGGCATGACGCGCTGCCTATATGAAGTATAGGGTGTTTCACTCTTCCAGATGTCCTCCTCACTTTCTGCCACCAGTAATGAGTTGCATATGTGGCTGTCATGCAGGTCCTGCAGCAGCAAGCGCTGCAAAGGATGAGTAAAGATTGGTTCCGTTGCTTGCACAGTACACAGGAGACAGCAAGAAGGGCTTAGGGCGAGATTGAATCTCTTTTCCTTGGACCTCCAAGCTGGGATTCCACCAGCTGAACTGGCTCTCCAGGACCTCCTCTGAGCTGGGCCCAGACCAGACAACCTCCAGAGGCTCCTTCTCATCTAAGCCATCTCAGATTGGCAGCTCTGTCCCTGCCCTGTGCAGATTTGTTACCTGATTGACAACCCTGCAGATTTCACTGATCTTCTTCACCACCACCTGGTTGAGACTTTGGCACTCCCCTGGCTGGTCCTCTTCCGTCTCTGCTGATGCTGCCTTCTCCACACTCAGGCTGCTTTACAGGGAAAGGTAGAGAAGGGTCAGCAGGGCACCTGGACAGTGCCTGTTCCTGTGTGCTGGGAGCAGGGAAACAGCTGAGAAGGAGGGCAGCTTTCTCCTTATGGAGCATCAGTCTAGTCCTGCAGCTCCCCACTCACGCTGGGCAGGACAGAGATCTTGTCCAGAGATGAGTGAGTGGCAATAAGTTGCTGATACAGAGAAGCAGTGGCCAGACAGGGGACCCTCCTTACCGTGTGTGGTAATAGACCTCCACTCGGTCCTGCTGGATTTTTATGATGAGCCAGAAATCGGGCATGAGGGGACACCTGGGTTCCTGGTCACTCATTAGCGCCTCCTCGTACTCCGAGTCGCTGCTTCCCCCATCGTAACCTGCAAGGCGTCCTCCTTTCAGTCCAGGGCCTGGCAAGCCAACCTCCTCCCCAGGCACAGCAGGCCCTGGGAGATCAAAGCCCCATCCTCAGGGATCCCCCCAGCCCAGGTACGCAGTCCCCCCACGCACTACTATGTCGCTGCCGGTGTCTGGCTGCACGCTGCCGGTCAGCCCTGCCCCAGGGGACTCACCCAGGTGGTCGGAGTCCATGCTGCCCTGGCTTGACACGAGGCTCTGCACACGGCTGGGACGCTGCTTGCTGGAGCCTGCAAAGAGAAGAGGGGTTTCGTCACAAAAGCACTTGCTAAGCCCCTCCACACACCCCACGTGCTGAAGAAACGTTACACCACAGGACACCGTGCTGGCCATGGGGAGGCAGTACTGGGGAATGGGGCTCTTGCAGCCATTACTGGAGTCACCAGCAACTTCATGTCATCAGGGCTATCAGTGCAGCAGCACAGCCTAGCACCCTGGGTACTGTTAAGCAGCCAATTGCCAGCACCCTCCCAAGGAAGACACCAACAGTCCTGGTTACCAATTCTGGTGTTTAGGGACTGGAACAGGATTAGCAGCCCTATTTTGCATGCCACGGCCAGAACTGCTCTTCCCTTAAAAGTTCACAGGACTGAAGTACCATCCTGCCCACATTCACAGCTCCTACCTTCCCTGCCCTGTGTTATGGAGTCAGCCAGGCTTGCTGCAGATGGTGTCACCAATGGCGATTTCTCACTGTTGCCTTTTTCAGAGGATGAGGATGGCAGTGACTGTATGGTTGTCTCTGGAGCTGCCTCCTCCAGGGAGTCATGGCCAGGTGCTTTGCCTTGCTCAAGGCTCAGTGCTTCTCCTGGGACCTGCATACAAGCCAAGGTTGCAAAAATGAGAAGAAAAGACAGGCAGCAAAACTAGTCCCATCATCTTCCTGCATCCTTCTACCTTTTGTTACCAGTGTCCCACACCTTCCCACCAACAGAACCCCTTAGTGTCTCTCACCTCATCCAGTGTGTGGCTGCCCCCGCCCGCGGGGTTTCCTGTGTCTGGCACAGCGTGTGCCTCACTCTCCGGCCAACCCCAGAGACCACGGCCGCCTTCTGGGTGGACACAGCTTGCATGGTGCAGCTCGGAGCCCTCTGCCTCTGCTTCACTGCTCCCCTCCTGGCCTGTCTGGCCCAGGGCTGTCCTGGTGCCACCTCCAGCTAGCTGCTGCGAGCAGGGTGTCCCTGAAGGGTTTGGAGCTGCCCGTCTGGAGTGCAGGCGGCTGATGGAGATGTAGTGGTAGTCACTGCCTTCCGCATTGAGCACGTAGCCTGGCAGAGCCATTCTTCTGAACTCCTGCAATACAGGGAAGAATAAGCATCCCAACAGCCAAGTGTATGACGCTGCCTTGCGGCCTTCTCTTTACCTCCTTGAACTTCTCCAGAGAGTGCTCAGGTCCAAAGACAAACTGGAGCAGCACCACCTCGCTGTGGCAGCTGGGCCTCCCCTTGGAGTTATAGATGTGGGTGGCCACACGGTGCAGGATGGAGGTGCTGATGACCTGCGAGTGGCGCAGTGCAGACACAATCTCATCATCCAGGAGCCAGCGAATCTGAGCAAAGACACCACAAGACCTGGGTAACCTGCATTCACAGGGCTGCCCCGAGTCTGATGCAAGCCCCAACAGGATGAGGAACAGCCCCTCTCGACACCTACATCCCTCATCTCCTTCTGAGTGTACCTAAGAAGAGGCTTTTGGAAGAGCACTGCCTGTCCCACCCCAGCTGCAGCAAGGATTTTGTCAGGGTAATCCCATGCTCTGTGGAAGCATAAGGCCAGTGGCCTGTATGGCACCAGCAAGGCCAGATAGTCAGTTCAGTTGGCAGAGGTTGCAGCCTGGAGCAAGCAAGGAAGTGTGGAACAGCAGCTGTGCCCTGTGGCCACACTGCTGCAGCTGGAAGCAAGCAGGCAAAGCTGGCTTACCTCATTCATAGTGGCTTCAATAGCCTGCCGGTGCACTCCAGGGAGGTTGGAAAGTGCAGGATGCCTAGAAGAGAGAAGAAGAATTGACCAGCCATTCTCATTCATGCAGCCACTGCAGTGCAGCTCCAGCATCCTCCTATACTCCTTATAGGCAGTATAAGGAACCCACGAGGGGCTTGCTACACCCACAGTGCCATACCTCTCATCTCCTGTGGACGGGAGCCGCTCCAAGTTGTGCATGATATCCTCATCTGAGCGGAAAGAGGACGGCTGCCCTGGAGACCGTGTGAAGGACACACTACTCTCTGAGGTACATCTGTCACAGGAAAGAGTGCAGGCTGAGCATCAGCTTTTGAGCCAGAGAGGATAAACACAGACTCCAGAGAGGGGAGAAGGGATCTCTAAAGAAGGTGAGCCCATCTGGGAAAAAACTTTTGTTTTCTTAGGGCTGTGGCAGGCTCTGTGAGAGGGAGAATCCAGAGTCTCAGCACACAGACAGAAGCCAAGACTGGCCGGCTGGGAAGGGCAGGCAGAGGGTAGACAAGTGATTGGGCATCCTTTGACCTACCTGTTGTGGAGAATGTCTGTGTTCACAACTTCTATCTCCAGAGGCAAAGTCAGCACGAAGATGTCCAGGGTCACACAGAGGTCACCCAAATCAATGGTGTTCAAGCCCTGACAGCTTTCCAGGCAGCCCAGAACCTCCCCTAAGGAGAGATGACAGATGAAGGGAATCAAGCAACAAACAGCTCTGGTTACACGCATGACACAGCCTAGTGGCAAATACAGACACTGCAAGAGGCAGCTGTCCCACACATCTGGACAGGCTCAAGGAGGCCACCATCCTCTGAGATCCTTTCAAACTTCCACGACCAATCCCACAGCAAGTGGGAGATCTAGTGAAAAAGCCTTTTTCTGATGTTTGGAGACCCTGAGGGACTATGTATAGGGAGGTCTGGTCCAGAGGGACTGCTGTTTAGGACACAGCGTGTTTATTCCAGGGGCTGCTCACCCAGCAGGGACCCAACAGAAGCTTACTGCCCTTTAATCTCACAGCAAGGCTTGCTCTTACCTAGACAAGTTGGCAGGGACTGCACAGGCATGGAGCTGTGCTGGCTACGCAGCTTCACCGAGCAGGTAAGGTGCACAAAGAGCGGGGGCATCTCCTGCTCCAGGAATTCCTGCTCATTGAGTGAGTCTCCTCCCAGCACGCTGAAGGAGTCATCATCCTGGTTCACCGTGTTGGAGTCCGAGAGTGAATCTGTGTCTGGGAACTCGTGCTCCAGCTTCTCACGGTACTCCACCTCCAGCTCAGGGTCACTCTCTGTGGCAATGCAGCACCCAGACACAGCTCCTGTTGATACAGGTTCCCTGTTAGCAAACCAGGCCCACACTCCCAGAGACACAGTCAAGCTCTGAAAGGCATCATCACAGTGACACTACGGACATTGTCTTCTCCGGGACAAATGTTACCTTCTTCAGCTGCCAGTTCTGTTTCTGATCCCTCCATGTCCTCACTGCCTTTCCTGTCTGCCTGATCTCGAGATGCCTCTTCCTGAGACAGAGAGAGGAAGGGCAGATACTAGAACCATGCCAGGCAGTGAAGCAGGCTGTTGATGGGCCCCCCAGGGGCTCAGTCTACCCATGGGTCTGCCAGTCCAAAACGCAGATCTGACACCAAACAAAGCTACTCCCCACCACAAGGACAAGAAGCCTCCCAGGGCAGCATCATGCCTACCTCTTTCTTGGCTGATGGGGGGCAGTAGAAGAAATACTGAGGATTTGATGGCACTGGTTTGAAATGTAAACTTCCAATTTCCAGGAATTTTTCCTAAAACAGAAATGACAACCATGAAGCAGACATTCTGCTCTACTCTGCTATAGGAGCCAAGTTGAGCTTCCACATTCCTCACCTGGATAATCTTATGCAAGTCAGGGTGTGCCTGGCAGGGCTGTCCGATTTCCAGCAGCGAGAGGGGAAACTCTGAACAGCAGCTGGTGCCCGTACTGCTCTTTGGTTCCTCTGTGGGGCTAGCAATGTTATGGGAGTCCTGCTCACTGTAGTCCTCCAATTCCGCACTGACAGGATTGTAGACAGGTCAGACAGGCAAATCAAGAAACAAGAGCAGTGATATATGTTCTCGACCCCGCAAGCATCCCACCTCACCATTCCCCACACCTCATCTGTGTGAACACAATGTGACTTAGACAGACTCCATCCCAGCAGCCCTAGAAACCCTCCTGCCACTCACTAACCCAGATAAGCACTCAGGCTGTCTGAAGGCAGGCCATGTTTAACCATGCTGATCCCATGGCCAAGTACTGCACACCACAGTACCCACCCTCCCTGGGAAACAGAGACATATAGCTGAGTACGGGACAGGCGTGGAGCAATTTCAATCACCAACACCCAGTCCAGGGCACTTCACAGCAACCACCACCAGGCCAGCATCCCTAGAGTCTTGGCAGCACAGAGACAAGCACAAAGCTCAGGACCAAGCTCACTCAGCAGCAACGTGACAGAATGAATCCCTGAAACTCAGAAAAAGCAATCTGGGGAGTGTATTGTCAGTTGGTCAAAGCACTGCGCAGGTACTCAAGTCAGTAACACAGCTGGCAGATCTGGGGGCAAGGTACCACCAGCTGTACATCCTTCAGGAAAGTTTACACAATCTGCACTGGGGTAGCTGATTTGTAATAGAAACAAAAAAGTTCCCACAGTTTTTCTCTGGGAATGTAGCACATGAAGAAGTCATCTGACTTTCAAAACACTGAGTGTTTTTCACAACCACAGCCTCATCTCCATGACTGACAGTATAAGAAACAGGCTTGGGGATTCCCAACAAGCGCTAGTGAAGTCACATAAAGGAACCGAGGATAGTCAAGTGCAAACAGAGGACAAAGGACCTAAAGAGGGTGTTTCTTCAACAGGCACTAAGGCACAGGAGAGTACTTTTTCTCCTTAATTTTCCAGAGGCAACACAAACCTCATAAATTCCCTAAGGAACAGGACAGAAGTTTAGCACCAAGCATATTCCTCAGTATTTCTCCTGTGAATATTTTTGCTGAGTTTTAATTAAGAAACAGACAAAAAAAGGCACTTTATTTGTTAGAAAAAGATGTCATTTTCACCAGAGTTGACAGCAAACTCAAATGAATCAAGCAGCAGGAGGTGCATAATTTCTCCAGAAACGAGAAGTCTGAGAGGTACTTGCAGACAAACTGCCCTCCAGCTCAGGCCAGATGGGACAGTAATGAGCTAAGACTACAAGAGAAAGCAAAAACATGGATGTCACCAGAGATTACAAGAGAAGGTCCTGGTGGACACCACAGCTGGTGTCGCACTGGAAATATCTGTTCTTACATGTGGCCCCATTAGACCCTGCCCTACAACCTTCCTTCTAACAGGCAGCAGAAGATGCTTCAAGAAAGATCTGTCCTGGCCCAATGCTAAGAACAGAAGCAAGACCGATGGGCTCCTACCTTGATTCAGAGACCAAAACACCCCGTTCTCTAGAGCTCTGCTCCTCTTCTTGCTCTATGCTGCCCACTTGGAAGCTGGCTGGCTTGGAGTGTGTACGGAAATGTTGGTGGCTCTCTCGGAACGAGCGGACGTGACTGCACACCGTCAGTAGGAAGTTGGTGATATCAATCTCTTGAAGCAGCTCTTCACAGTAGTCCATGGCTGTAAGTAGGTCCTGGGAGCTGATGCTGTGTGACTGTTGAAGGCTCTTGAACAGCCCTACAGACCAAACACAGTGCCTGAGCACCCCATAGCAAGAACGCAAGGCCACGGCAGCCTGGCGTTAGCCACATACACATTTTCAACAAGTCCCAACACAGAGCTGCAGTCAGCGCAGTGCTGGGAGACAAGACTAAACCAAGATGCCCTAATGCTACAAGTTAGCCTGGGCTTGTGTCACACCAGAGTGCCCCAGGGATCTGCCACTCTGAAGGTGAGAAGAAAACGACAAAGAAGGGACCGTTCTCCACAGGACGCCACAGGTCCAGGAACAGCCTATGTAAGGTCCATAGGGAATGCTCAGAGGCATCTTTAAATCCCTCCTGCTGGGAAATCAGTCCCACAGCTCCTCCCTTTGCTCAGTGTAAGATCGTAAGAAAAATGAGGCATTGCTTTCTTAAAAGAAGATCTAGGGTCCAGCCCCAACCCCAACCCTGCCTCAGCTCCCACCTTGCCTCCTCACCTTTCACGTAACACTGGTGGGAGTGCTCCTGCAGCAGCGTGCAGTAACTCACCAACTCCTTATGCTTGTGGTCTAGCCAAGCAGCAGCGGGAGGACGTTCCAGAGACTGGGACCTGGAAAAGAAGAGCCACAGCCTTCAGCACCAATGAAGCACACTGTAGACTAAAGCAGGGCCCGAGGGCACACACAGGCAGAGGCTGCTATAAGGCAGAGTGGCCGAGACAAGAGAATAAGGCAGGACTCTTGTCAAGGAAGCTCCTCTGTTTCCCATCCAGGAATCAAGTACAGTTGGTATTACCTGAAAAAGATGTCCCGGGGAGGACGGTGTGCCCGTGGGCTGACAAGCTGCTCTCGTAACAGCTCCAAAGAGCAGCTGTAGATGTAAATGGGGCAGCGAAACCGGCGGCACTCGCCTAGCTCAGATTGCGAGTTCTGGCGACAGAAGGAGATGTGCACGTCTCTCCGCGAAGGGCCGCCCTGTTCTCCAGGGTCACGGCTCACTTCTGCAAAGGAAGCCAATCCTGAGATAAATGACTTTGACAGGCTTCCCATTCCTGGTCTGAGAAGTCACATTCCTCACAGCAGCACCCACAAGCAGGTATCGATTTTACCACCCCTCAAACTTCAGGCACCATTCTCCTCATCCAGCACCCAATCATTCAGCCCAGTGCTTTGGCCACACTGATCCCCTTCTTGGGCAGCCATGACTGTTCACAACCACCATCTTCTGCAGCACCACAAGGCTCCATCCTTGCTGCAGGTTTGGCTGACTGCACCAGGGGCTGCACAGTCAAGTCTCATATACCTCAATACCTGTGCTCTCCCTAAGATAATGTCCTGCTGGTAGCACCAGTATGGATCACGACATGAGAGTCACTGACTTTCCAGGGTGGCCCAGTACTGCCATTCCTAGTAGCATCTCTCTACCTGTGACCTCCTGGCCCACAGGGAGCCAGCTTTGGGCCACAGGCACTCAGCTCACTTTACAGTCCCTCCGTGAGCATCACGAAAGCTGGCTGAGGCTTCACCGTGCCCCTTGTCCCGATCCCGACTCTGCTGACTGCCAGGCAGCAGCTGACAGGCTGTAGCAGCCTATTACTCCTCCTACCTCTGTCTGCCCAACAGCGTGCTCAGAATAGCAAGGATACTAATACTAAAACTTTAGCAAGGTGCTGTCCCGAGGATGGTACCGTGGGCTGGTGTTATGCTGAGGGTAGGTAATGGCACTGCAGCATCCCCTTCTTCAGCCTCAGCCCTGACTTGTTCTGCACAGATTGGTCCCAGGATATCCTCTCCAGATCGACTCTCATCTTTTGGAGGTTTGTCCAATCCACAAGCCGTCAGCTTCTGTACATCTGGAAGGAAAAACAAAAATCACTCTCCATCCAGTGAGAACAGTTTAACCTCTCCATCCACATTTCCATGAGGGCAGACATCCCTGCTACCTCTGGGTGTGGGAGCAGCTCCACAGAGTACTTCCAGCCGAGCCTAGCAGCCTTCAACAGCACCTCAGCAGAAGCCCACGTCAGTGCCAATGCCCAGAAATACGGACTCTCCCAGACCATCCCATTAGCAGTCTCCTTATTCCATTCATTAACAACCCCACCAGGAAAAGTCCAATGGTTGCAGCCAGCAAACAACCTGAAGCCACATCCCCTGCCTGAAAACACTGCATGGGCAGCACCATGTCCAAGGAGAGAAGAACAAGACATGCAGCATGTTGCACTACTCTATTCCTGGCTTTATTGTACAAAAAGACTGGGACTGTTCAATTTTTTCTCTGTGCTCCCAGAGCCAATTCTGCTTTTGCAGGAAACACCTGAGGAGGCGATTTGGACTGCTGCCTCCTCTCCCTCCCCACAACAGGCAGCCTCACCTGAGAAGGTGGCTGGCAGGAAGGTCAGGAACACATGCTGTGGGTTGACCAGCTTGGCATAGCATCGCCACTGCGGGGGAAAGGGCCCCATGGAGTCACTCAGGGTCACATCATCCTCAGGCAGCTCTGTGTTGCCGAGGCTCTGATGAAAGAGCAGCAGTTGGATAATGTCCCAGCATACGGCACAGGCCTCTACCTCGAGGCAGCAGCAACAGCACAGCAAGCTCTTCCACGACTGCCGATCGGCACAGTGCTGAAATCGCCCCGGCCACCCCCGCCCCGCTCCCAGAGAGGCCTGGCCCCAGGAAACACAGCGTGCACGGTCAGGAGATGCTCAGCCCACTTTGCCAAGGCCCTTTCTGGCCACCAGACAGCGACTGCCCGTGGCTTCTGAGCAACCCACAGCACAGCATCAGTGCTGCTGTAACAGGCTAGGCCCACGGTGAGGGCAACTCTCTCCACACTTACCAGGTCCCTGCTTGACCAGCCACAGGCTACAGCTTAAACTGCTGCCAAGCACGGGGAAAACACCAGCCTTTCAATCTGTTCTCAACCCTTCTACTATCCCTCCTGCTCTTCACCAGCTGCTGCCTTTCCTTCAGAGGGGGCTCAGGAGAAGGACAGCAGCATAGCAGTACCTGCAGAGTACTTGTGGAGCCAGTCATATCCCTGGTGCCATTGCTGCCAACAAGATGATAGGATGCAGAAGTATCCTGCTGCTCCAAGGTCCCAGGGGCTTTCAGGGTTTCTTCTGAAATGGAACACAGAGAAAACAACCTGAGAAACACCAGCTGAGGAAGGGACTTGAAAGCAAGGCTCTTGAAACACCTCAGCTCCCGGTGGTACTGCTGCCATGCTCCTGGCCCTTACCTCTGATCACAGGGAGCGTGAAGGGGGGTTGATGGCCGTCACGATCCCGTTGCAGAACCTGCTCCATGAAAGCCACATGATCACCATCAGCCATGGGGATCTCCCGGTCACTCAGGTCATGCTGCAGGCAGCCATGGAAGAGGTTTAGAAGCATTTCATTGGGCACAAACGAAGAGTCCTTGGTCACATCCTCATTCTCTGCTCCAAAACAGAACCATGGCAGCTTCAGAGACAGCCATCTCCACAGCCACCACCGGCCCAGGCCCCCAGGAGACAGCCCTTTGCAAAGCAACACTTCGACACAACCAGGAATTTCTCCCAGCACATCTGCAAAGGCTGACTTGGAGAGTTTTGAGGAAACCCTGGAATTCCAGCATCATTAGCTACCCTGCATGGACTCACCCTCCTACTATAACTGTTCTGGAGATGTTTGGGGCTTAAGTCAGGAAACCACTACCACAGAGCAAGAGTCTAGGTTTAATGTTTTCATAAGCAACTCTTCCAAAACTATCCTCCCCAGACAGACAGCAATATGTTTGGACAGCCCTGGGGCTGCAGAGATGGGAACAAGAGCACTGAAGCATGGCAGCTCCCACACGCCTGCTGCCCAGGCAGACAAGCACACAGCAGGGTGCCCATAGCCAGGGAGGAAGGACAAAAGGAGGCAGGTGGTGAAGAGGCACTTACCTTTTGTCAACATTAGGAAGAACATTTCAACCTGCTGGCACCTAGGCAGCAGCTTCATGAGGTTGAACTGGAATGGGATCTCATGCACTCGAAAACCAGCACCCATGTCTGGATCTGCAACAAGACCTGGTAATGTAACATGCCCAAGGGCGTCACATAGCCCTGCCTCCCAGGACACCTCTCCTGTGTGGTGCCAGCCATAAAGACAGCGCAGGTGGCACCAGTGAAATCACACAACAACACTGCCCCAACTCCCTCTCTTTGGAAGGCAGAGAGATACAGAGTAAATGTGGGGAAAGGGCAAATCCTGCTGAGGCTGCAACAGGTTATAAGCTACCTACAGATAGGTACCTCACTGTAAGAGTCCCCTGGGCTTATTGCCACCTTCATGCAAAAAGGGATGGGGAGCCACCATGAGGCCTCACATAGCTCGGGCCCAAAGCTGCCAGGGAACAAAAACTATACGTCAGTGTTGCAGGTAACACTGCTGGAGAGCAATGACCATGCTGGGAGACAGAAGTAGGCTGAACTACCAGCATAGCAAGGGATAAGGAACCCCCTTCTCTTGGGAGACATCTCCCATCTGGCAAGCTCTGCACATCCTTGCAGGCATTTCCTGTGCTCTTCCTCAGGAAGGACTCTCTGCCCCTCAGGCCTTGAGCTTTCCTGGCCCCCTCCCACAGGGCCAGTGTTATGGTCCAATAGTGTTCCCTCAGGCCCTGCCCTCAGCCTTTGGGATGATCCTGGCTCGCTCAAACCCACCCAATATCTGCTGTATTATTCACTGCAAGGCAAGCAAACAAAAGATCTAGGATGGGGTGAACTAATGACAAGAAAGTGAAAATAGTGAGGTTCTGCAACAGATTGTTTGACGAGGGTGAACCCCTAACATACTCCTGGAGTTGTCAGTGAACTGTGTTAATCGTGTCAGATCAGATACACAATCCTATCCTGAAGGAAGATGACAGACCAGACCTCTGAAGGTCCCCTTCCCTGTCTCTGGGGGATAATGGAGCATTGCAGAGCATCCAGAGATGAACAGGACCGCCAGAAAGCAAGCATCCCACAAACTGCTCTGGAAACTGCATCTTGCAATTGAGAACAGAGGAGCTCTTCCTTCACACCATTTACAACTTTTGTGCAGCTATCTGCTTAGGTATATCCCGCCCATCACTGTACAGGTGAGGTCATCTTCCACCTGCTCCTGAAGCCAGCCCTTCTCATGGAATTAGGCTGGATGAGGCTGGAAAGGACCCCCTGCAGGTCATCTGGTTCAACCCCTCCGCTCAAGCAGGGTCACCTAGTCACCTCTCCAGCCTGGGCAGAAAGCTTCAGTGCTTTTTTGGCCTTTCCAGGATGATTTCTCTGGCAGCTTATCGCAAGTGCAAAGTGACCCACAGCCATCAAAGTACAGAAAATCATTGGCAAAATACCTGTTCCACCTTCCAGAAACCTCTAATGGGCCCTAGCTTCGGGGCCTAGCTGCCTCTTGCTCCATCAAACATTCTTAGGACATACATACTGGACTCACCTTCAGCAGCTTTGCTGTCTGAAGGAGGACAGACCCACTCCTTGTTCTGGCACAGCTGGCTGATGTACTCGAAGGTCAGCATGGTGGCAATGCATGCGAGGTCCCGGGGATAAAGCTGCAATAAGCAGGGAAGGCTCAGCTGTATGCAGCAGAATTATTACCCTCAAATTCAGGAGAAAACAGTCTAAAAGCAAGGAAAGGAATCAGCCATAATCCCATCCCCTCAGTTGCCCTATTCTCACTCTTTGCTCTCTCCTTCTCCACCAGCCTTTTAGCCTCTTTTTGCCTTGTTCAGGAGGTGCATTGGCAGTACTGCCAAAATGGCTCTTGACAAAGTACTTTGTATTTTCCCACCTATCCCAGAGTAGCATTCCATCCACTGCCTTGCAGTCTGAAAACTTCTCTGCCCAGTAGGCCAGTTCCTCTTCCAGAAATCTCAGTCTCCTTCGTTAACAGCATTCCCATCTCTTCTGGCCCTCAGTAATTCATTCACCTGCGGTGCTCTTGCAATAAACTCTTCTCCCTCCACAAGAAAGCCCATGCCCCCACCCCTTCAGGGACTCACTGCTTTAGGTATTTTCTGGTAGGGCAAGCCATGGAGGTGCTTCCAATTCTCAGCAGTACTGTGGACATGGCCACTCTGTGGTTCTACCCAGCACTCAGTGACCAGGTTCAGTTCTGTGTCCACCTCAATGGCCTCTACCTCCGTGTCATTGTCATCATCTGTGGAAAAGCTGGAGGAAAGACATAGGGCAAGTCCTGTGAGATGGCACAGAGCCAGAAACTCTCTGCAGCTCCTCTCAGAGCTGTGAAAGCAGCCACACAAGACCTAGGTTTGCAGCTAAAGCCCCATCTAACTGCTGAGCAGTGTGTGACAGCAGGTTGTCTGCACCAGATGACAGGGGACTCCTCCTTCCCACACTGACCATGAAGGGCAAGTCTGGAGCCCTGACTCTGCTGCCAGACCTCTCTGGGAGCAAGGCAGCCAACTTACCTGTCCTTAGTGGAAGTGGAGTGCGGTGGGAAGAGGATGTACTGGACAACACAGGTGTGCTTCTCCCTGCCACTGCTGCTCTCGCTTGAGCCATCAGTCTGGAGGGGAGACACTGCATGAGCCTGGCCAGCACAACCAGCCCACACCTACCCACTGCCCCTCCCCACCCCCCTTTCCCCCGCAGCAAGGCAGCCCTATCACCCAGCTCCACAGCAGCAGTGGAGAGAGGGAGCCTGTCCCAGTCCCAAGAACTCCTCCAGCACAGCATGTCCCTACCAGCAAAGCAGCTCTCTGACTGCAGATGAAGACAGGAAAATGCCAACTCAAAAGCTACTATACACTGGGGATGGAGGCAGATCTCCCTGTGTATGTCAAGAGTGAGTGCTAGAGCGGATGGGAAATTCCATCCCAGGAAGGTGAATCCACCTCAGAAGCAGCAGTGAAGGACAGCGTTCACACCAACACCCAGGCTCACCTGTATGGGCAGCTCCAGCACCATGTTGATAATTCCATCCCCACTGGATGCAAAGTGGAAACCCTCTGACAGACGGACCCTGGCAACAGAGAGACTATCAGACATGGAGACCTTCTCTACACATATGGCAAGCCTTAAATACAAGAGTGACTGTACCCTTCAGCCCCTAACACCTTCCTTCCCAAGACAGGGAGCTACACACAGGAAAAGGGGAGATGCAACCCTTTGCACAGGGAAGCCTGTGTGAAGACTGGCGTACTCCAGGCACAGTAACACCTCTTGCCCTTTTGTATGTTTTCAAGACTCTTCTTTTCCTCAACTGCAGCTGCAGAACTGGGTAAAGCACTGGCTTAAGCAGCTCTAGAAACTGTGTAAAGGATCAAACCCCTCTGCACAGCAGCTTTGACTGTCACCTCTGATAAAGCCTCAGATCTGCCCAACTTTCTCTGCACCCCCAGGACTAGCTGGAGAAAGTATCTCTGTTCAGGTGTGCAACTTACTCTGTGAGTGTGGAAAGGAGCTGGGCTACAGCAGTGATAGGCACAGCCGGCGCCATCCCTGACTGGACACTCCAGATCCAGCGCTGGTGGTAGAAGTAGCGGGACAGTGAGGCTAGGGTGGAAGAAGCAGTACGATTGGCCACCATGGTCAGTGGGCCAGACACCGGGGGATGCTCCAGGTTGAGAATGAAGGGGGCTCGGTAGTCAGAAGGCAGCTTCTCATATCTAGGAGAGGAAAGAAGTGTGGTTTGCTGAGGTGGAAAGAACGCTCTGCTCAAGGTCGGAGCTGTCTGGACTCACAGTCCACCTGCTAGGCCCAGGACAGAGCCCTCCAGCAGCAGAACACGGCTAGACCACCACAGGATTCTGCTCAGACAGCAGTAACTAAATTTACTTCAGCATCACATTAGTTAGGACTAAAACGTTTACCTGTCCCCAAGGCCCCCTGCTGCAAGTCACAGCCCTCCCAGGATACAGTTGCCATTTCCAGCCATGCAACCCAAACCCACCCCAGTGAGCATCAGTGTCACAGCACTCTCACCCTGTAACCAGTCATACCATCCACAGACCCTCCTCTCTCCCATTTCCCAGGGCAAGGAGGCTGTGCTGATGGCCTCCATCACTACCTTATAAGTAGCTTCTCCAAGGGTTTGTGCAGCACAACGAGGCAGGGTCTGTCTGAGAGGGCGGACTGGGCCCCAGCCACAGGTGGAGACTTTGAGGGAGAACTACTGCCAAACATTTTTCTCTTTGCTTTTGGAGTTGCCTCCTTGCTCTGGACCCTGTGGGGAAAGCGCAGCTGCAAGATTCGGTCCCGTAACTCTTCCACTATCTGTCATGGCAAAAGCAAAAGGTAAGTGTGACCACTTTTGTCTAGAGACATAAGCTACTCAAAATAAGCTTCCAGAACAAGAGCATGACTGAAAAAGAATGGAACACTCCTTGAATATACAGATGAGCAGGAGTTAAAGGTCATTTTACTTTCTCAAGTACTAGCAAGACCAAGATCAAAAGACACAAGGCTCTTAGGTCCACGTTTTAACAAATACAAATATTTCTAAAAGCAAAAGGAAGATCAAAAAGAAGAAGAAAAAAGAAAGCCAAAAAACAAAACACAAACCCAAAGATGATTTCAAGGCGAAGAAATCACCTTCTGTAACTCTGACCAAAAAAAAAGTTAATTCCATGCCAGCTCCTTCTCAGAAGCAGTCCGAGTACTCACTCTCATTCCTCCCCTCCTCCTCTCCCCAGCAGCCTACAGTAAATGTGAACTAGTACATAGGAGACAGACTGTTCCCACAGCTGATGTGTTCCCCATACATCACGTTCACGTGTCAAACCTCTACGGTAAAAGGTTTCAAGAGCTTAGGTTACTTTTTTTCCAAGATACTTTCAAAATTACTTCCTGATTACTTTTTAGCTTTTAGCAGCTCTGAATATGGATCTACCCACACCAGCATCTGATCCCCACAATACCCTGGTGTTTCCTTTGAAATTTCCATGGCTAGGTTTCTTTTCATGACCTTTGTTCGACGCTTTTTAATTTCCATTACCACTGTAGCAAAACTGGAGGACAGCAGCTCTTCATCTCCCTCCTCAACACTAATTTTTTCAGCAACTTTCCCTATCATTATTCTGTCCTTTTCAAGGACTGGAGAGTCCCCAAACTCAAAACGTTAAGCAAAGCTCTTTTCTGCACTGTGATGCCACTTGGTGCCCGTTGGGGCTTCATACTGGTAACACAGAATCGCTGAGGCTGTTTAAGCTCCGAAACCCACGTGCACTATTCTGCAGTTACCCGTACTGGCTTCCAGCACCCACTGTGCTGCTTAGGTGTCCACAAAGTACACAGGTTGAAAGGGCAGAAAAACTCAAACACCTTTGTGCCACCTGCAGATATTCCCAGCTGACTCCCTACCTGCAGATGACTTCCCTAGCATTTGACTGGTAAAAAGATTGGGAAAAAACACAAAAAGCTTCTGCTTTGATGAGAACCAAGCACTTTATCAATCTCTTTGCCTTGTTCCCTAAGACACTTTCTGGTTTATGACACCTCATCTACAACACTCCAGTTCCACAATTGCGCCCTGTATGGAGCCTCACCAAAAGCCTTCTTAAAGTCAGACTGTACCAGGTACTTTTCTTCCCTTAAACAATGGAAATTTCAATAGCTCATCACAAAGAATTCCTCCCCTTAAATAAGGCAGGCAAAGTTCTGCTGCCATCCTCCACACTGGGAAGCTAATCACCACTACAGCAGGCAAAGAAAAAAAAAACAAAAAAAAAAGAAGAGGAAGAAGAAAGCTTGTGCATGATGCAATTTATGATCTATATACAGCTGCTTGTGCAAGGATCTGGAGCTTGCCCAGAGCTGCAGGATATGGTGCCTATCTCACATCTTCTTCATGAGACAGTTATTAACTTACACATGCCAGAGGAAACTCCTTCAAAAAGCCTGCCACTTGGCATTACCCGCCTACATGCTGGCCCAGCAATCAGTGCCCAAAGCCTGGATCTCCTAAAGACATGAAAGGGCAGATCCTCCAGAGTGACCGAGCATTTAGTATTATCTGGGTTCATTATCAGGAAGAGATGGTTCTTCCCATGTTAGTCAGCTTCTCCTCAGACTAATCTAACAATAAAGCTAAGTGAGACAAACCAAAGATTTCTTTCATGAAGACAAAAGATCCAGGTTTAATGATAAACCTCTTCTTTATAACAAAAGGTTTACACAGCTTAATAGGATATCTTTTTCATACTTTTTCACCTAGGAGCAATTAGACTTGTCTCAACCATTAGAGCTGGAGAAATAGTCCACGCTGTAAGCCCACCTTCTGCATCTGACTAGGGCATCCCATTTCTTTTGAATCAAAGAGTTTATTAAAAGTCTACATAGCAGACTTTAATCTCTTTGATACATTTTCTGGGTATTACATTTTTTTTCCTCTCACTCTACTGCTCATGCAGGGCACTGTTCACATTTTAACTCTTAACTCCTCCTTGCCCAAATGATAAGATACACATACACAATTCACCACCTACTGAAGCAGATAACCCAGGAAACATGTAGTACATCCATCAGAGGTCTTTACAGATGAGTCAGACAAGTATCGGCTGTCCCTGACAGACAGTATTGATTGTGCTTTAGTCGCCAGGATAGACTAGATAACCCTTGGGTCACTTCAAGCCCCACAGTAGAATTAAGCAGGGGGAAAAGCATTCATTCTACTCATCTTTGAGTCTTTGGGTTTAGATCTTTCACAGATGTAACACAGAAAGCTTTGTCCAAACTGTCCCTTTCTGCTACAGTAAATTCACACCCATCTAAGTCTTAGCATAGCAGTCAGTTAATAGAAGATCACCTACGATCTACACACCACTTCCACGTACAGAGCTTCTCGCTCCGCTCCTGCCCCATGAAGCAGCCGGCCAGCTCTCACCTTGTTCCTGGCCTGTGCAGGTGTGCCAATGGGGAACCCCAGCCGTAGAACCATGCAGGGAGCTTTGGAGATGATCCGCACCACGTAAAATGAGGAAGGTGTGGAATCCTCGGAGCTAGGGAGGAGGGATTAAGACAGGGCTGAAATAGAATGGACCTTGCTGCTCTGTCATGTCAGACCAAGCGGAGGCCTGCTCCACAGAGCTCAACAGCCCACACAAGTTGGCAGCAACACACATCAGTTCTAGCATGCAGAAACCCCCCCAGTCAGCTCCCCTCTCCCTCTGGGCTGCACCTGGAACACAGTGGCAGCAGTTCAGAACACAGAGGGTTTCATACCCACTCATCTTGCTCTTATCATCTTCTCTAGACATCTGCTTCTGGCCCATCACAGCTTACTGGTCTAACTGGATCTTTGGGCTGGCCATATGCCTGACTCCCCAAACAGGACTGTTTCAGAGCCACTCACCCATGTATCAGTTTGACATAGGAGTAGCTCTCCACCAGCACAAAGCTGCTCCAGTCCCGCAGCAAGGAGGTGAGCGCCGAGTGAGAGATGCGGCACTGGATGGTGCTGTAGCGGCCGTTGTTGCCTGGTGTGTGCAGGTGCTTGGGCACAGGCCTGCAGAATGTGGTAGAAAGTAATTTAAAAACTAGTTTCTCTTCTTCCCAGACTTTGCTACATCCATTCCAACTCATCCTCTCACTGGTACATGAGCCTTCTTCCTCCAGAGCAGCCAATACTCAAGCACCACGCCTGCCTGTGCCTGCTGTTGAGAGCCACATCCCCAGAGCACAGGGGGATCCTGCTCTCCACCTTCCATCTCCTTCCACGCAGTATATGACTATTATTTTCCTAACTGCAACTAGGACCAGTCTGAGGAAAGCAATGCTTTTGGGGAAGATGTTTTCCAGCAGCAAACAAAAATGTGTGGAATAGCACCAACTGGATGGTCCACACCTCCTGCAATCAGGAAATCCAAACTCAAGAAGGACTTGAGAAACAACTTATGCTCCTGAGAATAGCATCCCTCTTGACAAAGACAACTTCCCAACCCACATTCCCTCTCAGATAAATGAGCCTTCACCATCCACCATGTCCCACTAGCATGTCACCAGCCCCCAGGTTCCCTTGGCCATAGGCACCTGTAAGATGGCTGCAACTCTGCAACTGGACTGAACTGCCTTCCCAAGCTGGCCCACACTGTGCACATGAGCTCAGCCCTGCCAGTTACATACGTGTCATGCTCCAGAAGGAGGACTATGCGATGCATGTGCAGCCACCTCTGCCAGAAGTTGGCATCCATGGAAAGGATAGGCTTCCAGTAGGAGGCAAACTGGGAATGGCTTGAGTCAGACCCACTGTGCTGCAGGGATAGCACCTGAGAAAAATGACAGAATATTCAGCAAGAAACTGTCTGGTTCTGCCCAGAGAAAGCAGGGGTTTCCCTAGTGGCTGAGCTGCCTAGAAGGCCACTTCCCTGGCTTTTCTGTCCACATCTCAGCAGAGTAACCAAGTCTGTTCACAATGAAACAGGCAGTACAATGTAAGCGAAAATAAATTGGGCTCCTGAAATGTCAAGTTAATTGGGAATTTAACTACTTAGCATCAAGTCAATCACCCATGGAAAAGATGGCATGTGTAATGGCCTGCTTTCTGATTCGAGAGGGGGATACATGGCTGTGTCAGCAGAGCAATTAAACACTGAGATAACTCATCTGAGAGTGCTCATGCAAAAAGGGTCGCCGCAATGGGTGGCACTGGACAATTCTCCCATGTTTGTATGGCAACACTGACCCCACCAGCTACAGCGACTCTGCTGATGCAGAAATAAAGCGGTGGTTAGCCATGAGATGGGATGCTCCGGATACACTGTGGGATACATAACCCTACAAAGGGAAAATTTACTAGGCAAACCTAAAGAAGCAAAAGGGCTTAAGCAATAAAATTAAAGGGTTAGTTCTCTTAAGTTAAAGCTCCCCTAGCTTTTATATCTGCTAGTCATCTCCTACCAATGATGAGGACACTGCTAGCAGGGAACAGATAATATGCTGGCCCTTCTGCTCAGTGAGCTGCAATGAGTTTGAATTTTGCAGTGGAAACTATCAGCTCGTATTTTGTTCATTTTCTGCTGTGCAGATGACAAGTGTCTCTCTTGTACCTTCCACATGAGTGCTCAGAGCAATGAGCTTGTTAAACCACAACTATTCAGCACATCCTGTATCTTCACCTGACAGTGCTAAGCTACATCACCAGGGCACAAGACTGCCAGAAGCAACTCCATACCCATGAGGTATCTGCTGAGAAAGCATGCCAAAAACAAGCATGTCAGCCTCCCCATCAGTCTAACACATCACATCACTACAGGAGAAGGCTTCATAATGCACTTAGGAGACTTGCTGTGGGTCTTAGAGGTGTAACGGCAGAATTAAATACACAGGGTGATGTCTCAGAGAGGAAAAAGGATCGGATGGGATGGGATGGGATGTTCACAGGCACTGCATTGGACCTGAACTGAGCGGGAAAAAGAGCAAGAGATGAAGCCTAAGAGTTACAGAAGATCTTGATTGCCTCTTGGGACTCATCATCCCCTGGTGCAAGACAAAATACACAGGAGGGACAACCTATTAAATGGGAGAGAGAAGGAACATACCGGAGTGGTGGAGCCTGGCGGGATGTAGAAGAGGGGCACCCCATTCTTGGTGCTCTCAGGAATAGTGAAGTGTTCTGGGACTGTGTCAAAAGACTGCAGATGAACTAACATCTGATCTGTCTGGTTGATGCTGGAAGAGAAGAGGCAGTTATCCACAAAAGCCCATGCTCAACCCCTTGCTGACCAAGTCAGCCCAGCGCCTGCACACACAGTACTCCCTATGTATTGGGAGCCCATCCACACCAACATAGCTTTCTACAGCAATGCTGGGATTCAGTGACTGGTCGCAAAGAGCACATTAAGGGAGTGCAAGTGTAACAGCCTCATATGTAAGGAGGATGATCAGAGTTGGGAATGAAGTGCTAGAAAAGGAATTTGCTGACTGGCAGAAAGCAACAGCCACCCTGGCTAGGAAATGGTTACAACCTGCAGACCCTTCAGGCCTAGAGACATGAGGTATTGCTCCTAGAAGGATCATGCAGCACAGCTGCAGGGCTGTGCTGCAAGAACACACCACCTCCATGGGATGGCAGTCAGTTAACGTTTGCATCACAGGGTCAGGACTCAGAGGCAGCAATAGCTTCACCATGAAGCAATCTTACAGACTAATCTTTTCCTTCCAGCATTTTCCTTGGCTAGATGGTAAGCTTGTTGACAGTCATGCCTCTTCCTCAGAATACATTCCTTTGGGATGCTGGGTTGGGATAGCCACCTGCATAACCCACGCTCCAGAATGACAAGGAAGGAATTTCTTGGTTACACTGGACACTGAGAACTGCTGGGGATGATCCAGCTCACCTCTGCAAGGTGTTCCAGAAGCGCCGGATGACTGTGGTGCGGTACAGACTGGTGATAGGCTTCCTCATGGTGCAACTGATGTCATGCAAGATGTCATAGCTTCCCTCCATCGTCACCTCCACCCATGTGCTGCGCTTTGATGGGTCCAGGGGCCACGGTGTCACTGCTAAGTACTCTATCCTCATGTTATGCTTCCAAAGCAGCACGAGTTTCACCTCCAGCTGAGACCCACCTGCATGGGAGCAGAGGAGTATGTTCAACTGCTTGTTTGATAAACATCTGAGCTTTATCTCTGACCAGGAACCCCCAAGTACTGTGAGACTGATCACTATGAGGAAGACAAAGTAACAACTGCTTGCTGTAGCTGAAGTCATTCTCTCTCCTCCTCAACAGAGGGAGGCTTTGCTTACACAGCAGTATTTGATGAACAGTTCTTTAAATATCCATGTAGTGTCTACACTAGAGAAGGCAAGTGAAACTCAGCAGAGGTGCTGACATTCAGCAATGGGCTCTTCCTCATAGACTCATCTTTGATTCAAAAATAAAAACAATGTTGCTTTGCACAGATGAGCACAGCCTTTAAGCTATACAGTTTTCTCATCTGCACTTTGTACAGAGTCAATCTATCCCACTGGAGAAACACTGACATTTGGACACGATGGGCCCAGACCATAGGCTACCTGGAAGATGAGGCCCAATTCTTTAATTAAACTCCGCGTTCTTCCTCCACGGACAGCATTTCATGCAGTCTACAACTTCAAGCACCAAAAGCTTCTCACCATGTTCACCCTCTTCTCTTCCCAAAGTTAAGAAGTTAAGAATGAATACTAACTTATTCTTCAAACTGTACATTTTTACCTTTTTTCTTTAAGCGGGCCACTGCATCTCTAGCAAGATTAACACAAACACCTGACAGCAAGCCTCACTGAGCCAGGAGAGCAGAAACCTGTCACACTCCTGCTGACTGTGCATGTGTATTTGTACTGAAACAACCCAGGGAAACACATGACTTTCTGTAACAGAGCCACGCTGCTGTTTCAACTGCTCAATCATCTATTCTGGTGTCCAGCCTGCTCTATAGTTTGCCAGGCTTGCAACATTTGTGAGATAAGTGATTGGATGTGCTGGAAAGCGTCCGAACAGGTCATCAGCCTGGATCCTATGTTTCCTGCAGAATTGCATTTGCTGCTGTCTCAGGCACATCATGCTATCCCCTCCACAGGTTGATTACACTCCGGTTTTAAAGCCAAGCTGCTTTTGGCTTTTTTCCTCCCATGGTCCCTGCTGGGAGGCTCCCTCAGAGTGCTCTTCCCCTGTTAATGTTTAGAACAAACCTTCCGGAGCACATGCCAAATTCAGGCTCAGTTGTTCTTTTGATTAAATTGTTTTTATTCTGAGAAGCCTCATTTCCGTAACATTGACAAGGAGTGTGCACTAGGGGAATAAATCCCTACCCTGATTCAGTTGTTACTTTGCAGGTTAAACCAAGCCATGCTCATCAGCCTATGACAGAACGTTCATTCCCCTTAACAATCCCAGATCTTCCTGCACCTCAGGAGTTCATCTTTCCTGAACAAAGATGATATATCATGATCAAATCACTGCATATTTCACCTGAGGGATTACTAGGATTTTACTTAAGGTCACTAATGTTTTCTACAATGGGTGCTTTGTGTTACTATAAAGCATTTGCCAGGGTTGTACCATCTGTTGTTTCCCTGTGAAGAGAGCCTAAACAAGAATTGATAAATTTCTCTCTTTCCATTTCATACTGTCACCTCACTCTCACTGCTTTAGTGCTCATCCACTGCTTTTTGCACAGTATTTTGGTTCCCACAACAAAGCCTTTCTACATCAACAGCAAACATGATAAGTAAAGCCCTACTTTTTTTTTTTTTTTTTGCCTAGACCATTAATGAAAATATTTTCTACTTCCACCTGTGTTTCCATTAGTCATCCTGGCTTCACTCCTACAATCCAACACAAGCAAAACTAAAAACACAGGCAAAATATTTGCTTAGCTTGAAGTCATACCTAGATGAATCTTTAGCTTGTTCTTACTGCTAAGCAATCTATTTCTGGTTCTTGACTTCATAGCTAAAACAAGTTTCTGCTGCTTTGATTTCTTTCATAAAGTCTAGCTCTGGTTTTTAGAAAACTCACTTTGTCTTCCCAATCCCTGACGCTGAGAACAGCCATTCTCACTGGCCACACATGCCCAGCCATTTTTGGTGCTGGGTTGATTCACAGGAGAAGATGAAGTTTTGAAAAATGGCCTCCAGGCTCTCCTCAACACACGGCAACACAAAATGGTCAGTGAGAAATTTTTTTTGTTACAGAGGGCAACCCTCTGTCATCCCAGAAAGAAACAGGAGAGGAGCTGAGCTCCATTACATGCCATGGCCCCAAGGCTTCTCAGACACAGCTTCTCTCCCTTCCATACCTTCCAGTCCTCCCCCTTTCACAAGCACTTCTGCATTCCTAACTAACCATAGTAGCCTTCTAAATGCCTAAATATCTAAATTCAAATAGTAAGGCTAACTGGAACACTTGTAAATATCACAAACAACCTCTCCAGGCACCTCTGAGCACAAAGCTAGCTATTTATTCTATTTTGCCTTTGGCAAACTGAAGCAGAAGAGCAACAGAAGTCCACAACTGCACTCTTTCCTCTTGCTTCACAGCCAGCTGGCTCCTTAACAGCTTTTCGTTTGCAAGCTTTGGCAAAAGCTTTTGGCAATACAGGTTAATTAACTGCTCTTTGTTATATACTTCTCTGCAGAATGGCCCAGAGAGCTCAGATGAGCCAAACACTAGCCTTTTTAGCAGGGGCGGTGCTGAATGTCTCAATCTTTTGTATTTTTCTACTACTATTTTCTACTTTCTAGTCTTCTACTTTGAGATGCTAGTTCAACAATTTTTCTGATCAGAGCCAGCAACTCCCCAGAGCATTTAGCCTTTCCAAAGTATAAGTAACATTATCTGCTGCTGTTCTGAAGGCTGACATAGAAACACACACTGTATTTTTGAATAGCTCAGGCATTTCATTTTAAAATTCCTTCTAAAAAAACTTCATCAAAAATACACAGAAAGTATTTCCAGCCAGCAAGCCTCTGAGCTGCAAAGAGCTACAGAGTGCTGAATGGGAAGAAAAAAGGAAAGGAGAAAGGAGATGTCGTGTACGTTTACCCTATTCTTACTCCTCCCTGTGCACCTGCCCATAGCTGTTCACCACAGAAGGTAACTGGTCCAGTGCAGCTGCTCTTCTGCTCTCTACTCTTGGAAAAACGCAAGACCAATCCATTTAGCATTCCACAGGCTAAAAGGTGGCAGGAAGATACCTGGAGGAAAGGGCAAGGAACGTGGTAAACATGTGGTGCTATTTCTGATACATTCCTCTATAGTCCAGAGATTTGCTGCTTTACAATATCCCAAGCCAGAGTTAAATAAAGCTGCACTTCTGTTAAAAAAAAAAAAAAAAAAAAAAAAAAAAAGTACACCATGAACTTGTCTGATTGGTTTTTGCATGATTCACACATGGTATCTCTTCCAGCATTTCAATAATAGGACTTCACAGTCACCAAGTGCACTTCACCATTGCTGCCAGACTAAAGAAAGGCTCTAAGTGAACTGATGCATAGAATAAAAGACAGAATACCGAGCACAGTATGGACAGTAACTGACTTGTCAGACTGTTTCAAATACATTCTTGCACAAGAAGAGTGCAAGGGACCTAATCTGCCAGGTTTTAAGGAAAGTACCTCATGCCACACCTACAGGAGATTAGTGAAAGCAATCCACAGACACTAGGGAAGAGCTGTCTCAATGGGAAACCTTAGCAGATTTCTAACTTTTAATAGACAACTCCTGAAACAAGAAATTAGGGATAGTCCTGGACGACCAACTTTAGAAATTACCCCATTTAGCATGACCGTTAGCAACATTCCCAAAAAATCCATTTGGTTTGTAAGAAGCATCAAGCCAAAAGCACAGCAATTTCCAGTCACCACATGAGAGCTGAAACGAGATGAACTTAAGAGTACTTTCACGTGCAGAACAGCACATTTAGGGACTGCTAAACAAACAAACCAACCCAAATAAAACAGCCTGAAGGACTCATCAGCTGGAAGCGAAGGTGTGTGAAAGACAGAAGGATTTTTGTGCTAACAATACAATGCAACCCTGGAGAAAACTCACATTGTCCCAGGTTTATCAGACATGGTATTTTACTTTAGAAGCAAAGAAGTATTAGTGTTACTGAACAAGGCACTAACAAAAACACATTTTCAATATTCCCATCAACTGTTTCAAGAAACAGGAGACCAAACTGTGAAAATCAAACAACTGAGGGGAAAAAAAACAACACAAGAAAACCCTCCTATTAAGATGTATAAACAGAATAGAGAGCCTGCCTTTACCAAAGGAGGCTGAAACACTGTCAAAAGTGAGATTACAAGGAAAAAGGCATTGTTCTTAAACATGTTTGTGCAATGCCAGAGAAGGAGGATAAACTTAATTAAGGATAATAAAGTCACAGAGGTCTAGTTTGATTTGAGTGAGTTTAGAAGGGAAGCTAGAGAAAGAGCGATGAAGTTCTGGGACAATCCTCCAAGCAGAGCAGCAACATACATTTACATGTATGCAATTTACATGGTTTTAAGGCAGACCACAGTAAACTCATCACATGGTGAGTCTGGAATGATTTTGGAGTTGTATCACTTTAACTTTTGTATATGATCCATATTCTGTGTACCAGTATCACAAAAAGATTAGTGAAGACACCAGATCATCCTGTGTTGTAGATGTTTACACTGTGTTTTAAGAATCCTATCCTTCAGGCTTTCCACTGGTCATTGTGATGGTCAGGAATAATTCTTCCTCTTGCTAGCAATTCCTAACATATCTTTGGATTTTTTCATCTTCCCCTCAGTTAAAGCACTACCAAAAGTCACAGCTGGAGATGGAAAGTTAAGCAGAGTTTACTGGCAGTCCTTGGGATACTCAAACCCCTGAAGATTCCTAATCAGCATCTAGTTCTCACAGTCCAGGTGTCAGTCTCTGGAAAGTCAGGTGAGACAACACAACCACTGGATGGTTCTACATTCTTCTACTATTGGCTATGGTCCTGGCTGATCTGGCATTTTCACCTAACAATGTCCTTGTGTCCCCCAATTTCTTCCTTTGGAAGACTGCAGTTTGGAGGCACTAAATTGGCTGTGCAAAAGGGCTCAACTTTGTTATCATTTTGGAGAATATCTAGCAAAGGACTAGAAAGGGATGAAAAGAGAAATATAGAGAAAAAAAACCTGCAAGTTGTTTTTTTTTTCTCAATAAAGCTCTGCAAACCCCCAAGTTCCATCACTACTTTGCCTGCAGTTGTGGGGATTGATTTCCAAGATACAGAGGGTCACAGTCTGTCTGTCCCTCCCCAGGCACTTACAGCCGTAGAGGATGAGCCTGTCAAGTGCACAACTGCACAACAATAGTGGACAGTCCTGTGTCAAGCAACTACTCACAAAAGCAAACTTAGGATTTGAAGAAAATGGCTTCTTCCTCCACTATACCAGTCACTCTGCTGATATGGTAGACCCTACATTTGCCTCTAACCAGTAGAGAACATAGTCTTCCGAGAACTTTCAAATCCCCGTGTTTCCCCCGGTCACCTTTGGTGATGTTGACCTCACGGATGCTGTAGCCCTCGCGCAGCCGAACTGAGACAATGCTGACGAGGTCAGCGTGCACCTCCTTCTCAGTGTGCTTCTTCCTCCGCATCGCCAGGGCAGGGTTGCTGCTCGCAGACACCAGGTGCTCATTGAACAGTCTGTGCTGGGACACTGCAAAGAGCAGAGATGGGGTTCATGAGGGAGCAACTCCCCTGCTCCTCATCCTGCAGTTAATGGCCCTCCCAAAGTGCTTTACAAAAGGGGCCAGGAGCTCTCGCTGGCCTGCAGAACAGTACATCCTTCAGGCCCCACTTACACCCACTCCTGAGCCTGCAAAGCAGCAAACAGGTCTGCTGGCATGGCCAAGGGGCCTACGAGAGGGGAAACATGGGGTGTCAGGTCCTGCTTCCTCTGGGACAGCCTTTGTGACAAGGTAGGCATTGGAGTTAGGCATTCAGCCTAGGCGGGCAGAAACTGCACAGCTGTCGCACCGGTCACACAGCAAGCTTTGGAGCTTTACCCCTTTCCCTGGAAAACCTTGAATTCCCAGGTGCTTTCTAAAAGCCATCAGGATGTGGAAGTCTTGAGTTTAAACCATTAGCAACTGATCTTTTTAAGACTCAACACTTCCAAGTCCCAGACAAGCTCACTTCAAACTTGTCACTGTATGTGGCTTCTGTGGCACCAGCATACCACCAGGGCACGACAGGGAGTTTCCATGTGTTACTGGTAACTGATGTCTCCTGGCAGTCTCGGGCACTAACATTCCCAGTATAACCACAGCCTCGGGGAGCGAACCCAGGGAGAGGTGCTGTAAGACGCCCCTCTGCTGGAAGGGGGACATGCACATTTCTCACCGCAGTAGTACTCGGGATTCAGGGACTCCCCGGTACGCAGGAAGGAGTAGAGCAGAAATGCCTTGTGGTACACGTTCAGATCCAGGCTCAGGGGATCCAGCTCCGGGCACGTGGACAGATAAGCACCGAAAGTGGCCATGGCGATGAATTTCATCAGTTCCACATTAGGAACATGGCCAAAGCTGCAATCGTAGGAGTACACACCACCCACCTGTGGGATGGATAAAGAAGGTATATAAGGGAGGACAGCAGTGCCCAGGACAAGGCAGAGGACCAGTAAAGGCCTCGAACAGGCAGAGAACTCCCCTCTTGGCCTCTGGAAGTGAATGCCACCACCAGCAACCCACCTTCCTCCCTCAGCAGCCCCCCCACTCCGTGTTAATGGCAGACATACCTGTACAAAGGAGCAGGCCACTGTGCCACTGCGGAGCTGGTTGAGTAAAGTCTCACACACGGCCACATCAGGGACACTTGTCACACCATCCGTAATTATTATTATACCTGTAAACAAAGCAGCATCTTAGTGCATCTTCCATCTCAACCAGTTACCATTCTCCCAGTATATCCACCGGAGATAAAATTTAGGCAGGGCAAAAGCAGAAAGGAAAACCCTGAGGTTGGTTTAGAGCTTCCAAGGATATCTGGAGCTGGTAAACTTCCCAGCAAGATACAGCGAAGGATTCAGGCAGGGCTGTCCCGAGCAACAGTCACAGCTGTGCTTCCTCACAAACTCCCCAACGCTGTCACCGTGTTCTCCCTGCTCCCCACAGCTCACGCATAGAACGCAGAGCAAAAGCTGCTGTTGAAATTTCGTCCCTAACAGAAGGGTCCACGCACCAGCCTTTATGACATTAACCTTAGCCTAAGACAGGAGGAATACAACCCCTTGCAAACAACTGGGCAAACCTTAACTCAGAGGACAAAGCCAACCTGCGCTGGAGTTGGAGGGCAGCAGCTGCAGTGCCAGGATCCCCTGCCGCACCATGCTGACGAGGCCAACGTCAGCAGTGACGACAGACACGCTGGGCTTCCTCCCAGATGGCTCCTGCACATCACTAGGGCTCTCCTGGCTCACGGGTGACAAATCCACCTGGAAAAGTAAAAGAAGACCCACAAGGCCCCACAGGGCAGACTTCAGCCCAGCTTTAGTACTTACTCTCCCAAACAGCCTTCAGTATAGCAGCCCTGTGGTACCACAGCCCTGGAGCACTTCAGCAGACACCACTTGCAGCTTTAATGCCCAGGTGCTCTCAAAGCCCACTCGAACAGCTGGGCAGGGCTGCTCAGGGATGGAGGGAGGGGATAACATGCTCAGAGCTTTATTATAAGCTTCTTTCTCACAGAAGGGGAAAGATGAGACACTTTGGGGTCACTAAAGTTCTTCTGCAGAGCAAAGCAGTTCCCAATCAAAGAAAGGGTTTTTTTTCCTTGTCATTTAGTAGAAGCTGCAGCTTATTCAGCACGAGAAAGACTGGAGAGGCAGAGCCAGCTACATCTCACTTATGAAGCACTGCAGCAGATGGGGTAAGGAGACTCATAAAGACAAAGTCTAGTGCCCATACATTTAACTCTTTTCAAGCAGCACTTATTATGCAGTGCTGATATAAGCAAATGCAGGCAGGCCCTTCCTGCATCTTCTATGAAAAACAGCCCCCAGGCAAAGACTGAAATTTGTATAATTACACTGAGGAAGAACCTACTATGTTCACAGTCCCCTCATCTCCGGAAGGCTCTGGTTAATCAACCCTGTAATAAGCTATTCCTTCATTTTCACTGCTAATACAGAGAACAGGCATGACCCTCCCCTGCAATGCTACAGATGGTTGGAGCTGGGGGAAGAAAATAATAACTAACTAAACTTTTGTTCTGTACAAATGGTGTCAGTCTGTGGATGTAAGAAAAAAAAAAACACCTGACTATCCATCACTTTAATTTGCCAGATGCCTTCCATTCAAAGACTTGTTGACAACTACACAGCAACTTCAAAATTAAAAAGTTTCAGTCCCTGCCCTTCCCCTTGGGCCTCCCACCTCCACCCCCACAGCCTGTAGCAAGACTCACCAGTCCCTCTGGCCTCCAAGTGTGTCTCCTTCCCCCATTTGCATGGAAGAAGTTATAGGGTAGTTTACCATAAGAGAAACACTGCAGCAAGCAGGAATGCATACAAAATACCACAAAAACTCAAGCTGGACACACTGGTAAAGGTATTTACTTCCTCCAGTCTTCTTTCTGTTCCATAACTGACAGTCTTAGCATTCAAGATACAGATTTCAGCTAGAATATGAGACTTGAAGCACCTCAGATATGCAACTACAACAGATCATCAGTAGTCCCTGGCTCATCTGATTTTGAGACTTTTTTTTTTTTTTTCTTTTTGCCTGAACTCTAACAACTAATGCTAAATAAGGACTAAATAACCTCAGCCAGGCCAATAATGCCTTAGGCTGCAAGAAGGGTGACCATGGATACGATTGTAACCGCCACATGAGCAAGGGGGTATCACAATGTAACCTTCACATTCTTTATTTCCAAGATCAGGAGAGATCAGCTTGATGAAAGATCCATAGACATTCTGAATCTCTACACAATCTCACTTTTAACTTCATTCTAGTGCTACCATTAACTTGCTGATACCTATATCTATGGTGACTAAATAGAATCACAGAAGGTCTTTCGTTGGAAGAGACCTTCAAGATCATCCAGTCCAACCTTCAACCCAATACTGAAAGCTCACCACTAAACCATGTCCCTGAGCATCAGGTCCACATGCCATTTAAATGCCTCCAGGGGTGACTCCACCACTGCCCTGGGCAGACCATTTCAATGGTTGGTAACCCTATCAGTGAAGAAATGTTTCCTAATATCCAGCCTAAACCTCCTCTTCTCCAGACTAAACAACGCCAGCTCTCTCAGCCACTCCTCACAGGACTTGTGCTCCAGGCCCTTCACCAGCCGCACTGCCCTTTTCTGGACCCACTCCAGCACTTCTATGTCCTTCTTATGGTGAGGGGCCCAGAACTGAATGCAATATTCAAGGTGTGGCCTCACCAGTGCCGAGTACAAGGGGACAATCACCTCCCTATTCCTGTGGCCACAGTGTTTCTGACACAAGCCAGGATGCCATTGGCCTTCTTGGCCACGTGCTCACACTGCTGGCTCATATTTAGTTTGCTATCGATCAGTATCCCTGGGTCCTTTTCCAGCTTACAGCTCTCCAACCACACATCCCCAAGTCTGTAGCTTACCACGGGGTTGTTACGACCCAAGTGCAGGACCCGGCACTTGGCCTTGTTGAACCCCGTGCAATTAACCTTGGCCCACTGATCTAACCTGTCTAGGTCCTGCTGTAAAGCTTCCCTACCCTCTAGCAGATCGACACAGCCACCTAGCTTGGTGTCATCTGCAAATTTACTGAGACATCTGTGACAGATTTCCAATATTAGAAACTGCACTGGCTATGCATTCAGTTTCATGGACAATTTTCATGGTAACAAGGCAGTATTTTCATTCAGGAAAAGTAAGGAGAGTCAACGGCATATTCACAGCTATTTATAGATTAATGATATGGGCATAATCACCTCTCCTACCATCTTCTTCAAAGATAAAGCACATCTTACAGTTTGTGCCATGACGTACAAGAAGTCAGGCTGCTTTACTGCATAATAATCTTGGGGTAGGTAACCATTCTCATCATTCCTTCTCTACGCTTACCAGTTCAGCTTTCCTCAGTGTTCACATCTCATTACTGGATCCCACAAAGTTATCTTACAAACTGATTAGCTGTTCATTCTCCAGACCAGTGCCACTGTTCCTCTTGCCACCCCAGAGGGGCCTGAGTGCAAACCTCCAGGGAGCCAAGGGACCCCAGCCAGCTCCACCCTCCTTACCTGCGGTTTGGGCTCATACTGCTGCTGGAGCATCTCTGCCACTTTGTTCTCAAAGGCACAGAGCTGCGTGTAAACTTGGTGCAGAAAGGCCTCTCGCTTCGTCTCATCCAGCTGACAGCCCTGGAATAGTACCTGGCCCAAGGACACGCATATCAGTCATCAAGTTGAGGTTTTATAGCACCAGCCCCCAAAACGATTCACAGGAACACAGTTCTGCCCAGTGAGGTTCAGACATATCCCTGAGAAAGCACAGGTACAACACCAGTCTCTTCTTACTACTCCTGCTCAGGGCAAACTGTCTGTGAGCAGCAGCGTCTCATGGCATCTGCTGTGCACTCTGCAGCAGGTGCTAACCCAGTCTCCTTCTTGGGAAAAAAATTTTTACTTCATTTGCCTTCTTTCAGGATAAGCTGCTGTCAGGAGAAAGTGATGCAGGATCCCTGTTAGAAGCCACTGGTCTGGTGTTTCTAAGGAAGGCCTGTTTGCTTTAATCTAACTCACCTACAGATCGACACAATTATCTTCCAGTAAGTGGCTGGATAAAGGAACAGCAAATTGAAATAAAGAAAAGAGAAAATTAGACTGGACATTACAAAAGAGGCTGAGTGATGTGAGAGAGGCTCAGTGAGCCTGCCACCACAGATTCTCCCCAAGCCGACAGGCACGGCACTTGTGCTTACAGATGTCCCCATTGTGCAGGCAATTTCTGTCCACAACCAGACGGCAAAGACGACACAACATGTAGACAGAGAACTCAATGGACGGGCAGGACACTGCATGTGATCCACATCTCCTCAGCCTCAGGTGGGCAAGACCTCACAGTGACGTAGGAAAAGTCCATGATTACAATACAGACAGGTTTTTCCTGGACCAATGCTTTTTCCTCCGTAAAGGGAGCACAAAGCTCATCCAATTGTATCCCGAGATGACAAGTCCCGGCATCATACAATAAATGTGTCTTTAGAGACATTCAAAGAAGGAAAAGATACCTGCTTCAGAGTGCTCGATATAGTGTAAATAGGGGAGATACTGAGGCAAAGTGTGATGGTGTCTGTGGGAGAGCTGGACAAGATGACACACAAAAACATCACTGGAAAATGGAGAAATTCCTGCTATGCTTGCTTTGCAAGGACCCAAGAATGGACCAAAGCAAGGACCACACTCTTCAAGCACTGTACAGCCTACAAGAGGCTGAAGCCTTGCACAAGGCTTGGGCAGAGGCAGGCTGGGAAGAGAGAGGGAGGGAACAAGCATAGACTAACAGGCTCCTCCTGTTACCACCCACTTTCCCTGGTACTAGCAAAGGGATGAAATACACCATCAGAAACGTGAAAATACTGCGAGGTGGAAGGGATCTAGGATAATCTTTGAAAACCACATCGGCACCATAAACCAGACTTCAATCGTGCCTTGGCTCATAATGATAATCTCACTACTGGGGCCAGCTGCTCTCTCCAGCAAGGAGAAATATATTCACACCAGCGCAAAAAAGAGAACGAGGTTTGTACAAAGAGGCAATTATCCTTGAATAAACCACCGCTACACAGTTGAGGTAGGCAGGCGGGCTTTTGGGCATGACAGCTCTTCTGGAATGCTTCAAGCTAATTACAGCAGGCCAAGAAAAATTAGTCAATAGAAATTTAAAAAAGAAAGAAAGAAAGAAACAAACAAACAAACACCAAAACGAGCAGCACACATTTGACACAAAGGAAACATTGCCTGTTGCCCAACTCCGACTCGGTACCTGCAGGCAGCATTCTCTGCTGGGCCCTGCTCCCCCAGCAGAAACCTCCGCTTCATGCCCAGAGAGAAGCCGCTCCCATGCCCACCCCTCCCCCCCCTTGCACCGGGACACACCAGCGCGGGACATCTGCGGCGTCACAGATGGCAGAGCCCAGCTAAGCATGGCCCCGCTCTCCTCTGCCTTCACAGGAAGCCCAGGCACGCCAGGGAAGAGGCTGAACTGTACCTGATGGGACTGCAGGCCAATGATGGAGGAATACGCCTGGATAGTGACAAAGATCTCCGGCTGGTAGATAATGTCTGAACCAGGGATACGAAAGGGTCTCAACAATCCCACCAGGCATCGCGAAAGGGCGTGAAACACTTCATCAAAAATTATCTCCCCTGTTGAGTCATCCTACAGAAAGAGAGAAAGGGAACAGCTTTTTATCCTTCTGGGACTTCCAATCTCACTGCTGGTTGCCCCAGCACGCAGAGTCACCAACAAACATCTTTCTGCAATGGCACCTGGCTTAAAATGATAGCTCCCCGTAAACAAAAGTCACACATAGAGCACTCAGCAGAGGAATCTGCCATCAAGCTGCCCAGCTAGGAGCACCACACGCCTCCCTCCTGGGAAAATAGGACTTCTGCAAAAGTTAAGACTAACATAAAGAGGAATAACCCTTCTTAGCAAATAGAGCCTTTTAACGCAGAACACCCCGAAGAGGCAGTTTCTGCACTTACCACAATCCCTGTGGAAGGGCTCAGATCAAGCTCAATCACAAATCGGTACTGTCGAGCCAGGAAGGTGACCCGTGTAGAAGGCACAAGGAGATAGGGCCTGGGCTGGACAGGCTCATCTGGCTGCCACCCATTCGGCAAGATACTGAGAACATCAAGTTCATTTTCTGACTTTACCTACAAGAACAAGTAAAAGGTACAGGAGGAGATGTCAAGCCAAGCCAAAGGAAGAATCAGAGAAAGGAACTGGGTTAAGAGCTCCTGCAGGGACCAGCTGCTCACAAGTGGCACAGAATCAGCGTGCCACAGCAGGCCGTAGTGACACCACCCAGCCCTGGGCACCAACTTACCAGCTCCGGCCATATGCTCCTGGTATGTTAGAGGGAGGCATTCCGTGTAGAAATGCCTTTC
>WUAM01000359.1:13529778-13550841 GCA_024336885.1 Actenoides hombroni | reverse complement strand
CTCCGTGGCGGGGCCCGGTCCCGCGTTGCCGCGCGGCCTGTCGCGGGCGCCCCGGGCTCCGCGCGGTTCGGCTCGAGGCGGTGCCCGGCGCCGCTGCCGCCTTGAGCCCGGCCCCGGCGGGGGCTGCGGCCGCCGAGCGGCGATTCCTGCCCGTTCTCGGCCCCGGGCCCGCACGCAGCCGCGGCTGCAGCGGCCCAGGTGGCAGGCGGAGCTCTGCCCCGAGCGGCTGGTGCAGCGCTTTGCTGTGTGGCGGGCTGCTCTGGCCGCACGGTCCGGGCGGGTCCCTGGGCGCCTCTGCCCAGAGTCCCCGAAGCGAAGGGCGCCTGTCGCCGGCTTGGCTGCGCCGCTGGCCCAGCGGCCCGTGCCCAGGAGAGTTGTGAGAGCGAGATAAGCTACAGCTGTCGTTTTGGATAAACTATTGCTAGCACGGCCTTTGCGTTTAACAGTCTTGAATTAATTTTCATTGACGGGAGAAGGATCTAGTTACTTTTTGAAGCACTGTGAATTTTCAGGATCCGTAATGTCCGATGGAAAATAGCTGGGGAGGTTAATGGCAGTGTGGTTTGTTTGCAATGGCTGCCTGCTGGCTTCCCGCAAGGCTCCAAGTTGTCCCACCAGAAAGGAAAGTGCAAATTGTTTGTCCTGCAATTCCTCATCTCTAGGGTTTGTTATATTGGCTCTCCTTGTTTCAGCCACTTGCACATCCAAGTCTCTTTTTAACTGCTGCATCTCTCGAACTATTGAATATTTTTTGATCGTTCTTGTGGCCTTTATTTTTACATATTCCTACTATTGTCCCTCCAACTGAAAAGGTGATAGAGTGACACACAATATTCAAAATGCAAATGAGGCATGCATTTATACAATGACAACGATGCTTAGTTTTCTGTTTCTTTCCTGTTATTGCTTTTACTTCCTTAACTGCTTCTCAAGCCTTCAGCAGATGTTTTCATGGGTTGTCCTCAGAAAATCCTGAGATCTTGTTTCTGAGTGATAACGTTATCAGCTCAGAGAATGTCACTATGTATGGAAAGCCAGGATCATTTTGGGTTTTTTCCTGTTTTGCCACATGCGTTGCTTTACGTTTACCTACTCTAAATTTCACCATTACCTCTCAGTTGCTCCGTATCAGGAAGTCCTTCAGCAACCCCTTCGATAAGGCCCATCTTTATTACCACAGGGCAAATTAGTATTGCTAACAAACTCCTTAAAGCACTGCTTGAATGTGGCCTATGCCCATGAGCGGCACGGTGTTCCTTGGGAACACCATTTGGTCTTACAGCACGCGTGCTTTGTAGTGCTTGCATCTGCTTCCAGCTCTTAATAGCTTTGGAGAGAGCCTGCGGAAGAAGGAGGCTTAGAGTGCGCTGCTGCCGCCAGAGCAGTGTGTATGCAACGGGGTTCCATTCACCCTCCTGAGGTGCAGGCAGCGGGCCTGGTGACCCCTGCAGTGAAACACTGGCGCCCAGCCCAACTTGTCATACAGGCGTTCGTTAATCTGCATGCACAAACACGGTGCCCACAAACAGTTGGAGACTTCTTCATTGCCCAGTAACTGGCTAGTCCCATCACAAGATGGAGGAGAATGCTTGTGTCTCAAGGTGGAACGCCCAGCAGTCCACTCTGTGAAGCCACTCTATGGACTGGGAATCAAATTCTAACAAAGTTGACTCAGCTGTTTCTTCTCTGTTTCTTCTAAGGTGGTCAAGTGAAAGTGAAGTCTGATCAGTGGTTGCTGAAAAAAAGTCTATATTTTTGTCAAACTGTAAATAAAAAAAGAATCATCTTGTGTTCTCATGAACACAGAAGATACCTGATAATCTCTGCAGTGAAACTCACACTGGTCCAGTGTATTTAAACAGAACAACAACAATAGCAATAGCAAGTGTGCCAACAGCTTGAGTCACTCTGTTTTCCCAACCAGCATTCCCTTTCCACTATTTGATTGCTTTGTCCCACCCTCCTCATGGATTATGATTGTAAAGTTCTTGACTTACATGAGCCGTTCATTAGGGCTGGGTCTTTTAATTATATTTTGTGTAATGCTGTAGTATGAATGTTAGAATAGATAAGATTTTAGGGGGTGTTTGAAAGAGTCGAGGACGTGCCTCGGTGTCTTTGACAACAGATGCCCTGTCGTGACAGCTTGTCTGTCACCATCCTCCCTTACCTGTGGGTGTGAGACGAAAAGGTGAACAATGTCATCCGGAGCAAAAGGCGGGAAGTGACGCGTGCGTGTGTCAGCACATGTGGGCTCTGTCATGGCAGGGCCTCCCACAGCTGGTAAAGCACAAGTGGAATAGGAGTTGACTGTTTCTTTTGCAGCTGAAAGTGGCACTTTGGCAGCAAGAAAGTAAAGAATGAGGTGAAGGGCAGAAACTGGAGTCTTTAGGCCATGGACCTGATACTCATTTTACAAAGAGCTGTTCTGGATGAGGACATCACCGTGTCCACATCTGCTGTCAGAAAAGGGCAAGGGAATTCTAGTCTGCTTTGAGTTGAGTTAGCTTAAATGACTCACAAAGGTGACATGAGGTAACTTGGATGACTTTGCCTGATGTAGTAAAAAGCAAATGTAACTGATAATGTCTTCACTACACTCATCTAGATCTTAAAGAGGACAGTGAGCCAAGGGTTCGTCTCAGGCACAAGTTCCTTGCTGAGTATTTCAACCCAAGGAGAAAGGGTTGGTGTGAAACTGAACAGGTTTTATCCTGAGTCTTTGTTTGCTTCCCCTGAAAAGGAGGTTCTCTGGAGGAGAGATTGGACTGTGGATGCAGGTGGTGGATCCACAACACCTTGGAAAGTTGTTAAGCTTTGTCCTCACCCTTTGTCTTCCTTTCCTTGTGTTTTAGAGAGAGGAGAAGCAGCTGGAGCTGACCCTGGAGGCACTCATCAGTCAGGTAGCTGACCTGAAGAACTCCTTGGTCAGTTTTATCTACAAGCTGGAGAACGAGTACGACCGCCTCACATGGTAAGTAAGGTATCTCACAGAGCTGGGGGCATTGTCAGTCATTGCTGAAGCCATTCCAGACTTGGCTCAAAACACCACAAACTATAATTAGAAACCATTACCCCATTGTCAGTAGGTTTAAATTTGCTTTTCATGTTTCTGGTGGAGGGACCACTACACATCTTCCATCAGAAAAACAGTTGAAATCCATTAAATCCACTGAAATCCATTAAATTACACTTGCATCTGCAGTGGCTGCAGGCTTCTCAGGCAAAATATCTTAGAGAACCACACACACTGTAAAATGAGCAATGATTCTTTCTGCATTTCTTGACGTTTCTGGTTCCAGTTTAAACCGAGCTCTTGTATTTTGCTGGTTTTGCATGTTTTACCAGACAGTTAAACAGACTTGCAAGGTGGCATTCTCTTCCTGATGAAGCATAAAGGTGTTATAGCTGCAGCTTAATAGAGTATCTTAGTGTCTGTCACTGCAGCAAAGCTTTGCAGGCAGGCAGTGTTTATACTTCATGTTGCAGAAGGCAGAAGAGGTGATGAATTCCCCAGAGGCAGCAAGCTGAAGGGCACCTCCTTGACAAGATTATCAGTTATGTTGCTTTATTATTGCTCAGTCTGGATAGCCAAGCTATAAATACTGTCTCTCCTGGCTGTACTACTTAGGAGTTAAATTGT
Organism: Actenoides hombroni; assembly: GCA_024336885.1. Lineage (NCBI taxonomy): Eukaryota > Metazoa > Chordata > Aves > Coraciiformes > Alcedinidae > Actenoides > Actenoides hombroni. The sequence continues at coordinate 13,547,198 of WUAM01000359.1, read as the reverse complement.
TTCTCAGACCTTGCTCTAGAGTGGCACTGGGAGAGTTGGTGAGAAGGCAGGCATTGCTTTGAGTGTTACTGCAATCCCAAACAACTGCCAGCTCCAGTGGTGCTACTTGTAATGTCCCTGAGCTATTTGCAGCATTTGAGCTATTTTCAGTAGGGACTGGAATTTGTCCATACCTGCACATTCTGCTCTGGGTTTTACTGCTTACTGTCTGGAGAAGACCAATTTGGGGATTAATAGTTTTATTTCCTCAGTCTTCAAGCATTTGAGTGAAGAAGAGATAAAAGCCATCTGGGACATCCCTTTCCATGTTCTGTCCTCTTTATTTGCTTTCCTAGGCCTTCAGTTCTGGACAGCTTTGCGTTGCTCTCAGGGCAGCTGAACACCTTGAATAAAGTACTAAAGCATGAGAAGACGCCACTTCTGCGAAACCAAGTTATCATACCTCTAGTGCTATCTCCAGACCGTGATGAGGAGATCATGGTAAGAAATTTTCCTCTGAGTGTTGGCCCTGTAGTATCAGAAAGTGCTTGTATATCTGCTCCAGTTTGGCATTCCTCAGATCCAGGTGTAGAGAAAGAAAAGGTCATGAGTAGTTCTGCCTGGGAGCTGCTTTGCTGGGGGCTTTCACATGCAAACCATTGCAGTGGATACACTTTACAGGAGGTGTTCCCGTTCACAAATATTTTATTTTCATGACATCAAGGCTGAAAGAGATGGTGTCTTGTTGTGTGAGAGGTCTCCTTGCAGGCTCCTGGTTTTCTCTGCTGTAGTTGTGCTGCTTCTGTCAGACATCTGCATCTAGTTGTGCGCTGTTTGTCATCTGACCAACAAGGTGTGTGTCACAGAATCTCAGGCATGCTCTAGCAACGTTTATTCTGTGCTTAAGTGAGAAAACATTTCAACTGATCGTGGCCGTGCTGGTGGCATTGCACTCCAGACCCTGTGGGTTTCTCTGACTAAACAGGCACAATGATGTTGTGCCAGGCAAGTTGTTGAAACTTCCTAATGCTCCCCAGATCAAGGTTTCCCCACAGCCTTGTTCCAGCACTATGGCCTGTGCTCTGCTCTTGACCTGAGTGCTGGGCTGGAGGAGGAGGCTCTGAATGTGGGACGTTGTGTTGCAGCGGCAGACGGAGGGGCGTGTGCCGGTGTTCAGCCATGAGGTTGTGCCTGACCATCTTCGAACTAAGCCTGACCCTGAGGTGGAGGAGCAGGAGAAGCAGCTGATCACAGATGCAGCTCGAATTAGCCCTGATGTGGCACAGGTAGGTGAAGAAGAGTTTGATACTTCTGCCTCTTAGTTCTAGGGCACAAGAAGCCTTTTAACTCTTCTTCCTTCACCCTTCCATCTGACAGTTTTCTTTTTTGCTGCATCCTTTTCTGTCTGAGACTTCTGCAGCTGTGACCCTAGCTGAGGTTTTATTTCCTCCACAGTTACAGAAACCAAGGGTATCCAGCCTCCTGTCTGTTCACAGGAGGTGCCATCAGATCAGTCAGAAAAAGCTGAAGGCCATCCCATCCCCATAGCACCCTCCTGCATGGATTAGCACTGGACTCTATCTAGGCACTGCTACCAAAATGCTTATGGTTGGTTGCACAGACCCTGCGAAGAGAGAGCTTGTTTGTTTACCTTGATGACTCGTACTGAGTTGGAGCTATCCTGACAGTTTCTAATGGTTTTCATTTTGCAGAAACAGATCCAAAGTCTGAACAAAATGTGCTCAAATTTGCTGGAGAAAATCAGTAAGGAGGAGCGTGAATCTGAAAGTGGAGGTATGTCACTGAGGTGGAAGTGGGGTACAGGGTCCAAGCAGCAGGCCTGAGAGAGTAGTGGCAAAATGGGTAAATCAGAGAGCATGAAGCATGGGAAATGCAGAAGAACAGCATAGATGAAAGCATTCCACGAGATGCAAGATTGGCTTTCCTGGAGCTACCTAATTTGAAAAGGGGTCCTGTGGGAACAATGAGTCCTGCTTGTGTGACCTATGCATTGGCATACTCCCCTTTGAAGAGGTGCTAAGTGTTTACCAAGAAAACATCCCAATCAACTTGGATTGATAAAAATAGCTGTAAAAATGCAATGGCAGTGAATGGGAAACCCCTTAGCTGTGTTCTGAATGAGTCCACAGCATGTTTATTGTCAGGTTTTTGTGTGACATCCTCTAGATGATGGCTGCTTCAGACTCATGGTCAACCTTTTCTGGTTCTGACTCTGATCTGGACATCCATATTTTATTGGTCTCTGCCTGCCATCAGCTGTTCACTATTGATGGTAGTGCTATGCACATCTCTAAAAGGTAGGGGTGGGGGTTTTTTGTCATCTTTGACACATTGAGTAAGCAAGGACCCAAGCACAGGTTCTGTCTGGTTTCCAGGATTAAAAGTATAACTGGGCACATGTGTGGTAGAAAAACTTGTAGACACCATGCTACTCATGAGTGTCCAAAAGGGGATGTTGCCCTTATTTATCCAAAGCACAGTGCTTGTTACCTGCCATAGGATTCAGCATGGAAGAGCCTTTAGTGGGAACATTCTCATGGGCATGGAGGAGTTGGGTCTCTCTGTCCTCCTTCCCTGAGCAATGTATGCCCTGCTCTTGGTGGAGAAGCTCTTGGATCACCAGTGCCCCTGCATTTTGCAGGTTCTTTGATCCTGCTGAAGCTCTTGTAGGACAGCTTGTTAGAAGCTGATCTCTGTTACATGCACCAAAACGGCAGAAAGTTCAGGACCAGCTATGCTACTTTTTGGCTTGATTGCTAAAATACTCCAAAACCACTTATTTTTCTACAGGTTTACGACAGAACAAGCAGACTTTCAACCCTGCAGATACCAATGCACTGGTAGCAGCAGTGGCCTTTGGGAAAGGACTGTCAAACCGGAGACCCCCTGGCTCTGGAGGATCTGTCCAGTCAGGCCAGCCAGGAGCAGGTGCTATCATTGCAGGTGCTTCAGGCTTGCAGCAGGTCCCAATGTCAGGTGCACCAGCTCAGCAGCAGCCGATGCTGGCAGGAGTGCAGATGGCACAAGCAGGACAGCCAGGTAAGGAAGTTGCATACCTGAGAGCGATTGAAATATAGGGAGCAAGAAAGACAAATGCAGATGTAGAAATTCTTCCCTAGACACTTTTTAGATGTACCCAAGTAAGAGGTTCCTCTCTGGCCTTAATAGCATGAGTTAGGTTGTAACAGTGGAGTAATACCTGCTTAAAATTGGCTCAGAGGTTGAAATGGATCCCAGCCATCCAGCTTCAGCTTCTTAACTCACACTGCAATGCCATTTTAATAACAGACTTAGTGAACGTGGGAATCAGTTTGGAGGGAGATCACAGTGTAGTTGTGCAGGGTTCTATACTGGGGGTTTTGCTGATAATGAGTTATCTAAGATAAGAAAAAAACAAAAGCCAGGTGCAAAGCATCCCAGAAGGATTTCATATACCAAATAATTTCACTTAATAATAATAGATTACATTTGTATTAAATAGAAAGAGAAACACAAGGGCATAGGAATTTGAGTTTACATGTCCAGCACCTGCACACTAAACCTAGTTACTTGTATTTGGGATCTAGATACATGATATAATAGTTCTGTAAAGATATTATTTGAATCTTCAGTTGGGACAAAGCCGCCCCAAATGTTAGGAATGACTAGAAAAGGAACAGAGAAACAGAGGATAGATATCATTGCGCTGTTGTATAAATCCATTGGGCACCCACACCCTCAATGTTTTGTGTGGTTCTGATCTCTGCTACTGGGGATAGCTTTGGAGTAGGGAGAAGAAAGTATGGAAGCCAATAAGATCTCTAACTGCATACAGCAGGTGAATAGCGAATGATTGTTCACTGTTTCCTGTGATACAGAAGGATCAATGAAAGTGCACCAATTAAAATATCAGCTTGTGGCTTCAGAATACAAGGGAGTTACTTTTCTGAATGCTAAATAATTACACTGTAGAGCACATTGCCAAGTGTGTGATTATAGATAAAGTTTATATGAGGTGGAAAAGTAAGTAGGTATATTTCTGGATGAAAAATCAGTCAGCAGTAGATCTTGAAGATGCCATATATGACTGCCAGGTACCTCAGCCACAGTACATTAGAAGCTGAAGGGGTATTCTGCAGAGATACCACTGCAGGCTTGCCCCTTCTGGTATTGCTCCTGAAACGTCCTCTGCTGTCAGGAATGGGTTTGGCCTGGGGGGCTACAGGCCTAACTCTCTACTGTCATTCTTATGTTCATGTTAATTGAGATTTTGGGTATCAGATATCCTAATGGATGTTTTCATATCTATATAATGACTGTTGTTCAGAAATGAACTTGTGCAACAGTATTAATCCCAATTTAATGATGTATTTATGTAAGTTAGAAAGTCATTTCCACTGTGATTTGTAAACAAAGAAGGCCCCTGTGATTTCTGGCTGCATACCCACAAATGCTATCTCCCGGATGTACAGCAAGCAGCATGCACTGTAACAAGCACTTGTCCAGCCTCTGTTACCAGGAAGTTTGTTTTCTGTAAAAGCAGCTATACTGGGTTTCACCAAAGGCCAATCCCACTATCCTGCTTTTGATAGTAGCCATAGCTGAGGCTGGAAGACTGTAAGAACAGAGTATATCCTAACAGCAGTTGTTAAGGAATTTTGAGCCAGAGTTTGTTTTGAGACTGATTGTTATCACTGAAGTGATATCAGATTGCCTGCCAACCTGCTTTGGGTATGTTTGAGAAAGTTTTTAGCCATTCGCTCATCAAATCTTTTCTCATCCTGCTGCACTACAGTTTTAATTTTCAGAAGTTGTCCTTTTCTTCTGTTGTATTTTGAACACACATTCCACTTTCTGAATAAGTGTTATTTGAATATCCCTCTGTGCTGCTCTTTAATCTCTTTTTGTTATTTTTCTGATCATCTTAGTTTTGTCTAGCACTGTACACTTCTTGTAAGCTGCTAGTACAATGTCTTTGAACACACTCCCATGTGTGATTCTTATCAGCAAAGAGTAATAAAGCCCAAGAGTTGGATGCCGTTAAGAGAAATTAAGCTTAGTAATTTAAATATATGCCCTGACTATAAAGCAAGCTACATGGAAGGGGATACAGGTGCTTGTGTTTGCCTCACTGAAACATAAGTGGAGATCACCCTGGGTACTTCTGTGAGTGCTGCTGCCAGCACTTTGTGAGACTGAACAAGTCCTATGCTCCTGAAAAAAGGCTTGTTTAAGGTGGTACAAGGATAGAATCTGAGGGGATAGCAAGAGGACACAGGAATTGTCAGGGAGATTTCTCAACAGAGAAAGATACCAATTTGTAGAAGAGGTTGATTGCATTAAGTCAGAAGCTGGAAGATGCTGTAGAAGGTAAATCTAATGTAGTACCTGGATTAGAACAGGAAAACCCCAGAAGGGGTTGTTGTGAGTCCAAGGAAATGTACTCTCATAGAGCTGATTTTGCACTGCTTTTACTTTTTCTTTTTTCTCTCTCCAGGAAAAATGCCGAGTGGCATAAAAACAAACATCAAATCTGCCTCAATGCATCCATATCAGAGATGAGCAGAGATCAACCAGAGCCAGGGAAGAGCAGTTACCAGCATTGTTCGTGCTCCAGCCACCACACCTGGATTCCTTCTAGGTCTTCCAAGTCCCTTCACCTATCCACACACCGTATCCAGGGAGATAGAGGTTACAAGGCCCTTCCTTGAGTTTTATTTAGTGCTTGGTGGCTTGTGTGGAGCTGCTCCTGGCCACGTCTGCTGGATGCAAGTAATTTTCTGTTCAATCAGAGCAGAGGACTTTGCTTCTGGTATTGATCCCACTGTCTTAAGGTCTGCCCTGGAGGACAATAACCCTTTCCTGATACAGAACCTGAAGAGCTGCATGGAGCACTCTGTTCATTGTTTTCGTTTGTTCACTGGTGACATTTTTTCTTCACTCCCTCTTGTTGAATAAAGACCTTGTTATGCATGCTATAAGGCACCCGTGTCCATCTCTCTGGTCATAAGGACTCTCGTTTCCCTTTGGGTACAGCTACAGAGCAGCTCCAATCTAAAATACACAGAAAATGTTGGAGGCCAAGTGCTGGAGCTGCAGGCTGATGGGTAAGGAACTGTTACAAAGTGAGTCAGCAGGGTACAAACATAAGCAGTAAACTTCTTGTTGATTGTAAACTCATTATGATTATTTCTCAGAAAGCAAAATAGTGGAAAAGGCTATTACAAAGTCCACAGCAAGAAGGCAGCATTTCAGGAACAGAAGCACGGAGCTTTTGCATCCCATCTGGATGTGATTTCACTTCCATAGTTCTCTGCTTCTGTGTTTCCTATAAAGATTTTTAGCTACCTCAGGATTAATTGGTCACTTCCACGAGGTATTTCCATCTGCTCAGGAGGTGGCACTTCTGAATTGGCCAGGCTGTGAAGTCTGGCCAATTTCTCTTTCAAACTGGGTATCGTGAAGCCATCCGTGTTCTACTTTCTGCCCTTGAGCTGTGCCATACAATCCCTCTGAGAATATAGGGTGGGGATGCAAGCCCACAGAGCATGCCAGTACATACAGCACTATCCTAAAGACAACTGTGTGCCTCTTGCTGCTCTTGCCTGGACTTCCCTTTTGACTTGTGGTGAAAGCCAGCACTGTATTTTACTCAATAGCATCTGTCAGCAATCTTATGGGTGAGGAAATCTCCACTCAGCAGATAACAGCCTGCAGCTGTTCTTGCACTGCTTGCCTCTCAGCTAATCAGGCCCAGCTTATCTGTGGAGGCTGTGGGCTGTTCTCCCAAAACAAAACCTTCCACAAAGCTGTGACTAGGCCAGTTACTGACCCATTTTGATGTGTGGGCCTTTGAAAAGCACTGAGCTGGGAAGTAGAAAGTTGAGCTGGAAGTACAAGCAGCTTACATGATAAGCAAAGCTGCTCTGCTACGAATGAGCCCAGCAACATGTCTGCAATGAAGGGCAGGAACCCAGACAGACTGATTGGATTGCTTTTTGCTCCCAATGAACACAGAGCTCCTGGCTCTCTCTGCTGTGAAGGCAGGGACGCGCTGCTGGCTCCATTTTGTGCAACTCCTGGAGCCTGATGGCAGGGGAGTTGGAGCCTGCAGGGCTGTGCCCTGTGATGGGCTGAGCACCGTCGGGACGGCTGTTGCCTGCTCCATCTTACATCCCTGTGCTGGTTAGGAAGGCAGAAAACTGTCAGAGGAACATGTGTCAGATTGCTTGCATTCACCATCCAAGCTGCCTCAGTTCTAGGGTGCTGCTTCACTTCATCCCCCAGACTGGCTTCCTTATAAAGCTAAACTGTCTCAGTGCAGGAGTGCTGGGGCCAGCAGCCAGCCGGAACGACCTGGGCAGCGTGGGACACAGGCAGAACACGGCTGCCTGCTGCCTATGCTAACCTGGCTCTCCCCAGACCGCCTCCAGTGGGGCAGGCCAGACCTTTCACACACTTGGACGGCAGGAAGGGAAATACAGGCAGGGTTTTTTTCCGTAGATTATAGAGCTGGGGAGGCCAGCTAGGCTTGCCAGCGTAACTTCCTGCATGACACAGGCTGCCCTGAATTAGTTCTTGTGTAAATTAGAGCACTGTTGTTAAGAAAACAGTTGAGCTTGAACAAATATGTCTCTGCTACAGTGGCCGGTAGATTGTTCTAAAAGTTGATTTTCTTATTGCACCTTATATTGAGGCTGCATTTCTTTAATTCCCTTGAAGTCACTGGATCTCCCCAGCTGGGGAATGAGCCCCTGCCATGTTAGTCCAGGGGAGAAGAGTTGGATATTATGATCAAGCTTCCTGATCCTTTTTTTACAATAAACTGAGCTGATGAAAGTCCCTTTTGCTTTAAGGCATATTTTCCATTTTCCAGTTCTTGGCTCATGTCCAAATCTTCTTATGCATCTGTGTCCTTTGGGACACTGGACTAGGACACGCTATTCTGATTGTGGGAATGGGAATTTCAAAAGCAGAGCAACTTGAAGATCTTACCCAGTTGTTGCCAGTGCTTGAATGTTTAAGCAGGGAACAGGAATGGGCCTTTTACCCATAAAATCACGGTGGAAACTCACGGTCCACTGCTTGTCACTGTGGCCTGCAAGTCCAACAGGGGTTCGCTGTACACGGTGCTCTGTCAGAATAGAAGCGCAGCCCTGCTGGGTCAGGGCAGGGCTGGGTCTGTGCCGCGCTGTGGCAGAGGCCCAACAGGCACTGGGGAAAGCACGCTCTCTCCTCACCCATGAGATGTGTGACCACACCGAGCCCTCTGGGCTTTTTTCCCTGTCTTGTCCAATCCCTTTTTGAACTCATCTCTTCCTGGTAGGATAATTTTGTCAGGGAGGAGGCTCAGACCCAGCAGCAGGGCGGGCACTGTAGGGCTGTCTGGGTCCCAGCTTGCATGCTGGAGTGCAATGGAGAGCATGGGCTTTGGTTTGTTTTGTCCCCCCCAGGCCTCCTCTCAGTACCTGTGAGGGTCTAGTACAGAGGATGGACACCTTTCCCTGCTGCCCAAGGACTCCAGATAGCTGGCGTGCCCCCAGCTCCCAGGACAGCATGCTTTACCCATTATGACTTTGTTTCCTTCAACGTCATCAGCTCTACATGATTTAGCACTCCCTGCTAGAAACACATCCTCGGTGCCAATGCCCCAGGGAGCATCTCCTCTGCTGCCTCGCACTTGGCCGGGTGGCTGCTGCTCTTGTTCCTTGGTTGCACACACACTGAGCCAGCCGGCTCATTCTCCAGCACCTAAGAGGACACAGTTCCACAAAAATGATCACAGTAGTTTGACAGGTTTTTTGTTCATAATCCCTGATGATTGGTATTTATACTTCTCTGCTTTAAGTCTTTCTTGATAGGATCACATATTTTTCAGTCATTATTTTGCATGGGATGACTATGGAATAGACACACCTGTTTACAAGGACATCCTGTTTATTTTTTTTAAATGCTGGCATAACATCAGCTTGCTTGTTCTCTGGAGCTTCTCCAGGCTTCCTTGTCTACTGGATGTCAGCATCAATCATTTGAATTTTTTAAAAGAGTTGTTTTGGGTTTTTTTCTTTTAAGTTTTGAGGTGTAGGATGCCCAGATTGCTGAGTTTTTAATATTTGCCTTATGCAAGTGTTGTTTAATATCTTCCTGAGTTACTGTTAGAGTGGAAAGTGTTTCACCCTTGTGACAAGGAATGCTTCATCTGGCTTCCTCCCAAATGCAGGAGTGAGATATTTATTGCCTTTCCTTCCTGCCCAGCGATCTGCAGTCTCACTGCTCCCAGCCCGTATCACGCACCAAGCTGTGCTGGGTAGTGCCTGCAGCCTCTCCTGCTGCTGCCCTGGGCTGCCGTGCCTCTGGATGCCGTGAAGCTCAGCATGGTGCCACCAACTCCCTGTGTCTCTCTGCATCCACTGATCAGCATGACCAACATCTGCCCCACGTTTGTTCTCTTGTCATGGATGTGCACACAAGTGTCTCGTTTAAAAAAGAAAAACATAACAATTTGGTTTTTTTAACCTAACAATCTTTTAAGTAGGTGTCATTAAGCCTTTGCAGTGAAGATGAAGTCTGTCAGGTTTAAGGGGAGATATGATTGAAAAGATCAGGAGGGCAGCTGAGGGAGGGGAACCTCTGCAGTTCTCTACTCTCCATAGCAAAGCCAAGGCAGGAAGGCAGGGTCTTGGCATGGACTGGGGGACTGGTTTTCATCCTTCTGCTAGGATGAGACCTTTTTGACAGAAACATCTGGGACCAAAGAAGAAGTCCTCTGGTGGTTGCGCTGAGGTAGCCTGAACACTTTTTCATGCTAAGAAGCATCATGATCGGGTGTGTGCTGCCATAAGATGGTAAGCCTAATTTTGCATCTGCATCGTTCCCAAAGCAGCTTCAACTCCAGCTCACAATGGAGAGACAAACACATGGAAACAGCAGCAAAATGTGCCTTAGAACTGGCCATTGGAAAGCTCAGAAACTGAAGGGAAAATGGCCAAGTGGTGGAAGCAGAAACCCCAGGTTGGCTCTCCACTTTCACCTGGGTCCTACCATGAGCTTGGTGGCCCCAGGAGAGCCAGAGCATGTCTACATGAAGACAGCTGGTGCCTACAAATGAATATACAGGTGCTTTGGAAAGATCCCATGAAGCTGCTTCTTCCAATTGAGTGCAATATACCTTCATCTGTCTTAGAAGCAAAAAGTTACTACTTTGTACCACACATAGTTGCTGTGGTAGTAAAAGTACGTGCTCTAGAGATGGGAGGTTTGCTTGTATTTGTATATATGCCATGAAAGTAGCTCAGGCTGATGTGACTCCACAGTTTATTTCTTGTCCTTATGATACTGCAGCTCTCTGGCTGGATCCATGAACAAAGCCTTGGTGGAAACCAGCACTTAGAAGTTAATGAAAACCTTCTGCAATTTGCTCAGGGGTAGCCCTGTGCATGAGGAAGCACATAAGAGTCATGCAAAGTGTGCTGGCTGGCTCCTCTGGAAGAGAAGCTTTTGTCTTCTGGGAATTTTTGTGTGTGTGTGTTTTTTAAAGAAAGGAAAGGACTGCCTGTATTTCTGATTGAAACACATATTTTCCGAAGTCAGGGAATCAAGAGCTGTGGTTCCTGCAGTGGCTATCTTGTTATTGCTGCTCAGATTCTGTCACTGATTTACCTGCTTGCCTTAAGGCTTCTCTCTCTGCTGTTGTGTCCAAGCAGCTTCTGCACTGAAATAGCAGCGGTGCCGAGGTCCCACTTGGCATGGCAGCTTCATCCCTCTGAGTAAAGACTGTGCCCCAGGGAACCTTTGCATTAGTTTTTTCACTAACTGTTTGCTGGCCATGCTTTGGGCCAAAGGGGCATCACTGCTGTTGTTGGGTGTTATTTCGAAGCTGCAGTATTTCCCAGGATGTTCCTCTTCTGAACCCAGACCTCCCCCTTCTATGGCTATTGCCAGGTGGCCTTGGTGGGACACGTCTGCCTCCCGCTGTCCTGTGCCAGTCCTGGGCTCTGCCTGCCGTGGCATGCAGCACAGAGGTGTGCTGCTTCTGTGGGAACTGGGCTTTGAAGCATGAGGTAGATGTTTATGTGGAGTTTATTTTTGGTAATGGTTCAGTACTGAAGTCAAGGTCCTGCTGTGTGGGATGGGAGAGATGGCTCTTGTCTCCTGCTCTGCTGCAGCAGTGTGGCAGGACTTCAAAGCACTGTCTAAAAAGCTAATGGCACTAGCTAATACAGGACCAGTTTGTATCCCCCCTGAGAAATGCATTCTGTGCGAGTGGGGCCAAGGAGCCATAATTTTGGCTGTCTTGTTTTTGTATATTTAGGTTCCCATGGGTATCACAGCAATAGGAACAGCCAGTCATCGTTGTAGCACAGCCTGTTTTGCTCCAGTCAGTGGAACAAAGCACCAGGTTCTGACTCAAGTGCATGGGGCTCTGGGGAAGCACACACATGGCATGTGCAGCCCCATGCCACAGAGCTTGGTGCTGGGCAGGGAACTGGGCAGCACAGGTCTGCAAGCAGGAGGAGACAAGCAGCAGGACCTGCAGCCCTGCGCTGCCAAAGCCCCACAGCAGCTGCTGAGCCAGAAATGACTCACATGAAGTCTCTGTGGGTGCAGCCACTGTCACTCTTGCCTGTTTGTATTCACTTGGGAATGAAAAAAATTGGAATTAATAGGAATGCTCCAACCACACTTTGAGCGTGCAGCTCCCTCTCCTTTGCTGCTTCATATCCTGTGTTCCCTGATGTCTTGCTGGAGCTCGAGGGCAAGATGCATGTCCCCATACACCACACAGAGGGCATCTGAGTAGCCTTGTGATGTTCACCATCAACAAGATTTGGAGAGGTATTTGCAGAAAGGAGGCCACCATGTTCTCTGCCCACTATCTCAGAGCAGTTTACTGCATATCTGTTTCCCTCCTGGTTATATCTGTCTCTTCAAGGAAGAACGGTTGCTCCTGGCTATCTGGGAGAAAAACTGCAGCCTCTCACCATGGGAGCTGCCCCACTGCTGCTCTCCCCTGTCCCTGTGCCCCTTGGACCTGCCAGGCAGGCATGGGAGCCCACAACAGGACCTGACACGAGTTCTCTTATCCCTCAATTTCCTTTTCCTTCCCAACCACCACGGGTCTCAGGGCATGCGCTGTGCTGCTGATGGCACCAGTGGAGAACACCAGAATGAGAGAAGATGCCAGGCAGGCTGGGAAGCATGGCAGCAACTGAGGAGCAGGCAGCGTCCCCCACCAGCCTGCAGCCCGGACAGGCAGGCAAAGCCCAGCCCCCGACTGGAGCTAAAACACAGCCTCGTTTCATGGCAAAACAATCCCTCTTTGTGTGGCCTGTGCTCCCAGAACAATCCTCCGCTCTGACAATGTCCCTTCTGTGGCTTAGTCCCTGCAGAGTGACCAGCAGCATGCTCAGCCCGATGCCTGGCAGCTTGCACCACAGCCCTGCTGCCCCGTGGGTGAGACGTGGCACCCAGGACCCCTGGCCTGGGCAGCCTCTGCTCACAACTTTGTGGCCACTTCAGATCAAGGCAAAGACTTCACAGAAAAGTCCTCAGCAAAGCCTGGATGGAGCACCTGGGAGGGGCTTTTCCTCTGGCTTTGTTTGCTCTATGGGGCTGCATGGCCCCACTGCACCACACATTAGGAGGGCAGCTCTGTGATAAAGTTGTGGAGTGTGGCTCATGAGTGTCAAGTCACCAAATCTGACTGTAATCCCAACTGCCTGCTGGGGTGGAGAAGTCAGCTGGCTTTGCCAAGCTGCTCTCTCACGCTTTGGGCAGTCTGGGACAGGCTGCTGGAGCTGATCAACTCCTGTGGGCTCTCAATCCTGGAGATAAAATGAGATGGCTTCATATGGAAAGGAAGATTTTTGGGATGAGCAGGACCAGAGCTTTCCCGCCACTTGCACTTTATCTCTTCAGGAGCATGTGCCCATGAGGCAGCCTTGAAAGCTTCCTGAGAAGGGGCAGTTTTCAGGTCCCTACCAGAGGCAGATCTCACAGAGCTGCTGTGGTTTTCTGCCATGGCACACTGCATGTGGGCAGTCACAGACACTGGCACTGATGACCAAGGACTCCTGTTGTGCTGTTTGTCTCGAAGACCTCAAACCTCCTGACCCTTTCCAGCTTCCCACCAGTGTGTTCTGGGCCTTGAGCTGACCCTGCTGTGACCACTGCCATGCAGAGGCACTGGAGAATGTGCTTCTCCAGGCTTTTAGTCTTCTGGAGCGCCTTACTCCAGCCATAACTCTGTTGCCTGTTCCCCACCCAGCATTTCTGTGGATTTGGAACAAGTATCCTTATTCCATAAAGTTATTCTGCAAGCCACAGGAACAAGTGGCAATGGTTCAGCAGCACCAGAGTGGGCTGAGACTTCGGTGTGTCTGTGCAGGACCCCAGAGTGTCACACACTGCTGGTGTGATGTCACCAGCCCGCAGAGGTGAGTATCAGGGTTCACGCTGGAGAGGCTGCTGGCTTTTATGCAGCTGATATGGAATTCTCATGCTGTCAGGAAACCGCCTGTGCTGCCCACCCTGGCTGGCAGGCAAAGTCCAGCAATTAAACCCAGCAGGGTGAAAGTCTGCCCTCAAAGCATCTGTGTTCCATTGCACCAGCACAGCACCTGCAAGCTCCTGGTGATGCTCCTACCTTCCCTTTTATGTCACTGTACGTCTTTCTCAGGGTGATGTTCTAAAACAAACCTACAGCATCATGTTAGAGCAGGCATTTCAGCAGGGCGATTTCATGCCTGCTGGATACAGAAATGTGTGAGTTGTTTTCTGGTAGCTTGAGGGACTTCTAGGGACTTCAGATTCCAGGACTGAAGGTATTTCTTCCGGCTGAAGATGGAGAGGACTACACTGGCAGCAATGTGGTAATTGGCCTTTACTGCTAGGGTGATGTAATCAGCATAAATAACAGAAAAAAGTTTGCGCAAGCTGTGTCGTTTGGTGCTGATACCAGCTGTGGAAGGAGGCAGCACATCAGCCTGAGCTTAGCAAAGCACGTGCTCGGGCGTGGCCTATCTGCCCATCTCCATCTGCTGAAATCACAAGCCGACTAATGGCAGTTTAATGGTGTTTAATGGTCCTTCAGGCTCTGAGTAGTGTCGTCCATCTCCACTTTCAGTGGCCACAAAGCCTTGTTTCATTCTCTGAGTACAGGCGGAGGTGGTGTAGGATCATTTCTTGGCTATTTTGAGGTTGTCAGCATACTCCACTTGTCATTTTTTGTCACGGAGCTACAGAGAAGGTGTGCAGCAATGATGTGTGGGCAACAGTGCTTTAGGGTCATCCTCAGGAGGAAGGGAGAAAGGGCTTAAACAACATTAGAGAGCAAATTTACATTCGGTGTTTTTATCTGATCACATGCAAAATTGCTGGCTTTTCAGGATTAAAAAAAAAAAACGATGGGAAGACCTGGAAATTGTCTTTTCACTCCCGGAGTGTAATCAAGTAGGTGAATTTGCTAACTATACATGTCAAATACATTACTGAAAAATTACAGGGCCATGTGTGTTTACTTTCACTAAATTCGTTTGATCTTTTTATTATCTTTTAGATTTTTCAAGTCGAATAATGACAATGTTGTTGCCACATAAAAAGCCCATGATTTAACTTTTCAGTGTGTAAAAAAAATAAATAAAAATCATAGTTATAAATTAAGTGAATTAGAGACTATAAACTTACTATGTAAATCAGGCATGATTAAAAATGATATTGTAGTTCCTCAGAAAGTCAGGATTTTGAGAATTTTTATCTTTGTCAGGAATATGGAGAAACTTAGTGCCTGGAGGGACCGAGATTCCCCTTCTCCCCACCCAGCTGCATGGGGATCCTAAGCCACTCTTCAGGTCTGGCACCAGAAAAGGTGCAACACTGAGAAACTGCACCGTCATCTCACCACACGCAGAATAAATGATCATTACTCATCCCTAAGGTCATAACCTTTCATCGAACTTCATTCCTTTTTCATTGCTTAGTTCCTCCTGACCATCCTATCTGATAGTCTGATAATTCTCTGCACTGATGATGCCTTCCATCTTTGTGCCTTTAGCAAGTTCTGTTAGTGCATGCCTGCTTTTTGCACCAGGACAGAGCAACAAGGAGAAAGAGAGGTGCACCTGGCTCTGCAAGAAGAAAGAAGAGGACTGGTGGATAGAACAGAAAGGAGGAGTAGAGACTCACATCCACCTCCATCTGATCGAATCTCCATGTTTAGAAGGACCAGTGAGACCCTCACTAAAGCTACAGTGGAAATGGTTTGTTGTTTTTCAGGATAAGCAATGGAGGAAGGAACCTAAATTCTCCCAAACTGGAGCCTGGTGCAGCCCAGTCCTGCATTGCAGTTGAAGAGTTAATGACCCCAGAGGGCTTTGCAGGCTGCAGCTGCAGGAGTGGTTGGTGCAGGAAGGACACCCTTGTGCAGGCATGTGACACGATCAGCTCTGGTTTGGCCATCCAGACCGCAGTCAGTGACAGCTTGGCTGGCTGCAAACAGCTTCTCTCCCAGATTTCAGGTCTCCCCACAGACAGGATTCAAAATAGAAGCAGAACATTATCCATTAAAGGTCTCTCTCCAGACACTTGTGGAACATGAGGCTGTACACAACAGGTCACATCACTCTGGTCTGTTGTCCCTCACCTCCCTAATGATGGAGGGATTTTCTTTGCTACACGTGCTCATGCTACCCTGCTTCCAAAGAGGCTGGAAGGCAGAAACCCAGATCCACAACACACAGCAGATTAGTCAAGTCCTTGCTGGAGGCCTGTCCCCAAGGGTTAGGAGGAGACTCTGCATGACACCTCTGGCCAGCCACAACTGGGCCAGCACGGTGACAGATCCACTCGCCTGTGGCCAGGGTGCTCTGGCAGACCAGGGTCCGTATGCCATCTGGAGCTCCTGCCTGGGCAGCTCCAGGGATGTGGTGGGAAGGGGGAACATCAAAAAGGCAGACATGCAAAGGTAACCCATCAAAGCATGTGAGTGTGAAAACAATTAATAGAGGAGGAATGAAATGGAAAAAAAAAATACATTTGATGTGTAGGAGAAGTTAGGAGAGGAACAGAAGATGCAATAGCTAGGCAAAGAGCAAGCAGCACACAGCAGTAATGGTGAGACAGGAGACACAACAGGGAAATAGAGTCCAGGACTGAGGGAGGGAAGAAAGAAATTGAATTCAGAGAAGAGAGTGACCTGGAAATTCCAGAGAAGCAGCTTGGAACTTCGGGTCCAGTTGGGAACCTTGGTAGATGCTGGGGCAGAAACCAGCACAGGAGTTCCATGTGGGAAGGAGTGGTTAAGGTTAAGATGAAAGCAGACCCTGGTGAAAGGGATCACATCAGGACACACAGGAGGTTACTACTGAGGTACTTTGTGGATGTTCTTTCAAACTGTTTTCCTTAAGGACTGGCACAACTATTAGGTATAATCTGATGAAATCAGAGTATTTGTGGTGCGTTGGCACTCTAGGGGAGAGCAAAGGAATGCTGTACCTCCAAAAAAAAAGGGCACAAAAGCCACCAGGAGTGCAGGTCTTCATTCTGGAGACCTAGTGAGCTGCAAGCATCTGGAGAAGAGGAGTTAAAGGAGTAACTCTGAGCCATCACTGCAGAACGGGACTGAGAAGGGTGAATGCAGTGCTGGCTGCATTGAAGCGGGGAATTCTCTTGAGGTTGAGCATGAGGTCTGCAATAACTCCTGGTCGTCATACATCTTTAGGAGAGGGAACTTGAACAGCTGTGCAGCCAGAAGAGTTACCATGGCATTAGGTACAGGGAGAGGATGGCTAATAAGAAAATGCTGGAAAAACTTGTTTAGTCTTCTGTGTAATGGCCGAGAGGGAGATGATTTGCAGTCTACAAATACACTGGAGCATAAATACCAAGGAAAGGACCTATGTGAGGAGAAAGGCAATGTTGGCACAGGAACAAATGGACATTAACTGGCCATGCATCAAATTAAGCTGGAAATGAAAAGATGATTCTTAACAATTAGAAAAGCAAATTCTGAAACCACCTTCAGATCAGATGAGCACAAGTCAAAGCCCAGCCACTTTTTAAGATGAAGCTTGATAAGTCTGTGAAGACAACACAGAACGAAGTGGTGCTGGAAGCAGCATGCAGTCAGACTTGATGTCTCTCTGGTGTGCTTCTTTCCCGTTTCCAACTGTTCGCGATAGCTGCTGTGATGTCACTGTGAAAAAATGAGCATACGTGCCACTTGTTTATTGATCTCTAGTTGATTGTTTCCTAAAAGCGTAAGGCTGGCAGAGTCTAACCGAGCACCCGAGTTGAGGGCCCCCCTCCGCTGACCCTGTGATGCTGCGGGGGGTGCGCATGCCCTGAGCGGTCAGGGCGCTCTGCCTCAGCTGCCCAGGCCTGGCCAGCCCCGCTGCCCGCCTGCTGGGCCCCCACTGCCCACAGGCCGGAGCACCCACTTGAAG
>WUAM01000359.1:13503151-13524327 GCA_024336885.1 Actenoides hombroni | reverse complement strand
CAAGTAATCTGTAGTGCCTGAGCTCAAGTTTTTTCTGTGCTGTATGAGATGTAGCTCTTGGCTTGTGGATGACTGATACCATCTTCTCATCCTAGCCTGCCCAAAACGGGCAAGTGCCCCACAGGAGTTCTGTCTCTGGGCAAAAAAAACCCAAAAACCTCAGCTGTGAAAGTCACTGTGAAGTCCAGCAAGGCCTGCATCCAGCTCCATGCACCCAGGGAGCACATTTCCCAGGAGAGCTATGGGGACCTGTCATTCAGAAGCAGCTGCCACCTGAAATAGTGAGACTGACAGCTGCAGACCAGGCTGTGCACAGCACACACTGAGGCTGACACCTCAAAACACCACCAAGAACTGTCAGCCACAGCTCCAGGAGAATCCTAGAATGCTTTGGGTCAGAAGGGACCTTCAAAGATCATCTAGTCCAACTCAGGATCTTTCCCCAGCTTATGCACAACCGAATCCAGCAAGATGAGGAACACAAAACCACATCTGTGCTGAGCAACACAAGCAGCAAGGCATCAGAATAAGACAAGAGAAGGAGCCCAGCCAGCCCTAAGCAGTAAAACCCTGTTCTTTATCAGGTCTGCAGTGGGGCCACTCTTAAGACTACAGCTTACCACGAAGCACAGAAAACTGGAGACCATGAGCTGCTATGTTTCAAATATGGAAAGCCATACCAGCAGATCAGGGCACAGCAGGAAAGCAGCTCTCCTAGCCTGGCACCTTGGCTCTGAGGATTCAGGACAGACTTTAATCAGAATTTAAGGACAACCAGTCCCTGAACTCTCATCCCACAATGTGACTACAAGGTCTGCAAGGAAACTTCACGCTAACAACCACCAGATAAGTTTTCCTACTTGAATCGCTTCCATTTGTCACTTCCTTTGGCTCAGCTACTTCATGCTGAGCGTCAAAGCACACGGCTAACAGCCTGGTACCATAGGCCCTGTATCATCAGCATAGTCTGAAGTCAGTACAGGAGGACTGCATTCAGAGAAGGGATGCAATCTCAGATCCTTGACATGTAACAGCTCCTGCAAGAGCTGCTCTTGCAGGAGTCACTCTGGCTGGGTGCTGGCCCTGGCACAGTGGCTCCAAGTGGCAGGAAGTGACCTGTCTGAAGCTGAGGAGTTTCCCCATCTTTAGCAAGCGTGTTAATACCCTACCACTATCTCATGCAGTAGCAGTAAAACCCTGAGGCCTTTGGATAGCATCCTGTGAACAGAGATTTGGCTCTCCCCCTCCCATGCTTGCTGGAAGCAGGGAGAGCAAGAGCAGACTCCCAGCTTAGCAGGCGAGCTCTGCAGAGCCCAGGCAGCGCAGGTGGCACCTCAAGCTTTCAGGGGAAGGAGCAATCCCATTGCAATAGGGTAGGGGTAACCTGGTGCAGAAACCAAGACAGGTAACCAGACTGCAAGGTCCCAAAAGAGCATACATTGCAGTGAAAGGTCTATAAGCACAGCACATTTTTTCCAGGGACAGCACCACCCCAATCTGATCAGGCAAGCTCTTAGAGCAGGCTTGCTCCCTATCACACTCACTGGTGGCTGTGTATTCAGGGCACTGATATCAGTACCAATGAGAGCAGTTGGGGAAAGGCACCATGAGGCAGAATGACACAGCAAGGAAAAAAAGAGTAATGAAGTGAAAGAAAGAAAGAAACAGAGTAAGATACCTCCAGAAGTGGAAAATAAGGTATTTCCTTTCTGAGCTAAACACACTGAACTGTCCCCGCTCCCTCATGCAGCATCAGGTGAGGGGAAGGAGGCGGAGATGGTTGGTCCCCCTGAAGCAATGGCACTCAGCAGCCCCCCAGGAGAGCACATTGAGGAAGGACAGAACTAGGGGGCCAACAGGGGAGGGCAGTCAGGGCTAGACCAAGCAAGGCCAACTCCTGACAACTGCTTCTAGAAATAGGTCAAGCCTTCTAAAGCCCTCTAGCAGAGCAACACAGACCACTCCTATCTGGAGGTGGGACAGACTGTACCAGAGCATTCATCTCTGTGGCTTTAATCATTATGCAAGTGTCTCACTACAAGCTTCACCTCTGTTCCCACAGAAAAAAAACCCTAAACAAAAACAAACAAACAAAAAAAACCCCTCAGGTTCACAGCTCCAGGAAGCTGGGCAGGTGCTGTGGTAGGGAGCTGGAGGAGGAAGATGAAGATGTCTTTCTAAGAGGCTGTGGAGCTCAGCTGCATCAGGCAGCAAGCCTTGCTGCCAATTTGTAGTTCAGGGATACAGGATGGTTTGATAGCCGGCCAACTGGTTATCTCTTGACCTTTGAGGGTTGCTGCTCCCTTGGGAGCCCCACAGGGGCCAGGCCTGCTTTAGCCAGTTCAACAAGGGCCCTGTGCCAGGACTCCCTGGGGTGGCACCTCTGTGGCTATCTACCAGACTGTTTTGGTCTTGCCTGTAATTAACCTAGTGGGGAGATTAGGATGGCTTGCATCACACTTATTACAGGACTGATTTCTGACTTAAATGCTGATGGGATAGGAGTGTTGGGTGTTGGATGGCTGGGGCTGAGTCTGTTGCTTGTAAATGGTTGCTGTGTAGGGAGAGAGGTGCCCTGTGAGGCTGTTAACAAAACTAACTAGGCTGAGCTCTGGTCTCTGTTGGTGGTGTGGTTTGCAGTGCTGCAGTCTGACTGCTCTTGGGCTGCTGGGGCTGATTGTAAAAGGCCTTGCTGTTCTTGCTGAAGTTGCACTAATTAGCTGCATAGCTCATTGGAAATACACAGTGTGCACATTGCTTGCTGTAAGCAAGTATCTAATCCTTGATGTTGGGGCAGGATGGTTTGATACTCTGGTTTGCAAATAGTGGGAACTTTCTAGCTGAGATGGGGAGATGACACCCCGTTGATGAGAGGTGGAAGGAGATCTGTTGCCAGGTCCCTAGGTGTTGTGCAGGGTGTGTTTGAACCAAGGGTTCCTGGTGCTTTGGGATGCTCAGACCTGTTTGCTTGACTTCTTCAGCTGTTCCAGGCTCAGCTTTGGGTTCCCAAGAAGATCAGGCTCCAGGGGAGTCAAATGAGAGCAAGTGTCTCCCCTGTGCAGAAGGGACAGATATCAACCACTGAGCTGTAAATGCTTGCAGTGTGTGATGTGCAGTGTAGCATGGAGGGCAGTAGGAGCAGATGCCTGGCTGGATGGTGAACCCATCTCAAAGTGCAGAGGGCCATCGTGTGCTGGTGTTGTGCACAGAGGAGATGGCAGTGGTGAGGTCAGGTTTCCAGACGTTTGCTGCTCAGTGCTGGAAAACCCCTGGCCACAGAAGAAAGGCTGGCGTGGAGTTGCCACGGCTCAGGCAGGCCCGTGCACTTTGCATCCTTCTGCTTGGGGAAGGCAGTGCTTGGACCTGCTCAACAACTCCCTGTCTGCAGCTCAACCACCAGTACCCCAGGGTCATTGACCTCCCCTTGGGACACAAAGCAAAGTGGGACATCTGCTCACGGCGTAAGGCACACATCAGCCTCTGGCTAATGCAGGACCAGGGGGCACACCAGTGTGGATACCAGGGCTTGCAAAGACCTCAGGGGCTCCCTGGAGATGTGGGTGCTCAGTTAGCTGAGTGCAGCAGGATGATGTTCTGTGTAGGGAAGCTGTGGAAAATTCATAGGCCCTTCTCATAAGGGCTGGCAGCATGGCTGTGCTGGTTCTGCCCTGGTGCTTGCCCAGAGCCCCTGTTCAGGACAAGCTCAATGCCTCCTGTCTCCCTGGGGCATGTATGGCTATAGGAGTGCTGGAGATGCTTTGCAGGACACAGCAATAAGAGGGACTTGTTGCTGTTCACAGTGGTGGGAACTACCATGCTAGTGCTGGGTTGCAGTGGGCTTCTCCCACTGTTTGGGGGGGTAGTTGTGTGGGGCTGCCGATGAGATGGCGGCTGTGTGCTCTGTGCAGCCTTCAGCAGGTCTGTCAGGGCAAAGCTGCCATGTGAGTCTTCTCACCCAAGTCTCCAGTGTCCTGTGACCCTGAATTGTTTTGAGCTGAGGTCCTAGTTAGCTGGTGGTGCTGGAGCCTCGCTGGTGTCAGGATCAGCCAAGTAATCTGTAGTGCCTGAGCTCAAGTTTTTTCTGTGCTGTATGAGATGTAGCTCTTGGCTTGTGGATGACTGATGCCATCTTCTCAGCCTGCCCAAAATAGGCAAGTGCCCCACAGGAGTTCTG
Organism: Actenoides hombroni; assembly: GCA_024336885.1. Classification (NCBI taxonomy): domain Eukaryota; kingdom Metazoa; phylum Chordata; class Aves; order Coraciiformes; family Alcedinidae; genus Actenoides; species Actenoides hombroni. Next base: position 13,520,153 of record WUAM01000359.1, on the reverse strand, counting down.
TCTCTGCCCTGGATGTGTAGTGAGGCTGACTCATTCAGCTTGGTAAGATAAACACAGAGCTTGAATAGTCAGGTACCTGTGCTGGGAACTGACTCTTGAGGGTTCCTCAATCTAGCAAATAAAGGTGTAGCTGGATGTAGTGGTTGAAAGCTGAAACTAGACAGACGAGTTTGGAGCTTGCTCTTAGCCATTAAAGCAACATAAAGCTCTGCAGCTGTAAGGACTTGTACTTACTGCGTTGCCCACAGCTGCTGCTGTGAGTGGCTCTCAGGGATGCAATAGTTCCTGCTGTGTTTTTCCAGACTCTGCTGCATGTGCAGAGTGGATAATCTTGGCCATTCCCAGGACCTGAAATACTACTTGTATTGTGGTGATACTACAAATGAGTATTCTTGCTGGAAACCTTGGGTTGGGAAGGTGAGCATCTGCTCTGCTGCCCTGAAGTGTGGGGATCCATACCAAGTGGACTTTGCCCTGTTGCTGCAGCTGACTCTAAGGTGGCATGAGGAAGTACCTTCTGTGCTTTCTGAAGCCCAGCAAAACTTCTTAAGCTCTGTCCTTGGAGTGTGTGGCTGTGCTGCTGCTCAGAGACTTGCTTTGAGAATGGGTACTTCAGGGGGTGGGGGTAAAGGGGAGACCTGTTCCACCCCACTGCTGTTGCAGACAGGTAGTGTGGCACTCCCTGTTTGGAGGAGCACAGGGTATGACTGGGCAGGCGCAGAGCCAGCCCTGTTGCTGCACTGAAGTGACTTGCGGAACATGGCGAGTGAGAACGGTGTGTGCCAGGCCTCTGAAGATGACAGCCAGCAGAGCCTGCCGTGTCGGTTCTTGCTAGCACTGCACAGGTCATGTCTGCTGCTGTCCTGCCTGGGTCCCAGCTGGAGCAAAGAGGACTTTGAGTTCTTCGTCTTGCAGTGAAGCTGAAGGAGCAGTGCTGGTGAGGGCTTGAGGTGGCAGTGACTGCTGGATGCTCCCAGCTGGGACTTTAGTGGGAAGAAGGTTACTCTGGCTGCTGGTCTGGGAGAGGCTGAGTGCTTCCTGGTGGTGGCAGCAATAAACCTTCTGGAGACTGGGCTGGGGACCTGTTTCCCCAGGCCTCTGTGTGGGCAGTGATTCCTCTGCACCTTCCTGGAGGAAGGGGGAGGTGGAATTTCTGGTGGCAGATGTGTGGAATTTGTCCCTCCAGGTGGGTGAGTCAGGTGAGGCTGGACCTGTGCTCTGCTTCCTGTCCTGCTGCTCTGGTGTCCTGTGGGCTGGGGAAAGGTTTCAGAGCAGAGGGGGCTGGGTGAGGGTGTGGTGTATGCTCATGGCGAGGCTGAGCTTGTGTGGGGAGCACCAGTCCTTCTCCCTGCAGCCTTATATTGTCCTCCTCTGGCTTTCTCCACTGCCTGGGGATACTGTCCCCTGTCTGGAAGGAGAATGGCAATGTCACTGGTCAAGTAGGATGTGCCTAGCCTCCGAGGTGCCAGGTTATGGGGTGGTAGTTCTTACCTGGTGGGTTTTGTGCAAGGATAGAAAACCAGGAGCTCTGGTACCAGAAACTGGTGTTTGATTCTGAATCAGTGGCTTTCCTTCCTTATGCAGTGGGTCTGCCAGTGATGTGTTGCCTCTCTGGTGAGGATCAGTGGGCAGGAGCCCAAAGCTGATCATAAAAGCACTGCTCTGTGGAGAGTGTGGGCCAGCTCTGCATCTCCCTTGGAGACCTTGCATCACAGTCAGGCAGAGCAGTGTGCTGGGTGGGTACAGGTGACAAGGCTGATGGCAACATCATGGTTGTTGCGTGATAGCGCTTGAGCCTCTACAGCAGGAGCAAGACTAAGGGGCTGGAGACAGTGCTGGGGTTGGAACCTTTCCTAGCTGGCTTGCAGTGTTAGCATCCTGCCTTGGAAGGACTGCTGGTGGTGGATGAAGGGGTTCCCAGCAGAGATGTGGATACAGGGCCAGGCTCACTGAGAAGTGTGGAGCCTGTGGTACAGCTGGGAGGTGGATGCTGGTGTGTGACCAGCTGAAAGCAATGCTGCTCAGATACACATGACTATCTCTGAAAGAAGCTGTGCTTGAAATTTGCTGATCTGCAGGCTGCCCTCCTGGGAAAACAGCTGCCTGATCTGCTATTCCTCTCTCCACAGAGATACTGCCACCACCATGGAGGGGATTGTGACCATGTATCAGGACTTCATGAAGAAAGCAGGTGAGTGTTTGGCTCTGCCCGGCTGAGGGCAGGTGGCCCTTACTGCCTTACTGCTACAGGCACAGGGGAGTGGTCTGGCATCCCTGAAGCTGCATCCTGCCTCTGCTGTGATGTAGATGCAGCTCTGGGGTTTTGGGGCTGCCTGTTATGAGGCCATCTTGCCTCAGTGCCTGTGCAGGCCCTTTGGGGCACTTTTGCCCTCCTGGGCAGGAGATCTCTGGGCTGCCCTGCACTGTTGTTTCAGGCTGAACCTTACGGAGTTTGGCTGGCTTCATCAGCCGCTGCTCCCAGGCTGCCCCTCCTCTCCTTCTCTTCTGGGAGAACAAAATTGCCCCGTGCTTGCTTCCACGCTGGCAGTAGCACTGCTGGCAGCGGGTTGAGGTGAGGATGCTGACCCCTTGGCACCATGGCTCTCTCCACAGATCCCCGCATTGCTGATTATCCACTGATGCAGTCCCCGTTCCTTGTGATGGGCATCCTTCTGGCATATGTCTACTTTGTACTATCCTTGGGTCCCCGACTAATGGCCAACAGGAAGCCTTTAAACCTGAAGAAGTTCATGGTGCTATACAACTTCTTTCTGGTGGGACTCTCACTTTACATAGTCTACGAGGTGAGTGGTCAGCAGTAGGCTTTGTCTGGCATATGAAAGTAGCACATGCATGGGTGATGGGGAGTCCTTCTGCAGTCTGTTCTTTGCCCTTCTGCACAGGGCTTGGGAAGTGTGGTGGGTGATGTATTGGGCTTTCCCCTGATGATGCTTCTGTTGCAGTTCCTGATGGCAGGGTGGCTTACTGGGTACACCTGGCGATGTGACCCTGTGGACTTCTCGCAGGACCCCAAAGCCCTCAGGGTGAGTGAGTTCTTGTCTGTCACCCAATAAGTGGGGATGGCCTTTAGCACTTCTGTTAGGACAGCAAGGTCACAGCTACTTGCCTCTTCTGAGGCAGAGAACTTGGTCTCTGGTGCTTGGTTTCATCCCAAGATTACAGTCTGGAGAGCCTTGGTCACTGGGCATGTTCAGGCTGCGACGGGTCTCCAACGTTAACGTGTTCTGTTGCAGATGGTCAGTGTTGCTTGGCTCTTCGTCTTCTCCAAGTTCATTGAACTGACGGACACGGTGAGTGAGTTACTGCGGTACTGAGGAAGCCTCATCACTGCTTGTAGGGCAGGGAGTTGGGGCCCAGCGTACTTGGGGTAGGTGCTTTCTTCAGCCCTTGCAGTCTCACCTGGTAGTGCTTCTGTCTGGCATCACTGCCAGGTAGGCCACTTTGGGCTATTGCAGAGGCCACTCCTGGCATGTTACAGCTCTGGGAGCTGTGGGGTGACCTAACGTGGCAGCAGTGAGCTTGGAGGTGAGGGTGAAGCATTGCAAAGATCAGACACTCTGAATTAGTGGCCCAGCCTGCTCTAGCTGCTCCCAAGGCTGCAGGTCCTTGATGCTGTTGGGCTCTCCTTGCAGGTCATCTTTGTACTGCGGAAGAAGAACGAACAGGTCACGTTCCTGCATCTCTTCCACCACTCTGTTCTGCCTTTGAGCTGGTGGTGGGGTGCAAAGTTTGGTCCAGGTAAGATGGAAACTGGGTGCACAGCTTGGGGGAAGGGTGTGGTTAGCCCCAGACTGCTGGGAAGGGATTTTCAGCCCTATTGGGCTCCAGTGAGCTCCTTGTAGTGCTGCTTGCTGTGGAGGAGTGACTTCTGCTGATGAAAAACTGTCTTAACAGGGGGAATGGGCTCGTTCCATGCCATGATCAATTCCATGGTGCATGTTGTCATGTACTTCTACTATGGGCTCTCAGCAGCTGGACCTGCTTTTCAGAAGTACCTGTGGTGGAAGAAGCACATCACAGCCATCCAGCTGGTGAGTCTGTGCTGTGGAGCAGAGCATGTGCCCTCAGCCTCTGAGGTGAGGGGCAGGCCAACCCTTGTAGCTATGAAAGGTGCAGCCAGCAGCTGTTGTCTCTTGTTGCCTCTCACTCAATTTCTAGTTCTGGCTCACTGTGGGCCTTGACAGTTCTACCAGCCTTGTGTGGGTGCTGCTCAGACAGCTGCCCCTGGGCTGCAGCCTCATCAGGAGGGTGAGAGGCCTGTGCTGCCTTGAGACTGGTACCTGCATCTTCCAGCTACTGCTGTGTCTTGCCAGAAGGACCTCCTCTTTTGGAGTGAGAAAGGAGCCTACTGGTTGCATGTAGAAAGAGGATCTTTAGTGGGATCCCTGACCCTGCTCCCGTGAATAACTTGTCCCTGCTCTGCCTTGCTCCCAGGCACAGTTCGTGATTGTCTCTGTCCACATCTCCCAGTATTACTTCATGCCCAGCTGCCAGTACCAGTTCCCCATCTTCATTCACCTCATCTGGATTTATGGGACCATCTTCTTCATCCTCTTCTCCAACTTTTGGTACCAGTCCTACACCAAGGGCAAGCGGTTGCCCAGAGTGGCTCAGCAAGCAGCCCAGCACAACGGTAGCAGCATCCATGAGAATGGCACCATCACCAATGGCAAGGTCAAAGCCAACTAGAGGGCAAGGCCCTCCCAGAGCCAATGAGAGCCCAGGGGCAGAGGCAGCTGGGACCTGTTCCCCTGCTCCTGGGTGCTACTAGCCAAGTCAAGTGCCTACAGACTGTTGTACCCCTGTGCCCAGCCCTGCTGTCCTCTGTCTGCATGCCCAGCCCCTCGGCTCTGAGTAGCCACGGGCACCTTCTCCTGCTCCTAGGAGGGCTTGTGCTGTTTCTCAGTGTTGTTGAGCGGAGAGGCAGCTGCTTGCATCACAGCTGTGGGGCTGCAGTCCCATTCCAGTGTTTCCAAAGGAACTTCCCCAAAGTGCCTACATCTGGCCCTTCTGCCTGGGGGCCCTTTCCTTCTGAGTAGGACCAAAAGAAGAGATGGATCCCTGTCCTGGTGCCCTCTCCTCTTCCCTGTCTCATCAGAGCCTGCAGGGATGAGCAGACTTGTCCCTGGCTGCTTGCTGCTGCCAGCTCAAGTGTGAGTGCTCCTGCTCTACCATGCCTTGTGCCACTTTGTTCTGTGCCACAGTGCTGCATGTCCCTTCTGCTCCCTGTGTGCCCAGGTGAGGGTTCCTCCCCTGGTGTATCTGCCCAGGCATGGCTGTGGAGAACGTAGGGGCAGTGTGTATGGGACACAAGGGCCCAGACCTGCCCAGTACAGTACATATGTCCTGTGCCTAGTATGTAGCAGGGGTTGTGACAGCCTGAAATGCCTCCCCTACAGAAGCTCAGGTTGCCTTGCCTTTCTATACCTGGACTGGGTGCTCGATGTGTGCTTCAGCCACATTTACCTGATCCTGTATGGTTGCTGGTGGCTTGCTCCAGAGTGGGGGAGGCCAAGTGCAGCCTTGTCTTGGATGACTTCCATTCCTGCAAACTCAAGACTTGAGCAATAATTGCCCCTAGAATCAGCTCCTGGGCTCTCCTGCTGAGGACCAGCCCTGTGCTGGCCCAGGGTGAGCACAGCAGAGGATGGTTGTAGTGTGCCTTGCTGGGGTGTAACAGTGAGCACCTCTTGCCTCTGTGGATCTGGCTGGACCTGGGTGAAGGTGTACAGCAGGGCAGTGCTAAAGCTTTCCTGGGCCTGGTGCCCATCACCTGCTCCTGGCTGTAACCAAAACCATGCTGATGGCCTTGAGGAGATGATGAAGGACCCAGGCCCTGTCAGATGGGGCTGCTCTTCTATCACAAATAAACAGACAGAAGGAGAAATGGCTCTGCCCTCTTGTTTTCCTGACTTGCTGTGCTCAGAAGCTTTTCCAGGTGCTTGGTCCTGCTCAGTGTGGTTGGAGGCAGAGCTGGGAGAAGCAGCTGGTGCAGCAGGTTTGTGTGTTGGGGGGAGAGGGTGATAGCAGTGTGCTGATGTAGCAGATGGCCAATTGTTTCCAAGTGCTTCGGTAGAGCAGTGCTCAGGGCAGGAAATGTGTCAAGGCTCCTGTTGTGAAAGTGGCTCCACCCTGTGAAAGAATGGCTGGGGTGGAGTGTGGGTGTGGGCTGGGACCAGAGCCAGTGGCCCAGGCGGGGCTGCTGCTTTTCAGAAATCCTGGGGAGCTGAAGTGTGGCAGAGCAGGGAGGAGAGACCCTGGGAACCCAGGTGATTGGGAACCAGGGGTCTTGTCGCTTTCTGCATCTGCTGAAGCTCTTGCCATCTGTGAATGCCCCTGCAGTGTGCATCTGTGCAGAACGTAGCTCAGGGTCGGTCCCAGGGAGGTTCCTGTTGCTGCTGCCTTGCACTTCCTGCAGAAGTGCATCTTGCTGGGCTCTGTTGTCTCCTCCACAGGAGACAGCCTGGCTTCCCTTCAGTGCTGCTGGGGTGTAGTGCTGCCATCCCCATCACCCTGTGCCTGGGGCCCTCCTGCCCAAAGAGGCCAGCCGAGGTGCTGACTCAGCCTGGGGAGAGGGGTGGTGGGTAGCCTGCTGGGCTGCTTGTGGCTGGGAGGAATGTGCCAGGCCAGCAAGCCCGGTGGTGTGGGAGGGCTTTACTGGATGTCCATCCAAAACCCTGGAGCAGGGCTTGGTGTGAGGAAAAGCTCTGTTGGCCCTGCCTGAGCTGCTTGCACACCTCAAGGCCATGCTCAAAGATGGGAAAACCTATTCAAGTGACCAGCACTGATGTGACCAATAAACTGAACAGCACATGGGCATCAACCCACTGTACAGGGCTCAGCACCCCTCTATATACAAAGTCTTAAAATGGGATCTGGCTGCTGCTCTGTGTAGTGTTTTCCCAGTTACTGCTCCTGCTTGGTGGGTAAGGGCTGGCAGGAGAGCTTGATTTAGTCTCTGCTGAAGCTGTGTGCAACAACTTCAGAGCTCAGAAGTCAGGAGCTGTAGGTGAAGTCCAGCTGAGAATGGAGCTTTTCCCATCTAGCCCCCTCCTTCCCTGCCCCAGCTGGCTCTCTAATGTCTTTGGTTTTGCTTAAAATAGTATCAGTACTTTAACCTACTTGCACTTCGCATTTTAAAATGGGCTGTTCCTTCTGTGCGCTCTGCTCTCCCTTCCTCCAATTGTTCCTGTTAGCTGTGAGCTTCAACAGGGGCTGGCTGTGGCACTTGGTAATTTATACACTGTTGCAGTCAGTCTGCTCTGAAGCAAATTCACACCTTATATGGTGGTGGGTCCTGGGCCTACTGGGTCAGTGCCCAGCTCCTTCCTCTGCTCTGCCTTACTCCAAGGTAGCAGGACCAGTATGGGGCCAAAGGAAGACACTGCAAAACTGTCACTGTCTAGTAAGGCTGTGAGGACTTTTAAGGTGTCTGTCATGCACTGTTTCTGGGGGTGGGTATGTTGCTAAGGTGTGAGGCAAGGCAGGCTCTATGATTACAGATGAGTGAAGAAAATGCACCAGCTTTCAGGTAGATAAAGCCTTCCTGCCAAGGTCAGGAACCCCTGGAAGCCTCCATCTACTGGGGGATCACAGGGCTAGTCTGTACTAACTCCCTGGAGTGGGAGGCAGGGCTCCTACCACAGCAGCACAGCTCTGGGGAAGGAGCAATACCTTGCATGTGAGTTCCTGTGCTCTTCCCTATTAGATCCAGCTGCTGCCTTGGGAGTTGCTTCTGGAAAGGAAGGAGTGTTCCTTCTTTGGCCCTCCCCTATTCTTCCCCTGCTGGCCAAAGGGGAATGCACCAGCAGCCCTGTTGGGATGGTGCTGGGCTCAGCTGCTACACACTCTTTTTTTGAGGCTGTGCTCTGTAGGTCAGCAATGGGTGTGGGGCTGCTCTAGGGGGTTGTGGGGTGCACCCTGGCTGACCTCAGCACAAGTTGGTGCCAGTGCAGTGCAGGAGTCTGGTGTTAGGTGCAGTGTGGTCTGTGCTGAGGGGAAGGTGAAAACAGTTACTGATAATCCACCCACAGCTAATCACAGTCTGAGGGGAGGCCCAGGCTCTGTCAAGCTGCTTTGCACAGGCCAAGGTGCTAATCAGCTGTACAGTGTCCCTGGCAGTGCCTGGCTGTGGTGCAGCTGAAGGACAGGCTCCCGTATCTGGTGCAGCCCCACAACATCAGATGCCATGGCTCCAACATGCAGAGCAGCGGGGCTGCTGTGGCTGTGCTGTCTCTTGCTCAGGTAAAGGCTCAGCTATGCTTCCCAGGCCGTGCACCAGCATAACCCAGGCTGGAAAAAATGCATTTTCCCAAGTGCTGGGGAGTCAGGCTCTACCAAATGTCAGCAGAGCCCTGTGTGCAGCCTCAGCTTGGCATCATGGCTTCCCCTCAGCGGAAGAGGGGCACAGAGATCAGGGTTGCTGGAAGAACAGGAGTAAGGGTCTTGCGCAGGATTGGTGGTGGGTTCAGAGTCTCTTGCCTGACACCCAAAGTAGCTGTGGCAATGTGAACTAAACTTTTGTTCTGCATCAGGCTTCATGCCACTGCCTGCCCCTTTCTGGCCTTTGGTGTGATTGCAGCTGATGCTCTGTTTCCCTGTCCTTGCCTGGGCCCCCCCCCTTTCTTTTTCTCCAGTAGCATTTGGCTGCTCAATTCAGTGCTAAACTCACTGCAAAAGCAGCTGTTCTACCCTAGCACTGTGAGCCCAGAGCAGTGGCTGCACAGAGCAGAACAAGACCAGGTGCTGTGTACAGGTGACACTACAGCTCGTACTGCCCAAGGCAAGCCCCCAGCCTGCTCTGGCACTGCTAATCATGGCTGGCACAGTGAGGTCCCCCTGGGCAAGAGGCAGGATAGAGGGAGACTGTGGTTCCAGTTGAGTTTTGTTCCTCCCCTCTAGAGCTGGCAGCAACTGTTGGCAGCAGCCAGTGGCAGCTCTGTGGAAGCTGAGACAAGGCAGCAGTACTTCTAGCACCACAGCAGAGCTGGAGCCCTAGGCAGTGCCAGTTCTGATGCACACTGATCAAAGATGGAGGGCTAGGAAGTCATCTAGGCTACAGCTTTCTGCAGTGGTAGAGCTGTTACACTTGTGGTCAGCATGAAGACAGTGGCAGAGTGAGATACCTGCCTTAGCTGGGACAGATACAAAAGTGCAGCCAGGGCACAGCATCCTTCTCCCTGGACTCTGCTGGTCTGAGGCTGCTTACAAACTTCCCTAAAGAATAAGAGCACCACCCCTTGCCCAGATTCCAAACTGCAGAGAGGAGGGGCTGTGTTCCATGAGTCAGTGCCACCTCTTCCATCAGACTCCATAAAAAAAAAAGTCAAATCAAAGCACTTTATTAACACTTAAAATACTGTACAGTGTGTAAGCCAAGTTTCCCCCCCTCTCTACAACAGCCACGTGCACTCATCGGATGCCCTGGTGAATGATGCTGCTTTTGGTACTGTTGGCCTTCTCTTTCTCCTTCTTCTTGATAGGGTCCATCTCAAAACAGCGCCAGAGCCGCAGTGTTTCATCAGCAGCTGCTGATGCCACTGTTGCACCATCAGGACTCATGGTCAGGTTCAAGACTCTGGCAGTGTGACCTGGGAAGTCAGAGGTGTGCAGTCAGGGCTGGGGTGATGACCCCGCTGCCCTGGTTCTGACAATGGTCACACTTACTCCCCCTCTGCCCTACCAGCTTGCACACCTGTCCCCACACCCTGCTGCAGCAGCACAGCTCATTTGAAGCAAAGTGTGCCTCCCTCCAGCAGCATGCCCTTGGACACCATACTTTATCAGTGATGCTCTAGGCTAACCACCCATCTGCTCAAACCAAGGATTACATCTGCCTTCAGGTTCTAGCAGCCCTCCCTTCCCCAGGCAAAGGGTCCAGCATACCTCGCAGCTCAGTGACCTTGGCCATCGTTGGGTACTTCCATATAACCAGCTGATTCTGTGCAAAGCCATGGCCTGAAATGAACTCCTTGTAGTTTGTTGACCACAGGATAGAGCAGACCTAGGAAGAGGCAGTGATACAGGTAAGACAAGCTGTGCTGATGCTCACCACCCAAAGATGAGCATAGTCTCCTCCTTTCATATGCCCCTGGGCCTCAGGAGCCAGTAGCTCTGTGTAGGTGTCCTGCCAGAAGGTGTTTGTCTCACCTGGGAATGAGCATCAACAGCACTGAGGCAGGTGCCAGAACACACATTCCAGATGCGGATATGTCTGTCACTAGTCCCACCTCCAGTGGCCAGAACATTTGACTGCCATGGACACCACGCCACAGCCTGAGAGAAAAGAATTAATTCTTGGATGTGCAAGAGGCAACCTGTGTACAGCCAGTACTACATGTCTGCCTTGCATGCAGACGTGCCCACAACGGCCCTGCACTCACCTTGACAGCACCCTGGTGCTGAGTGAAGGTCTGTACAGGAGCAAAGTCTCCACTGTCCCCTTGGGTGCATGGCCAGATGTTCACCAGGTTGTCATTGCCACCACTGGCCAGGTAACGGCCATCTAGAGACCACTTGAGCCCACACACCTCCTGTGTGTGGCCAGCAAGTGTGGCCACATGATGCTCAGCCACTCTGACATCATGATGGTGGATGTGGCCAGTCCGTGCCCCACTGCAGAGAAGAAAATTTGCAGGGTCAGGTTGACACATTTTCACCAAAATCTATGTCTGTGCTTTTGCAAGACTGTCACACCTTCCACTGGGTTTCAGCCAGTGTTACCAGTATCTCTGGCCTGTTGGTGAGTGCAAAGCAGCCACAGAAGCTCTTCACAACTGCAGCACAAGAGGCAAGGGAGAAGAGAGGCCTTCTCCCCACAGTGCCATTACAACAGGCTGAGTAAGAAACCCCAGCCAGGACAGAGACTCCTCTGCCATCCCCAGTTTGCACCACTCACAGATCTAGGATGCAATTCTGCAGCAGTTGGACACTGCCTTTCCCCCACCCCATGCTTTACCTGGAGAGGATGTAGCTGTTCCAGCTGAGGGACCCCACACGAGAAGAATGGCTGGTCATGTTTCGGAGACGTTTCTGCTGCTGTATGTCCCATAGCTAGAGAGGCAGAGCAGTAAGTTCTCCAGAGGGTGAGGAAACCCAGCCCTGCTGCTTTGCCCCAGAAGCCTCTCTGCACAGGCTTGCCAGTGTGGGAGCAGAGATAACTTGTATCTCATGACTGCAGAGCAGAAGGTAACTCCAGGTGTCAAAAACCCCAAAGCTGAACTCTGCCTGCACGTGGCAGTTGGGTGCCGGCTGTGGACATTTCCACCCCACACCAGTCAAGACAGGTCAGGCTGCATTGTAATCTTGTGCCTGCCAAACCTTTGTCCCAAGGCCCCAAAGCTCCAGTAATCCCTAGATGACACCTCTAGTTTTACTGCTGCACTCACCTGGACCTCAGCATTACTTGTGCCAACAGCAAGGTAGTTTCCTTCTTTAATCCATGACACAGAGGAAACATAATCATCTGGATGCTCCATTTGCAGCAGCTGGATAATCTCCCCAGAGGTGTGATTCCACAAATAGACAGAGTTGTCCAGAGCCACTGCCAGGAAGTTCTGAGAGCTCCAGTCAATGAGATTCAGATCTACAATTTGAAAGAGCAATGCAGGTCACACTGTGCTTACCTGGAGAGCCCTGCCCTTCACCAGTGCTGATGCTAAATCCTCCACTTCACCAGGTGTGTGTGTGCAGATGTGCACACAGGTAAGGGACAGCCTTCTGGGTGTCACTATGCCCAGCCAGTAGGGTCAGGCAGCTCTGATCCAAGTCACCTACACAGCACTCTGGCCGACCATTCCTATAAGGCTACACAGGGATGCTCCAGAAGCAGTCCGTGCCAGCCTGGGTGTGTGAGATACTGAAAGTGCCCAGTTACACTGTCCTAGGAACCACACTCCAGTGCAGAGTGACCTCAGTGCCCAGCACTCAACATTGCAGCCTGCTTACAATAGTCATTGCGGATCTCCGGCGCATCCAGGATCCGTTCTGGCATCGAGGGAATGTATCTGCCATTCTTCCTGCTGGATCCAGGTGTCATTTTCTGACTGTAGAGCACTTTCAGGTTATTCTGATAGCCTGTGTGTAGAGAAACAGATTTGTTAACACAGGTTAGTGTTTCCTTCCAGCTGAACACTGCTCATCTAACTAGAAATCATTTCCAGTGAAAGGGAAGTCCTGGGAGAAGAGATAGTCTCAGAGGAGCACAGTGTGCGAACATCACTACGGCAAGCTCGGGTTCCCAATTTCACAGGAACAAATTAGCTGACAAGCACCTGGCTTTCCGTGTCCCATAGTGACAATTAAGCTCCAAAGTGCATGGCAGAAACCCCAGTCAGGACAGAGACTCCTCTGCCATCCCCGGTCTGCACCACTCACAGATCTAGGATGCAATTCTGCAGCAGTTGGACACAGCATGGCATGAAGCTTTTGCAGACCTCAGGAAGGCTTGCCACCTGCAGTACAAGTGAGCAACTGGCAGCCACTTCAACATTTGCAAATAAATTAATTGTAGCTGTTATGCAGCCTTTCAACCTCAGGAACCCTAAAGAGACAGACTCCAGTGTGAACAGGAGCTCTGAGAGGCCACCAGTTGATCTCTTGTGTGTCCACAAGCAGAGGCCCCCCAGAGGACCTCTGTGTTGCTGTTCCCCTGCCCAGATCTCTCCAGCCGAGTCAACTCACACAAACCCTGTATCATACCTTCCGGAGCATTCTGTGGCTTTCCACTGAGGCGCAGGATCTTTGCTTCTTCTACATCAAAGCCATTCAGATTCACTGCCCAAGCTTTCTGCTGCTCCTACAGAGACAAACCACCCTCAGTGAGATGCATTTGAAACACAAAGCCCATGCTGCACTCCAAGGGCAGCTAGCAGAGTGTACACCTGAGCCACCTTCTGGGATCAGGAGGTGTACAGCTGTGCCATGGAAGTCAGCTACAGGCAGGGAGGTCAAAGTAGTTTTTCCTCAGACATGGGCACACTGTCCTGCTCACATTTTCATACAGTAGAGTGGCCAGTTCAGTGTCTCATTGCCAGTGGGAAAGCCGCAATGGACCAGGTGTTTCATGAACTGATTTCAGAACACAGCATACACATTCCAGAATAGCTCCCATGTAGACATTGTCCTGGAATGGCTACCACCAGCAGTTTCACTGAGCACAAGCTCACAACTTTGGGTCTCTGTAGCCTGATATATTTTGAAGTCTCATTAGCTGAAAGCTGAATTTTGCTGCCAGAATCGGCACAGGCCACAGCGAGGGGAAGCAGAGGCATGAGGCTCTATGCTCTTTCCTGTGCCTCGGGAAATAGCCCTACAGAGCGGCCATGCTCAGGCTCTGTGTAGTAGCTGTGTACCTGTTTCATCTGCAGGCTCTACAGCTTCCACCTCATCCCAGGCTCCTGAAGCCCAGAATTCTCCTGAAGCCCAGAATTGGAAGCATGGGTGGCTGGGCTTGTCTGCCTCATGTGCCCACTTGATAGAACCTACAGTTTGCTTCTCTGTAAAAGGCCAGGAAGGACAAGGTGTTTGGTAGCAATCACTGTAGGAACTGTAACTTAGCAACAGGCTCACCTTCTTGGTAGGGGACTCCTCAGCAGGGTCATTCTCTTTGGTTAGGAGGAAATTGGCCATCTCCATGTGCATAGTGCTGCGGTTGGGAATGTAGCGATCCCCGCCAGCCTTTGTTGGGGTGCTCTGGATTTTGGATCCAGATTTACCTGCATTCACATGCATAAGTACTGGTGTATAGATATTGAACAGCCTATACTAGAGCTTTCAAGAGACAGCTAACCCACACAGCACACTTCTACAGCACACCTACCAGACAAGGTCCAGAGAAGCAGGACTCGGAGAGCTCATACCATCCAGTCAAAACTAGTTCATCCCTATTTTTGCCCCCCCATAGCTGAGCACACTAAGCTCTGGTTAGGGACTGCCAAGAGACAACTCTTTAGGTCTGGCACAACAATTTCAGAGTTCACAAATAAGAGGAGAATGCAAAAAAGCTGTTACAACATATAAAACTCAGCAGACAATCCTACCCACTCTTGTCCCAACACGCAGCTGTACCAGCAAGGCTCAGCTTGGGAATCAGGAGCTCGCCCAGGCCCAGTGCACGGAGCTCTGCCCACCTCATGCCTGGGAGAAGGTGGGCGACTCGCAGGAGCCAGGCAGGGTAGCCCACCTCCTCCTGCCCGAGCAGGAAGCCGGTTGGGACAGCCCGGCACGGGGCCCAGAGCCCCACGGCTACAGACGAGCAGCCCGAGCCACGTTCCCCCACCCGACCCGTGCCACCGCTCACCGGGGGTCCTGGACGGCGTCTTGCTGGAGCTGTGGGAGCGATTGGCCGGCTTCATAGGCGACAAGCCGGCGGCGGGACTGTGCCCGGGCAGGCCGCTCTCCTTTGCCTTGCGCTGCCAGCGGGCGGGGGGCGCGTTAGGGATCGGCGTGTCCAGCTTCAGCAGCCCGTGCAGGTCCGCCTCGAACACGAACTGCGCCATGGCGCTGCGGGCGGGCGGGCGGATCAGCGGGGCCTGCGCAGGGACCCGGCCAGGCTGCAGATCCGCTTCGCGGGGACCCCAGCCCGGCTGCCCCTCATGGCACCCCGGCTGCTCCAGCGCAGGACACCCCCCTGCCCGGCCGCTCCCCAGGGGCCGCTCCAGCGCAGGACACCCCCCTGCCCGGCCGCTCCCCAGGGGCCGCTCCAGCGCAGGACACCCCTCCGCCCCAAGGTCCCCTCTTTCGCTTCCCGGCCGCCCCTCAGCTGCCTGCCCCTCACCTCCCCTCCGCAGTCGCAGCTCGCGCAGCCCTCCTCCGCGGCAGCAGTTAAACCCCGCGCGTCCGCTCCTCCCATTGGCTGCTTCAAACCCAACGGCCGCGCGACCGTGTCACGCCGCACTGGGATTGGCTGGACAGGCGGGGAGGGGCGGGGCTTTCCCCGACGGGCGGCTATGGGTTATGGGTTGCGGGTTGCGGGTTGCTGGTTGATGGGCGGGCGGGCAGCAGCCGCGGGGCGCAGCGAAGGAGAGAGGAGCTGGGGTTGCTGCGTATGTCGTTTATGTCGGGGTGGGGGCTGCGGCTCAGGGCGGCCCGCGCGGCTCCCAGCCGCTCAGGAGCAGGTAGGACTGGTTAGCGATGTCGGTGCCGGGCAGCCGTCCCGCAGCGTGCTCTGGCGGCAGCGGCGCGCCCTCCTCCCGCCGCGGGCCGGGCAGCACCTCCAGCAGGCAGGGCAGGACGGCCTCCTCCGGCGGCTGCTTGTGGAAGGCGTTGGCCTGGGGGGGGGAACACAAGGGGGTGCGCTCGGGGCTGCCCTTCGAGCTGCCCCCGGGGCCGCCGGCGGCGGGCCCTGCCCCGGGCCCCTCACCTGGCCGTGCTTGCCGCTTTCCTGCAGGAAGCTGCCGAGTGCGCGGTGCAGGTCGGGGACGGGCGGCCAGAGCTTCTGCTTCACGTTGCTGGGTACGGGGAAGGGAGCGTCGGAAGGCAAACTGTCCTGGGCTGCCCTGGCACCCCCGGGCGGGGTGCTCAGGCCTCGCGCTGGACCCCCCCCGGCCCCGGCCCAGCCCGTACCTGTAGAGCGAGGGGAAGGTGCAGCGCAGCCCCAGGAGCACTCCCGTGAACAGCAGCGGCACCACCGTGACACTCGGGATGATCCAGCCTACATCGGAGGAGGAGCTGCTGGGCCTGTAGCCCTCCCCAGACCCAGCACCACTGAGCCCTTCACAGCCCTGTCACCCTTTGCTTGGCTCTCCCCAGCCCATTGCCAGCACTCTCCACCTCCTGCCCTCAACTGTATGGCTGCTCTGGCCGCAGCCTCTGCTCCTGCCCTGTCCCTTACCTGTATCAGCTATGGCATCAACCACGACAGGTTTGGACCAGGGACTCCAGCTGCCCTGGTACCATGGCCCACTGGGCTGAGCCCGCACCTGAGCATGGTAGCGGGCGCCTGGCCGTAGGTCCAGGACTTCTTTCCTGGCTGCCCGTGGGACCTGCAGGACCTGTGGGGCAGAGCCAAGCTGGAGGTGGCAGGTGCTACAGGTGGCCAAGGGGCAGCACTGGTGTGCAGGTCCACCCTGCCTGACCCTGTTTGGGCCATGTGCTGGCAGTGGTAGTGCACATTGCTGCCCGTGGGAGATATGGCTGTGTGTTACCTTCCAGTCATGGCTGTTCTCCACGGCATAGCGGATCTGGTAGTCCAGCTGCTCAGCCAGCACCTCCAGAGGAGGCAGCCACTGCAAGTTCAGGCGGCCTTGTGACACGCTCGCCTGCATGAGCTGTGGGGCATCTGTGAGCACTGTTGGAGATGGGAATGTATTGCTGCCATGAAACAGGACATGGGATGCTGTATCCAACGCTAGCTGTGCAAGGGTAGGAGCCACAGTGGTGTTAGGACTCACCGGCCTGGTGCAGCCAGAAGGGCTCCTTGAAATAGCTGAGTGTGGGTGATGTGTGGGGTTGAGTGATGTTCACCAGGACAGAGATGGCTCTGCCAGCCCTGGGCTGGAAGGTGCAGGCATGAGTGCCCTGTGCCCCCATGCTCACCTCCTCACACTGCTGCCATGTGTCCTCCCTGCGTGAGGAGTGGGGAGCCAGTCAGACCCACCGTGGGGGCCCACTCCCCTTGACAGCTGCCAACTTTGCTCAGGGGCTACCCTGTCCCCACAGCCAGCACTGCCTCATTCCTCCTGCACTTGCCCAGGAAAGCTGGGGCTGGCTGTAGTAGGGAGGGTCAGTGTGGTCAGGAATGGTGGTGGGGAGGTGCAAGGTCGATGGTCGTAGAGCCGGGCATGGGGCCAGGTGGCACAGTGTGGGATCTGGGATGCTGAGCTGGGGTTGGGGGTCCCTGGGATGTGCTGCCCTGCTGCCTGAGCACCACATCCACACCATGGCCCTTACCTCATGCTGTCCCCACTCAGAGGCGGTCGGTAGAACAGCTGGTGGGAGCCATGGGGCTCTTCGGGGTCCCAGCTCCACTCGCAGCGCACGT
>WUAM01000359.1:13479579-13502416 GCA_024336885.1 Actenoides hombroni | reverse complement strand
GGGGCAGCCCCGCACCTCGTAGAGGAAGAAGTTCGGGTAGTCGGGGAGCGGCGGCTGCCATGAAACATAGAGCTGCCCGACGGCCCCGGCCCAGCGGGTAGTGATGTTCACCGGGGGGGCAATGAGACCTGTGGGGAACATGCCAGGGCGTTTGCCCTCCTGCAGCAGCCCCCGCCTGGGGCACTACCCCTGGTCCTGCTGGGGGACAGCCTGCGGTCCCCCCAGGGTCGCCTCCGTGCCTGGCGCTCAGGGTGCTGCCGGTCTCCATGGTGGGCAGAAAGGCGGGAGACCCAGGTCTGGGAACTGTCCTGGTGTCACGGGAGTATTGCCTGGTGGGAGAGACTCACCCACCGCATCCACGCTGAGCTCCCGCCAGTACTTGCTCTGGTTGGTGCTGGCGTCCAGGACGCGAAGGTGGAGCTGGGTGAAGAGCCGCACGTCCTGGCTGGGGAAGACGCAGACGTGCCGCATCCTACCGGCCCCTTGGCGCCACGTGGAGACTGTGCACGCTGTGGGTACGTCCCTGAGGAACCGAGAGCAGGGTCTTGCAGCACCCCATGGCTCCTGCCCTGGGCCAGGCTGGAGGAGAGGGGACCCTGGGCACGGCACCAAGACCTCAGTGTCACACCAGCTCCTTCTCTGTACCCCTGTCCTGCAGGGCACCATCCCCACAGGACTGATGGACAGCAAAGGTCCCAGCCCTGCCGCAGGGTGTGCTGTGGCTGCTGTGTAGCTCTGGTGGGCTCTCCACCATCTGTCCTTGCAGCTGGGAGCCACTGGGATGTCACAAAGAGCTGCGGCACCCTGACTCTGATGCTTTCTCCATGGACTAGGGGGAGGCTGGGCTGCGTCCCCACCACCTCCTACCTGGTGTACCAGTAGTAGAAGTGGCACATCCCGCTTGCAGCCTCCTCCTCATCCCAGAAGCAAGTGAGGTCCTCGAAGGAGCGGGAGAAGCAAAGGATGTCCTCGAGTATCCCTGCCAGCAGCGCAGCATCTGAGAGGAGCATGGACATGAAGGAACCCCTGGGCACAAGCCTTCCCACCTGCATCCCCCTGCCTCACGCCCGCTGGCTGGCTTACCCCCGAGGCCAGTCTGCATAGGCATCTGGGGCAACGTGGGCATGGCCATGACACAGGTGCCCTCCACCAGCTTGGCGCGGCAGGGAGGGACATGGCACCCATGTTGGCTACTGGCTTGCACTGGGGTTCTGGCTGGCAGCAGGACTCCCTGCCAGCCGGCCCCACCACTCCCCCCTCCTCAGCACTCAGGGTCCTTTGGGACAAACATCCCAAAATAGCCCTGCGGTCAGAGGGGGGTTCCGCGCCTAGCGATGGGCAGGCAGCACCCCTGCCCTGCTCACACCGGAAGGTGCACGGAAGTGAGATAAGGAGGAGCAGCACCCGGAGAGAGGGAAAGGGCCTCGGGGCTGGTGTGGGGGCCTGTGTTCCTGAGCTGGGAGGGATGCTCAAACCCTGTCCCGAGGAGTGCTTGGGGGACTGTGGGGTTCCCTGCCCTGCTCAGCCAGCCGCTCGCCCAGTCCTCGCAGGGGGAGGAACTGGAGCATCATTACACCTGGCAGGCTCTCCGTCCCAAGCACCAGTGGCTTTGCTGGCACACATGCACCTGTCCCTGCTGTCATGGTAAACGAGAAAGCCCCAAGATGTAGGTGTGCGAAGCACAGGGGTGGCCTTGCTGCCCTCAGCATTGCTCCAGCACTACCTTCTCCCCCACTGCCTCTGCCCTAGGACTTGTTCCAGCCCTCCCTCCTACTCCTCTTCCTCCTGGAATGTGCCCCCTTCTCCAGGGGCTGCCTCAGCTGCAGGACCCCACAAGCCTGCCAGTGCCTGGTTCTGCTCCATGTGCTGAGTTCATCAGTTCTCTGCTATGTGCCCCCTGTGCTGCCAGTGGAGCCCACCCTGGGTGAAGAGCAAAGGACAGTCCCTAAGTGTCCTTGCCATCTTCTCAGCATCCTTCTGCTCTCCCTGTCCCTTCCCTTGCACTGACCTTACCCAGCCCCGTTCCTCCTTTCTCAGCCCTGTGTTGCCTTCCTCCTCCAGTCCATGTCCCCTCCGCACAGACCACAGCTACCGGCTGAACTGAGGACGCTCGGTGGGGCAGACAGATCATGGCAAGGCTGGTGTGGGAGCACTAGAATTAGTCTGGCAGTGACCCCCCACTATCTGCAGTACAGAGCTGTGCTGTCAGACATTAGCTTGAATTTTGCTCCAACCATCATTATCATCGTAACTCTCAGAATTTCTGATGAGTGGGGAGTGTCTCTGCTACCTGTGCAGGACTGGGAACCCCAGGCTGCCATCCCAAAGGGGTGCCTGGGGGCTGCCAGGTCCTACCTGCAGAAAGCAGAGACGTCCCTCTGCTCTGGGCACCCCAGGGTGTCCCATGGGCGAGAGGGGTGCTCCATTGCCTACCCTGAACACCTCCCCCACCACCACCACCCCTGGGATATTCCCTCCCCAGCCCTGCAGATTTTGGCTGCTGTGGGTGCTTGCTGCCCATGCCCAGTGTGCTATCTCCTCTCTGGCCCATCCTTTTGGGGAGGAAATGCTCCAAGGACCTACCTTGGGATGTCACCGGCTCGGGGGCTGACGATGTGCTGTGGAGGCTGAGTAGGGTGGCAGGGAGCAGCGAGAGCAGCCAGCCCCAGCACAGGCAGGCTGCCATCCTGCAACCTGTGTGCCAGGGCTGTGTGTGCTGTGCTCAGCCCTTCTCAGTGCCCTGGGAGCTGCTGCAGCTCTGCTGGGCGATACCTTTATCTGGGAAGTGGTGGCTGTGCAGCTCAGGAAGCCTGGCTGGATGCTCCCCCCGCCCCATCGCCGGCACTTCCCCGTGCCTAAAACCACCATGCCGTGGCCCCTCCACCACCAGCCGCGGTGTTAAGGGAGACTGCTCCTATCAGATAGGCAGCACGTCCTGCCCTTGTGGCTACAGGCACGCTGGGAGGCTGGGGTAGGAAGAAAAACAACCCCTGAGAAGCCAGGGAGGCCCCTGTGCAGTGCAGGGCAGGCTGTTGGGGGCTGGAGGCACATGGGAGCATGGGACATGGGGCGGCTGGTCCAACTCCATCCCACCCTGTGCCACCTGGCACTGGTGGGAACTGGGTGTGCTCTGCATGGCTGTGCTGGGAGGAGAGTTGCAGGCCCATTCAGAAGCCAGTGGTGCTGTTGCAGAGCTGGGCTACCACAGTGGGGGTCCTCAACCTCGTGTCAACCCACCACTGCCACTTGGTGCAGGTGGCTGGAGGGGTGTCTCAACCTGCCAGGTCACAGCACTGTGACTCAACCTGGGGAGCACCAGCCAAGGTGTGGGGAAGCCACTCACACACCTATCCCCACTGTGCCAAGGGCTTGTTGCTTTCTCCATGCCCTGCAGCTGGGGGCAGCACCAGAGGCACTGAGGGGGCACTGGAAGAGCCAGCGTCAATTTGTCACAGTCAAATTTTGTCAAACCAGTCCCACTTTCTTTTCCAGCTACTGGGCTCTGCCATCAGGGAGGCAAAAAGCAGAAAGCTCTTGGTTTGAGCAGGACTCTGATGATGTTCCTGGCCAGCAGCAGAGGAGGTGCAGGGATGGTGGCACACATCAGGTTGCCTTTGAGGGCCAGTCCCCATCATTGCTTCACTGGGAACCTCAGTGATGGGGCAGGGAGGCTGTTTACTAACAACTGCAGTTGACACCAAGGAGCACTGGAGGCCAGAATAGGAAATCAAAATGGTATTGATAGGGTTGAAACACCTTCTGCAGAAAAAGAACTCTTGCCCGGAAGCAGAAATGCAAATGCCCCTGCCTTCAGCAGAGGTATCAGGCTCCAGAGGAGCAGATTTTGCTTCCCATGGGCCGTAGAATACAGCTAGATAGGCGGCTGGATGGCACACCTAGGGCTTAGCAAGCTGAAGCCAAGATGGATGCAGCCCACGTGCTGTCAATGTAACACACGGCAGAAGCGCGGGACGATGGGCAGCAGCCTGGGGCAGGGGCAGCACAGAGCCAGGCTATCCCCGTGGGAGCATCGCAGCAGCAGCCTGTGGTGGAGCAGGCTGGTCAGACACTACGGAGCAGGCAGGTCAAACACAAAGGTCCCTTTGCGAGGCGTGGGAATTACCCGACAGGTCGGCACAGGGCTGCCAGGCGCTGGCTGGCCAGGCTGGGAGGGGTGCGAGCTGTGCAGCCCCGCAGGGACCGGCAGGAGGAGCGGGGCCACCCCCGCCAAGAGCAGCCAGCTGAGGGGACGCTGCAGGAACAGTTTGCAGGCGTGCGAGAGGTGGCAGCGCAGAGGAAGGACAAAGTCTGCTCTCCATGTCCCCTCGGGACAGGACGAAGTCTTAAATTGCAGAGAGGGGGGATCCCAACTGGTTACTAAGACAACCCATCCTCGTGGCATGGTGAGACATGGGGCTTGTCGGGTTGTGCTGGGGCATCCCTGGGGTTCACCAGAGGACCCCGGTGAGGACAGGATCCCAAGGAGTGCCCACCACGGCAGCAGACCATCGGGGCCCCGTGTCGTGTTCCGCGGTGCTGTCAGGGAGGCAGAGCTGGGTCCCCACCTCCCCAGCTCCGGACCCAGCTGTCTGGTGCAGTACATTTATTGTCTGTAAGGCAGAGCTGGCTCCTCCAAAGGGCAACCACAGCCACTGCTGTCTCTTGTCCCTTTGGACCTGCCAAGGTGGCCCTGTCCCACGCTGTCAGGCCCAGAGCACGCTGAGATCTTCAGGACAGGCAGCCACTGGGTTGCTGCTTCCCCTCTCACCCCAAAGCCTGGTCATTTGTGTCCGTGTGCTCAGGCTGCAGCACCCTGGCTCCTCAGAGAGCGCCTTTCCAGTCCACTCTGCTGCAAACTCCCTGCTGCTGCTTGTCCTTGGGGGCCATTCCAGCATGTCCCCCAGCAGCACGGGGCCATGCTGGTAGCTGGCAGCATGCTGTCATAGCCAGCACATGCTGGGTGAGCAGTCAAGGAAGGGATGGCACAGTCCTGCTGTGGGGAAGGTGCTCTCAGGAAGGGCCACCGGCATTTGGCCCCTTGTCCCCACAGCACTGTCCCACCAGGCTGGGGCCAATGTTGCCCCTCTGCATGGTGTCAGCACAGCTTCAGGCCTCCTCAGCAGTGGCATCAATCCCCGCATAGGTGAAGTTCTCAAACAGGGCCATGTTCACGTAGGCCTGTGGGGGAACCCCGGTCAGGAGATGGTTCTGTCAGCATCTCCATCTACCTCCCATCCCTGCTGGCACACTCATGGCTGCTGTGCCCTCAGGGAAGACGATGAGGCTCCCCACACTCAACAAGTGTTGCTGAGGTTATCCCCGTATGTGGTGGCATCACACAGGTTCTGCTGCTGGTTGTCCCTCCCCCGAGCCCAAGAGATGCTCCAGTATTCGGACAAGCCCTGCACAGGGTGGGCATCCCTTCCCCTGAGCCACTGGCACTCACCTTCCTGGCCTCCAGCATGCGGATGAGCTGCACGGAGATCTGGGCAAAGGGTGGGCGCTCGTAGGGGCGGTCGCGCCAGCACTGCCGCATCAGCTCATACCTGGGAGCAGAGTCAGTGGTGGCTCAGCGTGCACGGGGGGAGAGGGGGCACAAAAGCTGTCTGTGGGAGATGGGGCAAAGCAGGCAGGAAACTAAAGCCCTGGAAGGGTGTTTGGGGTGTGGGACCCCAGCTCATCCCCCAGCCACGGTGCAGAGGGGAAGCAGGCAGGAGCTACTGTGAGTTGGTGGGAGCACAATGGGGCAGTGGGGTCAAGAGGATGTTGGTGCCACCGTCAGCCAGGGCTCTCTGGCCACTTACACCTCATCGTCGCAGTTGCGAGGCTTCTCCATGCGGTAGCCCTGGGGCAGCTTCTCGTAGAGCTCAGCGCACGTCATCCCACAGTACGGCGTCCCTCCTGCCACCAGAAACACACAGCTGGCTGTGGCAGGGATGGTCCCTGGAGTGTCCCCTCCAGGGCTGCAGGAGGACTAGACCTGCAGGGACCCGAGTGAAGGCAGGGGACAGAGAAAGGGCCTTACCTAAACTGACAATCTCCCAGAGCAGGACCCCGAATGACCACCTGAAAGGGCAGGAGCCAAGGCTGTGATGGAGCCCCGCTGACGGGCATGGGGCAAAGCCCAGGGTGAAGCAGGAAGCCAGGGCTTGGGCTGAGCTGGCAGCTGCCCGTGGAGATGCATCAGCATCACCTCGTGCCCCTGAGACACCCAGAGCAAAAGCACTGCCGTGCTGACCACCAGAGAGGGCTGGAAGTGGCCACAGCCACGCACCAGCCCTGGTGCCTCTTCCCTCAGGACTTACACATCACTCTTAGTGGTGTACACGCTGTAGTTCAGGGACTCGATGGCCATCCAGCGAACTGGCAAGCGGCCCTGGGGAAATGGAGAGCGGTGGTCAGGGGAAGGGGGATGCCCTGCAGACGAAGGGCAGCCATGACCGAGCCAGTCTCGGCATGGTGGGTCATTCCCACTGACACAGCATTGGCACAGCCCCCATGGAGACACTTCACTCCTGCCTTACCATCGTCTTCTTCACGTAGACCTCCTCCCCTCTGGAGAGGCCAAAGTCGGCAATCTTGGAAGCCAGATTTTCTCCCACCAGGATATTCCTGGCTGCCAGGTCCCTGTGAATGAACTGAAAGGGGCCAGCAGTCATCAGGAGCCACATGCTCCCTCTTGCTTGGCCCCAGCGGTCCCAAGCCCTGATGGGGATTCCCCGGGTCCCAGGGGAAGGGGGGTCTGAAGGGCTTGCTGGGAATGTACCTGCTTCTCACTGAGGTACTGCATCCCCTTGGCCACGTCTGAAGCGAACTGGAGGAGCTGCTGGGAGGTGAGGGTGGAGGCAGTGCCATGCTCCTTGGCAAAGGCTGGGTCCGTCTCCAAGACTCGGCTCTTGCGGAGGAAGTCGAGGAGGTTTCCATAGGGAGCATACTCAATGGCAATGTACAGGTAGCCTGGAGGGCAGGAGGACGTTGGGCTCACAGGGCTCTCTCCAAAAAAGAGGAATACACAGCTGGGCAGGGACCATGGGGCTAGGGAGAGGGGGACATCCCTCACCCTTGTTCTCACAGGCTCCCAGCAAGTTGATGATGTTGGGGTGATGGCCCAACTTGCACAGCACCTCCAGCTCCCCAGCAAAGTCCCGATGGTCGTTCTCTGAAGCAAACTCTGGGAGCAAAGAAGGGATGTACACCTCAGTCCTACCACACTGGCTCTTCCTCTGCTCCTCTGCTCATAGATCCTGCCCCTCCTCAGCCCTGAGCATGGCCCAGGATGCAGCTGCACCCCACAGCCCCCCCACCCCCACCCCCGTCCGCCTCCCCCAGTGCTCACCTTTCAGCATCTTGATGGCTGCATTCATTTTCAGCCCATCCTTTTTGATCATGGCCCTAATGACCTGCCCAAAGTTGCCCTCCCCAATCATGTCCTCAAACTTGATGTCTTCCCACTCCAAGATGGGGTAGCTGAGGGGCTCGGGCTGTGGCTTGGGCCGGCGTGTCAGGGTCAGGGTCCCCGAGTTGAACTGCAGGATGGTCTCTTCCCCCTGGCAGATGGGAGCAGGTGAGGTTAGAGGCACTGGGCACCCCTCTGCCTGGGTGGCAGTCCCAGCAGGGCAGGTGTCATGGGCAAGGGCGAGCTCCGCACCCTCTCCGCGTGGAAGTGAGGTCTGGCTGCATCCGGACTGGAGCTTGCGGAGCGCAACCTGGATCGGGCTGGGATGAGGGGAGCTGGGGACATGGTCCTGGTGGGGCAGGCGGCACTCACCGAGCCAGACTGGTATGTAAAGGTGCGGTGCCGGTGGAAAAAATTCTTCTTGATGAGGAAAAGGGCCAGGAGGGCAAAGAGGATGGTGAGGCAGGTGACGGACACGGAGCCAACGATGGCCAAGAGCAGCTGCTGGTCTATTCCCGCCTGCTCAGTGCTCTGGCTGCCCAGGCTGGGCGGCACGCTCAGTGCTCCTGCCAAAAGGAGGGATGGAGGGTCGTGGTCCACGGCTGAAACCTGCCCAGACTGCATGGATGGCCATGCACCAAGCCAGCATCCCTCTCCCAGCACCCTAGGGCCCAGTGAAGATACCACAACCACATCGTGAGCTCCTGGTGCCATGGGGGCACAGGACTGAGGGTGTCATTGCCTGGGCCCTATCACCAAACTTGCTGGTTTCTCGACCTCCAACCAGCTCTGGGTCCAGATACCAGCTCTTCCCTTGCTAGCTCTGCCCTGCTCCTCCAGCTCCTCATGCATCGTGATACCCTCTAGCTAAGGCAGAGCCACTCTGTGGGTGCTGTGCTGTCACCGTGCCACCCCTGTCCCATCAGGACTAGGAGAATCAGGACTTCTGAAGACACCAAGTTTTCGGCTTGGGCTGCTGCTTCAGAGCCACTCTGAAGCTACCATGAGCACCCTGGCCACCCTTTGCTGCCCAGGCTTCAGCAAAGCCCTGAGCCCCGTGACTGCTGGGACACCCCTCTCACCGTCTCCCAGGGTCTTGGCTTTCACAGGTTGGCTCCATTCCCCGGGGACATGGGAGTTGGCTCGGACACGAAACTGGTAGCTGGTGCTGGCATTGAGGCCCCCGATGATCTTGGTGGTCTCAGCGCCGCTGTCAGTGTCAATCCACTGGGGCTCACTGGTGCCCCCCACCTGCTGCAGCTCCACAATGTACTTCGTAATGCCCCCATTGGGGTACTCGGGGACCTGCCAGGAGAGCTTGATGGTGGTGTCAGACATGGACTCTGCCGAGAGGTGCCGCGGGGAGGAGGGCCCTGGGACAAAGAGAGGAGAGTGTCAGTCCCAGGATGGGTCTTCTGGCACTTCAGGGGCTCAACGCTGCTGTGAAGACTGGATCTCATGGATGGCAACAGCAACCAAAGCTGTGCCAGGTTTGAGGGACCTCCAGGGACCACTGGCCCCTGCTTGGAGGTGCAAGAGGAGGTGCAAGAGGAGGTGTAGCTGCTTTCCAGGTGCAACAGTGAGGCAGGACTGTCTGAGAGACCATCAAGCCATATGTCTGTATACTGACTAGCCATTGGGACATTTT
Organism: Actenoides hombroni; assembly: GCA_024336885.1. Taxonomy (NCBI): domain Eukaryota; kingdom Metazoa; phylum Chordata; class Aves; order Coraciiformes; family Alcedinidae; genus Actenoides; species Actenoides hombroni. The sequence goes on along the minus strand of WUAM01000359.1, from coordinate 13,493,372 downwards.
CTTTCTTCAGTACTTCCTCACACATGGTATTCCCATTGCCTCCTCTGAGCTTTCTCCAGCCTGCCCACATCCCTAACCCCAAATCCCCAAATCACACAAAGCCCTTGTGAGCACTGAGCAAAGAAGACTTCATGTCCCCAAAGCCTGACACTCACCAGCCCTCCCAAGATGTACCAGCCAGCACTGAGTCCCACCAAAGGTCTCATGCTCTCCTTCCCCCTTGGCTGCCAGAAAGATTGGCTGGACTGATGCTGCTCCTCCCATGGTCTCCCACCCATGCAGGGGGCTGTGTACGTGTGTGCACCTGCCCACAGGAGGGACTGCAGGTGTCGGTGTCCCCAGGCCCTAGAAACCATCCAGCCAAAATGACCAGGCAGCGGGGTTAAAGTGAACCAAAGGGAAGTAATTTTTTTCACACAAAGTACAATTCTATCAAGGAACTTGTTGGTACAGGGTGTTGTAAAGGCTGAGGGTATAGACGGGTCTGCCGGGGCTTTGGAGGTCAGATCTGTTTGTGAGCATCACTTGTGATGGCCTGAATGTCATGTTCAGCTCAGGAAGTTTCTCAGCTGCTTGATGCTGGAGGCTGTGGGGTCTAGCAGGGACAGGAGGACCTATTTTCCTCCCAAGCAGCTGTTCATGCTCTATCAGAGATGGTATACAGAAGCAGCTGGACCTGGGGATGGCCACTGATACAGCTGATTTGTCATTGTAATCCCCTGTAATAATTCCCTCTGTTCTGCTGGACCCACCTTTGCTGTTGATCATGACCTTGTAGAGGTCAGAGGGAGGCCCCAGGCTGGTGCAGTGGTATACCAGCACCTCCAGCCCATACTCCTTGTTGAACTCCAGATCCTCAATGCGGGCAGAGAGCACAGAGATGGATGTGATATTTTTCTCACAGACCAGCTGCCTCGTGGAGTCAAAGAGGTGGACAATGAACCCATGTGCTGGTTCATGGTTGCTTGGCAATTTCCAGTTGACATGAAGTGTATTTTTACCCTCTATGGACCAGCCTTCTATCACAGGCTTGATGGTGGGCTCTGCAAACAAAAAAGCATCAAAACCTCATGGTGCATCACCCCTGGGGCGTTGCAGGTCCTGACTCAGGCAGGGTTAGTGTTGGGGTCAGCATTAGGGGCAGGGAGATGGGGCCTCACCAAGGCACTCGGTCACCATGACAGCCTCGGGCCCTTTGCTGCCCTCCCCACCATCCCCTGGCCGGCTCAGTTGCACTTTGACGATGTAGGCGGTCACCGGCCGGAGGTTCATGAGGGTGATGTTCTCACCGTTGTCAACTGTTGGCCAAGAGAACATGTCAAAGCCACGCCCATGACCCACAATCTGCCCTGCCACTTGACATCTTCCTCAGCATCAGCACAGGAGTCCCAGCATGGAGACCTCTACCCATCCCAGATCCCTTCTGGCTGGGGCAGCCAGTGTATCCCACCCAGGTCCTACCCCTGGCAGACACATACCCACGATGGATGACCATGCTGAGGTGTCATCCTTTGGCTTGTAGAGCAGCTTGATGGAGATGATGGGTCCATCACCAGAGAAGCGTTCTACGGGCGACACCACGAGCTGGCGGCTCTGCTTGGCCAGCAGCCGGGGGGGGCTTAGAGGCGCTGGTGGCACTGCAGGGGGAAGGAGGGAATGACACTGGTGGGACTGGGAGCAATGAGGTGTAGAGCGTGGGCACATACACCACCTCTTGGCTCCTTCCAGCTTTGTCAAGAAAGTCTTTTATCACCACCCAAACCTGTCTGCTGGCATCGTGGCACACGATGGGTGGCACTTAGTCCAGTGCAGGGGGTTTGCCACACTGTGCCCTCAGCCTCCTCCAGCAACCCTGTCTCATCCTGCTTGTGCCACCACCCTTTCCTCACCTCGGATGTTGACCTTGACTTTACGGCTGTCCTGCCCCCCCGTCGTGGAGACCCGGCACTCCCAGAGCCCCGTGTCTGCCTTCGTCAGGTGCTGCACCTGGAACTCACAGGTGATCTGCCCCAGCTCGATGATGGCTTTGATGAGCTGTGGACACAGAGGGACCATCACCTCCCTGCCTCAGCCCCCCAGCCCCCCGCACCAGCCCAGAGCTGACCAGCAGCCAGGTGGGGAGACGGGTGCTACTGAGGGAGCCGGCAACATGAGGATGGTGATGGGGCAAGGACACGGGGGTGGTACCTTGAGCATGGTGCCGTCAGCCTTGCGCAGCTCCACGCTGTCGCTGGCCGGCAGTGGGTTGCCGGTGGCTACGCAACTGACAACAGGCTCTGAGCCCAGGTTGAACTCCAGCTCGGAGGCCAGTTGGATGATCTGGGGAAACCGGTCTGGCACACAGAAATCAGCATTAGTGCTGGCCCTGCTCCTCCCCAGGCACAAGAGAGGCTGGTACCTTTCCCTGGTCCTGGCCACAGCCAGACCTTGGTGCCAGGAGGCTGGTGCCAGATGCTGCAGTCCATCCCTGCTCCCCACCCCCCCTTGCTGGACTCAGCACCACTCTTGTCATGGCTGGTCCCAGAGAGTCAGACTAGGTGCTCTCCTTGCAGCACACTGGTTTCCATGAGGCTGGGGGCTATTTCTGCGGGCAAGAGGAGCTGCTGAGCTGCCTGCTGAGGTCAGTAGCCAACGGCCCCCCAGTCACCAATGAGGAAGGAGCCAGAGCCCACCCAAGGATGGGGGACAGGAACAAGCTGCAGCCCTGCGCCAGCCTTACCTGACTTCTCGCAGCGCTGGCCGTGCCACCCCGCCGGGCAGACACAGCCGCTGAAGCGGTTACAGCTGCCTCCATTTCGGCAGGAGCAGCCCAGGGCGCAGTCGGGGCCGTAGTACCCCGGGGGACAGGCTGCAGGAAGAGGAGAGGAGAGCCTGCTGCTACCCCCGGCCATGGTGCAGGGCCACAGAGCAGGGGCTGCAGGCAGCCGGTGCAGGAGCAGCTGCTCAGCCCGTGCCCACTCGCCAGCCAGGGGAGGTTTGCGTGGGTGCTTCTGGAGAGCAGAGCCAGGCCCCAGAGGGACCCCTGGCTGAATGGGAGAGATGGTGGCACCCATGTCCCCGTACCTTGGCTGCAGCGGGAGCCACTCCAGCCCGTGGCGCAGGAGCAGCCGTAGGGGTCCGGTAGGCAGAAGCTCAGCCCCCTGCAGCCCTGGGCTCTCGGGCAGCTCTCCTGGCAGTTGCGGCCAAACTGGCCTTCCCGGCAGGCTGAAAAAACAAGCATGGTCTGTCCTCAGCCAGCACACCTGCACAGCTTGTGCGCCCTATGTCCTGTGTTGCCACCCCGAGCCGGCACGGGAGCCTCATCTTGCTGGGAAGGTGGGTGGTCCAGCCCTGCTGCAGAAGCAGGGTGCACTGTGGGCAGGGAGGCACTGGGGATGCACATGGAGTTTCTGGCCTTGGTCCCCAGGTCTGGGGGTTCAATGGGGCCCCCACACGTGCCCTGGGCACAGTTATTGCTGCTGGGCAGCCTGGCACCTACCTCGCTCACAGCGGGTGCCCATGAACCCCGGAGGGCAGATGCACTCGCCAACGTGTTCGTGGCAGATGCCGCCGTTCAGACAGTCAGGACAGTCCTTCTCACAGGACGGTCCCCATTTCTTGGCGGGACAGGCTGTGGAGAGGGCAGAGGGGGCACAGGGTGGCATCAGGTGGGAAGGCAGCGTGTGGCTGCCTGTGCTCTCCTCCCAGGGAGCAAGGGCCCTGCTCACCTCTCACGATCAGGCGGTAGAAGGCACTCCACAGAGGGCTGTCCCCCATGAATGTGGCACTGTAGACGCCGTTTTCACTCACACTGACATTCGGGAGTGTCAGGGTGACAAGGTCACCCTGCACCTCACCCCGGTCCGTGGTCTGGTAGTAGGTGCCTGCAAGGGGACAGAGAGTGACCTGGGGCCCCCCTGTGCCCCTGGGGCCGGTGCCAGGCACCAGCTGAGAGCAGCCCCAGCCCCATGCCTGCTCCCAAGGCTACTTGCCATTTCTTTTCCACATAACATCCGTCTCCTTCCTCTTGATGACCTTGGCCGAGAAGGTGGCTGGCTCAGCAACATTCACGGACTGCGTAGCCTTCACTGGGAAGAGGTGGGCTGTGGAGGATGAGGAGAAGGAGGAGGAGTGGGCTGAGCAGCTGTTGCCCCTAGGGCGGTCAGACCCAAGGGTGGTGCCGGCACCCCCAGACCAGCCACCCCAAAACGCGGCCTTGGTGCAGCCCAGCACTGATGAGACGTTTCTGCTGGAATGCCATGACACACCTTCTCTGACCACCCCGTGTGGGAGCTGGGACCCCCTGGAGCCTCTGCAGGGACAGGCGCTCCCTTCCTGGCCCCTCCAGCCCCTGCGGGCAGACACAGAGGAGTGGAATGGGGCACCTTGCCTGCTGGCCAGCCTGCCAGCCCCAGCGGGCACGAGGTGCGGGTGGCAGCAGCCTGGGGAGGTGACAGCTAGGACAAGCCAGCCCCGGAGGGGCAGCGCGGCTGCCGGCAGTGCCAGTGCGGGCAGGCGAGAGGCAGCCGGGGGAGGCAGGCGTGCAGAGGCTGCGTGCCAGCCCATGGCACCGGTGGCCCCGTCATGGCTGTTCTCCTGTTTCCCAGATGGTGGGGTGTGCAGCAGCAACAAACCCTCAGAGACTTACTGTGAGTCAGCCAGAGCCCAGCTCTGAGCACAAACAGGGCTATAAATACAGTAAGGTCTGGGAAACCCAGCCCTGGGCGTGCCAGGACAGACACAAAAGAGGGCCGAGGTGGGTGCTGGCTCTCGGGGTCTCCAGCACGGCTGCTCGCACATGCTGCAGCCACAGCCAGCTGGGCGAGCCGGGGGCCGGGAGGAAGCAGCACACGCTGCAGGCGCCTGGGGAAGGGCACCGCAGGTCACATATCCCCACCATGCCCCAGAACTGCCTCCCCACCTATCCCTCCGGTTGGGACTGCTCTACCACGGCCTGTGGTGTACCTTGTAAAGGGCACACAGATGTGGCCCCTGTCCTGTCTCACTCTGTCTCACTCACTGGAGCCAGAGCCTTACACGGTCCCTGGGGATCCCCAAAGACAGCCCTTTGCATTTTCCTCCACTGGATTTTATCTGTCACTCCATTGTGGCTCAGCAGTGTCTGCAGCCCCCCCTAAACTGACCCATACTCCCTCTCTCTGGGCAGCTCAGGGACAACAACTGGCACAGCCACTTATCCAGCTGGTTGAAACCACAACTGGTGGCAGGTCCCTACAGAGGCCCTGCACCATGCTGGTGGGGACTTCCCTGCATGGCAAGAACCACAAATTAGCTCCCGTTCTCACTCCCTTTCTTTCAGTCAGATATTAACCTATGCAAAGCCCTCCCCTGCCACCTCCTGGGTGCACAGTTTCTCCCAGACATCCCTAGATATGGAATTCTCCCAATTTTCTCCTGGAACTCAAGCAGACAGTGGCAACTGGGTCATCCACAGCATCCTCACTGCTGCTGCCCCAAGACACTCTCCCACTGCAAACTCATGCTGCCTCTTTCCCAGGGACCACATAGATACAAATTATTCTCTTTATTACCAGTTCTACTAATATGCCCATTTCTGGTTTGGGTTTACAGGCCTGTAACTCCCTACCTAGAAAGCTTTTAGGAAAGGCTTGTGTCCCACTGGCAGCCTTGGTGCCCACCCTCTGCTCATGTCCCGCAGGCAGCAGCACAGCCCTGCCCATGGCAAGCCCAGCCTGGTAACACTGCGCTGCTCCGTTTGGCTATTTGTTGCCTGTCACTTCCTATCAGCACTGGCATTTTAGACAGATCTCCCACCAAGTTTCCCCAGCTTCTCTTGTGCACAGGGATGCAAAAATAAAGGTATTTTATTTTTCTGCAGTTGTGGGTTGTTGTTTTGTTGGTTTTGTTTGGGGTTTTTTTTGGGGGGGAGGCATCATCCTGCTCTGGATATTGCAAAAAAATAGTTTATAGTCAAATTTAAACCCTTCTGAAATTTGTCCTAAGGATCTCTTTGGTACGCTTTAGTTTGTTTTTACAGTAAAACTTCCAAAGATCATCATTCTTACTCTGTTCTTCTTCATGCATGACCTTTTGGGAGATGCCATCTTTCCTATAGCAGCATTTCCCACTCGCTGCTTCATCACCCTGGCCTATCCTGGTGCTCTCCCCAGCTTAACAGGAGAGATGGTACTTGCCAAGCCTCCCTGGTAGGTTCTTTACCCAGCCCTCCTTCCCCCTGCAAATATGTAAGTTTTTTGCTTACTTTTTCCTTTATGATTTACTTCTCTTTCTCTGAATCAGAGTGACAGCAGCTTGTTTGGCACTTAGAAAAAAGACACTTTTTTGGCACTTATACCTCCTGCAGGGGTTTGGACCCCAACACTGATCAGCTCCTCCACTGCACTATTTTGGCCTGGCTATGTCAACACTGGAGCACGGGTCTGGCTGGGAGCCCCCCCTGGCATGGGACACCCTGTCACACCAGCAGCACCCCAGAGCTGTCACCCCCCTCCATGACTTACATACAGGGATGTTTGGTGCAGACCCCTCTCTGTGCTACTCATCCTGTGCTGCCAGCCGTGCCCCCTATGCTGCCACCCTCCCTTGGTGCATCTGTGCTGCTCTACTTGCCCAGACCAGGCAGTTCCATTTCCCACGAGACTGCCTCCCCTCTCAGGTCGAGCCTCTGGCTGAGGACACAGGCTGGTCCCTGCTCCCTGGGGGATCCTCAGGCCCCACCAGCCACCTCTATTCCCCAGCTAGGAGATAACCAAGCTGTTTGATAAAGCCGTGTTTCAACATGGGCAGGGACACTTGTGTCCCATGCTTCATTCTCAGCAAATGGTCAACAGTTTCAACCACAGCCTTCTGAAAGAGAGCTGTGAAGTGTCCCGATACAAACACCTATCACAGAAGATTTCTGTCCTAATAATCTTGGAAATTCTTAAGCACAGGTGGAGGCCCTGTGGAAGAGTGCTACCCTGGGCGGTATCCCTGCCACCAGCTGTCTCCGGGAGGCCCTTTTGGCTCATACTGCCCAAAGTCAGACAAGAGCCCAGAGCTGCCCCTGGCTGCGGTGCACCCTGCCAGTGTCTCTTGGCAAGACCCTTCCAGCAGAACGGCAGTGCCTGGCTGCAGCACGACACTTCCCCAGTGCCTGGGCAGGCTGCTGGAGATGCGTCCTGCCACCACCTCCTCCCTGTGAGACCATGGTGGGGGCACGAGGCTGGCACAGCTCCCATGGACAGCCTCCTGCTCTGGTTAATGATTTCCAGACCCCACCGTCTATTCCAAGGGCACCCAGCTTCCTCTTGGACCTTGCCCTGCTCCCAGGCACTGTTCCCAGCCCAGCTGGCTGCTTGTGCTGCTGCCCATCCCCTCCCGAACTTGTGTGGCTCGACCGCACTCCTCCAGCTGAACACGCCTCCTCTATTCATTCTTCCAATGTTGACAGACCCCAAACCCAGCCCATGGATTGCTGCCATCCCCCTGCCACGCCGGCTGGCGCTGGGATTGCAAAGTGTGGGGCATGCGGCTCCCATGTGGCCCCAGCTGGCAGGTGGAGGGCTGCCCACCCTCCCTCAGCCACTCACCATTGTGGCTGTTGTGCACGTAGACCACCTGAGCCTGCTCAGCTGCGGTGCGCCCCAGGCAGTAGAGGATCCCCACCAGGTCGGCCATGGAGAAGCCCCTGGCCTGGATGTGGTTGCTGTGGTTGCGGTAGTTTTGGAAGCCTGTCTTGGGGTGTGTCATCACGATCTTGTTCTCCCGCTCAATCTGCAGGTAACTCACGTCACGTTCCCCCATGACACAGGAGAGGAAGAAGTCGGAGTGGGACAGACTCTGCACGTTGGCAATCAGGGTGATGTCCAGTATGGCCCCTGGGGTGGGGGAGCACGAGGGCATGTCATGGCTGGACAGGAGCATGGCCACCCCAGCCCTACCTCAGGGCCAGAACCCATCACCCACGTCACCCCTTTTCCAGGACATTTTTGCCACCCCCAGCCCAGGACGCAGAGCCAGAGCATAGCCAGGTCGGGTGTAGACCTGTCAGCATGGCAGAGTGGGTATTTCCACTCCCCTTTTGGAGATTCCTACAGGCTCAGCCCCCCACCAAGAGCCAAGCATGCAGCAAGATGAGGGTTTCAAAGCCCCTCTCCTCCCACAAGCTGCTGGCATCCCAGTCTAGTGCCAGGGAGAGGCAGGCAGGGGAGGGCTCTGATGGCCTTTGAAGTCTCCAAATGGCCGATCACAAAGGGATGTTTCCTCCCTCCCAGCCCTGCTCTGGTGGTGCCACCAAGCTCCCACAGCTGCCTTGTCCCACCAAGCCTCCCTGGGGAAGAGAGAGAGGGGAGATTACCTGCCAGCTGTGGGACGAGAAGCAGAAGATAAACTTGGAGTCCCATGTCCTTGGAGCGTGTCCCGAATCTGGCAGAGGTCAGAAAATATCCAGCATGTTCCAGCCACGGGGGTCAGCACCAGAGGCCACAGCTGCCTAGGGGCTCCAGGTGAGAGGCAGCTTAGGACCCCTGAACCTTGTTAGTGCCCCCCATTTTGCCTCTGCCCTGCTGCTCAATGGCTGGGGCAGCATGGATCACCTCCTCTGGTGCATAGCCCGGGCACGATGAGGAAGATGCTCTTGTCTCTGCTTGCTCAGCGGCTGCCTGTTTCCTCAAGAGCGGGGCTTGGTAGTGAGAAGGCCACTTGGGTCCCCTCCCTGGTGGCAGCTCTCTTGGGGAGCAGGCGCCCACCCCTCCAGGGCTAGGGATACACGCTCAGGGCTCCCCGAGACATGCTGAGCCTCCCGCCTGGCTGGGAGGCATCCCGATCCCCCTCCTCGCCTGCTGTGCAGTGGGTCTCATGCCCCAGCCCGCCTGGGCAGCAGCACCCCCATCCCCATCCCCTCCTCACGGCCCCATGGCCGATGGCTGTGGGAAGGACTCTCTGGAGCAGGGAGAGGAAAGGGGCCAAGGGGCCGTGGCTGGCGACGGCGGCGGAGCCAAATCCTGTTTCCCATGCGGCGTTTCCTGCTCTCCACCCATTGTTCAGAGACAGCCCTGACTCCAGGAGCTGGCGGGAGCTGCCCTGTGTGGGCTCCCCCCTGGAGAGAGGCGCGCGGCGATTCTGAGGCCGTACACACCTCGTAACACCTCGGCCTCCCGCCAACACAAGCTGGGGTGCTGAGGCACAGTGCCACCTGAGCTCTGTGTTGTGCTGGGACCTGACTCATGCCTGTAGTGGCCCATTGTGGGACCACCATCCAGGCTGAAAGAGGCTAAACATGAGCAGAGATAGGCAGGGTGACAAAAAGCCAGTCAGACGGCACAGGAGAGTGGCCACTGCCAGGGGAGAAAACCCTCTGTGTTGTGGTAAATACATCTAGGAGAAAGTGGAGAGCAGTAGGAAGCCTGGCTTTGCTTGCCCTGTGTGCTTTCCCGTACACAGCGCTGGCATGGGCACAGCATAGCATGGCACAGCCTCACTGCCCCACAGCCCCAGAGGGTCCCACAGCTAGTCCTTCTGCCAGGCTGCCCTGGTCTGAAAAGCATTCCCCAGGAAATCACTGTGAGCTTCGCCTGCCAACCATCACGCTGCTTCACAAATCAAACTATTCCCACGTGAAAGCCAGGGCTGCCGAAGAGCGAGCCTCATGTTTTGGTGTGTCCCAAGCCCACGCCGTATCCGGCCAAAAATCTAAAGCACACATGGAGAGGAAGGGGAAATCCATTCATCGCTTCCGACTATTTACAGTGCGCTCCAGGGCTGCACGGTGCCCAGTGTGCTGAGGAGGGATGGCAGCAGGCAGGGCCTCCCCCAGCACAGCCGCCCGGTCACCCTGTGACAGGAGGGATGAGGATCTGAAAAAGATGGGCACCAGATGCAGCTGCCCCCCTTTTCCTGGAAAACTAAGCACAGTGCTTTGCCGTGGGCTGTGCATAGGCGAGGGGCTCCATTTTGGGGAGACCCTCAGGGCATTTGAGGCACAATCATAACGCAGATGTGGAGCACAGAGCATGAGGCCATTCTGCAAGTGGGACACACAGGGGCTGGCAGCCAAGGCTGGTACCTTCTTCTGTCAGTGCCCTCTTGGGGACCCCCACTGCCCCATTTGCCTGGTTAACCCCAAGCTCATTTGCAAGCACGTTGGGTCAGGGACTCATCAGTACACTCTGTACAGATGCAGGAAGGGGATAGACACATGAATAGATAAATCTTTTCTTCCTCTAGTTCACTGGCTGTAGGGGCCAGTCATGCTCAGATACGTGATTGCCATTGGGCCACCATGTGCTTACACCGTGCTGTGCCGGGGGAGGCAACTCATCCTGTGCTCCTCCAGCAGCACATGGAGCTGTGAGTTATGATGCACTCTGTAAAATTTCCTCTGACACAAGGATCTGTTTGAGGACAGGATTATTTACACATAACAAATACTTCCTGGGAAGGCTTTGCAACTCCAGCCCTGTATCGTGATCCTTCAGGGAGCACAGCATGGCTCCTCTTACCGCCCGAGGGGAACCAGAGCATCACTTTGCTCTTTTGGGGAGTGGGAGCCACCTGGAGTCAGCTCGCAACAGCAGGTGATGTAACTTAGATGTCATCGAGGGATCTGACCCAGGACTGTTTGTCCCCTTATATTATTTTTAGGAGCACCTGGCTAAGAAGTGTCCATCTGTACAGAGCCCTTGGGTTAGAAGTGGGATAGGAATCCTTCCTGAGAGGTTTTGTGGGGAGACTAAACCAGGAGTCTACTGCTCCAGTTTAACCTTATGTATTGCCAGAGAAGGAACCCTGGAGCTGCCTGCTGCCAACATGCTGCCCAGCCGAAGCAGCTTGCCACGCTCGCTCTCCTGTAGTATGGCAGCTCCAGCTGCCCAACCCACAGCACACTGAAAGCACCTGAATTTCTGCTGAATTCCCAGACCACAGCTCCACAACTTTTTAGCTGAATCACAACAGACTAAAAAAAAAAACAAACCGGTGACAAAAATACCCATTTTTGTTATCATTTGCACATTCTAATGCACAGCACCGCATGCCAGAAACCATAACGCACCGATACATTTCCTGGTAGGAAATGCAAACGCCCTGTGAATCCCCTGACAGCCTGAGCTGCCTCTGCAGCACCTTCTGGCCCTGCTTCTCTGGCTGTTTGTGTAGTTTGACATGTTTGGCGGATCCTGGGGAGGCCTTGCAAGGCTGGGTTGAACGCTGCTGCTGCCAGGCCTAGGAGCAGCCCGGGAGCAGAGTGGCTGAGCACCCCCAGCTCCCCCCCGGTCACATCGGCAGGGCAGTTGGGGAGCAGGCAGCATTGGCATCCACCACACGCTCACAGGATTAAGGACAGGCTGCTGGGAAGCCCTTTGCCTGAGGAAAGGGTGGGGCGCACGGCTGTGGAGGGGCCCCTTGGCCGTGGTGGGAAGTGGGTTTTCACTGACTGAATTGAACACTGCTCATGAGTGATGGGTCTGTGCCAGGGGTGCCAGAGCTGGTGGGGCACCTTCAACCTCTGGGACCTTCATAGGAGCCTTGTGTGATGCTCAGGGAAGTCAAGTTTTTATTATCAGTTCCCCAATGCTGGAAAGCCAACACCGCTGAGCCACTGCCAGGCCCTGGAACCTGCCCGGTTGCTGCCCACCTGAAGCCCAGTAAGACTTTCATTTTCCTGTAGGACATTTTGCTGCTGCTTCAGCCCCAGCTTCTCCAGCCGAGCCTTACTGCCAGCACCTTGCCGGGGTGAGCGGGGCAGAGGCCAGGCTCAAGCTGCTCTCCTCGAGGGTGGCTGTCTCAAGGCGGATGCCACAGAGGTCCCCCCTTTTCCTCTGGTCCCCAGCACCTCCTGGTGCTCTGCTTCCACCGAGGCAGCCTCCAGGGCACCCCGCGGCCGTCAGGCAGGTCCCTTGGTCACCTGTCATGGGAGCAGCGGGTGGGAGGTGACAGGGCGCGGCGGTTAATCTGTAACCGGAGCCGCCACCTTTCACCGGCACGAAGCCGCAGGAGGGGAGCGGGGCCACAGCGGCCGCCGGGCTGGCTCCCCGCTGCTGCTGGGCTGCGGGGCCGGGGCGCAGGGGGCTCGGCGGGGCCCCGGGCTGTGCGGCCGCAGCCACACCTCGCCCTGCGCTGCCGGCTCTGCCGCTTTCCCAGCCTGTCCTCCGACTTGCTTTCCTGCCCGGCAGTTTCCTGGAGCCAAATGGCTCCTGCCTGCCTGCTCGGGCTCTTCAGCCTCCTCTGCGCCTGGTCAGCGGTGACGGGACACCCCTGCAGCGTCGACCACCAGGTAGGGGGGCCGAGGGGCTCTGGCGCGGGCAGCAGCTGGGGCGGGCAGAGGCAGCCGGCTCCCGGTCCTGCCGGACAGCCGGGCTGGCGGCACCGTGTGCCTGCGGGGCAACGGGCCCTGGCCCGCGGCTCCTGCTCCGCACGGCTCGGGAGATAATGAGCCGTGAAAAGCCACGGGAGCAAGAGGAGTTAACCGGGAGATGTGCTGTGCCAGCGGCCACCATCCGCAGGGGTGGTTGGCCCACACAGGGAGCCTGGCTGTCCTGCTGCCAGCCCCGCAGCACACGTGCTCCTGCCTCGGGCTGTGCAGCCTCGTCTGGGCCGTGGCGTTTCTGACACTGGGAGTCTCTTGCAGCCTTAGCACAGCTGCCCATAAGGGGCGTGCAGCGAGCAGCAGCGAGGCACATCCTCGAGGGGCTCCCAGCCCCCTGCACCCTTCTGCAGTGCACCGTGATGCAGTGACTGAAACCAAGAGCAGGGCAGCCACGGGGCAGGATCCTCGAGTGCTTGGTGAGGAGCAGGAGATATAACTAACCTATCCCACTGGGACCACTGCCATAGCCAGCAGATCGGCTGCACCGGGCAGGAGCCAGGAGGAGGAGGCAGGAGAAGCGGCTGTCGTGGGCAGGTGGCACAGGGCAGCGCTGCCCACCAGCCTCTCAGATACTCCCCCAAAAGGTTTGCACTGTTATCCCCAGCCTCCCCAAGCCCAGTCCTGCTTACGCTTGAGACAGGACCTGTGTGGTGCTCCTGTGGCTCAACCACATTATAACCCAGTTCTAAACAGCCCAGGTTTATAAGTGCACATCTGTTTCTCTAGTGAGCAGGTCCAGCAGGGTTTGATATGAGCGTTATGTGACAGGAGCTTGAAAGGAGAGGTGCTCACAGGAGAGGCTAACAAACGGAAAGGCTGTCTAGCTGGAAGGCAGCCAGACCTTGAAACCTGGGACTGCAGACCACAGCAAACTTCCAGCACAGCATCTCTCTCTGAAAGGCCTAAACATGGCATCAAGCAGCAGCCTGTGCCTACCCAGCCAAACTTAAATTGCTGACCTGCTCTGGCAGCTTCAGTGAAGGCAGCTGGTCCTCTCCCACATAAAGCCCAGGCAGAAGTAACACATGATGTGGGCCGCTCCCCAAAACCAGCTTGAATTTGACCCCCGTGTTTCTCAGGGGCAAAAAAAATCCATCCATCCATCCATCCATCCATCCATCCATCCATCCATGTGGGTTGATCAATCCACCCAGCACACGCTGCTGGCCTTTCGGGACAGGGAATGGTCCCTGGTCTGTTTTGTTTGCGACATAGCCACAGCCAGCCTGCACTAAGCTGCTGCCTCTCAGGGTATCCTTAGAGGTGTGGGTGGGCTGGAGTTGTGGATGCAGTACCCTGCACAGCCCCCAGAGCAGCTCTTGGCATGGGTGCCTGGTGCAGGTGCCCACTGCTCTGCAGCCTGCCCAGCTGCTGCTGCTGCCTGCCCTCGCAGTGGGCAGGTGGCTCACCCACTCCCCTGTCCCAGCTGGGAGGCTGCCCTTGTGTCAAGCAAGAGCTCCCTGGG
>WUAM01000359.1:13398298-13472837 GCA_024336885.1 Actenoides hombroni | reverse complement strand
AGCAGCTTCATTAGGAGGTTAGGGTCTGTCTCTATGGAAAGGGCAGTAAAATGGTTCATAGATCTATGAAGGATATGAGAATTTTAACAGGTAAATTAGCCTCTAGTGACAGGAAAAGTTCCATGGGGTGAGTTGTTAGTCTGTCTCCCAAACACCCTAGTGATAGGCACCTTGTAGAGATAAAACACCAAGAAACGCTCCAGGTAAGGCCCAAGCAGAAGCAAAAAAGTTTTCACTTTTCTGCCCCACAGCAGCTGCAGCACTTGGGAGATAGAAAGAGCACAGGAATGCGCAGGGACTGGGACGAGCTGCAGTGCTTCTGCGGCAGCAGAGGTGCCTCTGCTAGGGATACAGTCCTCCCCTCTCTTGCTGCCCTCGCAGAGCGGCAGCTGCAGCCCCAGGGTTCAGGCATCCCATCACCATCTACTGCACCTTGCTGTTGAGGCTCATGTGATAACAGAGCCCCAGCACACAGCCCAGCACCCATAACCTGACAGGGCCCTCACAGCAGCACCCGTTGATCACCCCTGTGATAAGCCACAGGAGATGGTGGGCTGCTGAAATGTAATATTGGAAGAAACCCTGGCATTGCAAACGCAAACGGCATTTGATGCGAGCTCCAGCCATGCTGGGGCTCTGGCACTCAGAATGCCATGCAGATCCCAGGCTGGCTGCCGCAGACACACGGGTGTTTTCTCAGGAGCAGACCCGCAGCCGTGCCTCCCCTTGAGCTCCCTCTGCTCACACTGCACGCCTGCTGGCACACGGAAGTTCTCCTGCCGTTCATCAGTTGCTAGAGGCTTTGCCTTTCTCAGGAGCAGCTGGCTCTGCACAGGGCATGGGGTGGCTTTGTACCACCTGCAATCACAACCTCTCCTGCCAGGATAGCACACCACACAGCCCCAAGAACTGCAGGAACCAAGCAAGCACAAGGGTCCCCAGGGGTAGAGGGCAGGCTCACCTTAACTCCATGACAGGGGTCACAGCCATCGGGCAGCAGCTGCTGCAGGAGCCTTTGTGGAGACAAAACACCACACAGGCCAGCGCTGCTCTCTTAACGCACCAGGTCACAAAGCCTGTCCAGGCATCTCAAGTCCCCGCCATGCCGTTGGCCTGTGGCAAAGCAAACGCCAGTCAGGTCTGCAAGCAGCGCGAGGCACGCCGCGGCACACGCCCGTCCTCTGGGCGAGGCCGGCACAAGCCCCGCTGACGGGTGGCATCCAGTGAGCCTCATGCAGGGGGTCCCGGTCAGATCAGGTTGGCCATGCTGGAGGTGGGAGGAAGCCGTCTGTTTGCAGCGAGGCGGCCAGAGATGGTGAAGACTCGGATCTCGCCAGTCTCTAGGCTCCGAGGAGCGGCCTGGCGGCAGGAGGTGCAGAGCAGGTAGAGCAGCAGGCAGAGGAGGATGGCACTGCCAGCAGTCAGGAGGACAACCCCGCTGGTGAACATGCTGGCAAGTGGCCGTGCAGGGCTGAGCTGCATGGTGGTGGTGGAGAGGATGGTAAGCACAACCCCGCAGACCATCAGCACCAGGGCGCTGAGCAGCAGCACCAGGCAGTCCGAGAAGCCCCCGCTCTTCAGGAGCTCAATCTGGTCTCGGCTACGGATGCAGTTCATGTCCTGGATTGCAGAACTCAGCAGCTGCTTCAGCAGCACGAGCAGGGCCAGGAGGCAGAGAGTAGTGCCCACTGCCAGCCGCCACTCCCCAGACCGGCTGCTGGTGCTGTACAGCAGGATGATGCCCCCAATCCCACAGGCCAGGATCAGCACCACAGCCATCCCGTAGCACAGGATGGACTTCTTGGGGTCCTGGAACCACCAGAGCTCCACATGCTCCTCCAAGATGTTCCTCTGGATGTGGTCTGCGTCCGCAGGGGTGCGGGGGCTGCTCAGCTCTTCCAGCTCCGGCATGGTGGGTGGCTGGGTGGGGAGGATACAGTAGGGTGGTTGCACAGATGAATCTACACTCTTACAGTCAAATGGAGGGTCGAGGCAGCAGCAGTTGTGAAGACATCTGCATTTCTCAAGTGGGGATGCCTCTGTCTCATTCTTTGGAGTCTGGTGGAGCTCACTTCTGCAGCAGTGCCACCTGGAGAGCTACAGTTCGTGTGCTGGGGCTGAGACCACACCCCAGGCAAGGCTGCAGGACATGGTGGAGCATCCCCAGAGAAGCACCATAAGGGAACAACCAGGGCTGTGTCCTTCCTTTCCTGTGTCTTTCATCTGAAAGAGCTGAGAAGAGAAGAGATCATTAAACAGAGACCCTGCTCCCCTGCACCAAAAAAATCCCCTGCCAAGCCCTGGGCCTTGGCTGCTCCAAGCTGGCCTGAAGATCTTCCCCTGCCTCCCTCACAAAAGCCCCTTGCACTGGAGCACAGCTCAGCCACACACACCTTCCTGGGAGACCTCCACGCACTGCAGGGGGACCTCAGCCTGCCCCAAGGGTGAGTCTCCTGCCTCCCCAGTCCTGCTCAGAGGCTACTGGCACATCGCTGCCCGCAGGACTCTGCCTGCAGCTGGTGCTGCCAGCAGGGCAGGGACTGGGGACAGAGCAGAGGCAGGTCCCTCCTCGGATAAAGCCTCATTCACAGCTCCAGCTTCACATGCTCTCTCATCAGCATCAGCCTCTTGTCACCAACTGGCTCTGCAGCCCAGAAGGACAGCGGGAGGTGGGGGTCAGGACCAGGGCTTAACCCTTCCAGTCCAGCCACTGGAAGAGTGAGAGCTGCCCTTGCTGCATGTTCTCAGCCCTGTCCCTACCCCAGCACTACCAGTGGTTCCCCCTCAGAAGTTCCTTACAGAAATAAGATGGTTACATCTCTAGTGGTCTCAGCACTTCCCTGGAAGCAGCCCCCAAACATCTGGGACTTGCTACCCTGCAGTTTTGTGCTCTCCTCTGCTGGTCCCTGAAACACTTCACCACTGGAGGGGAGCAGGGAAGGGCAGCATTGGTGGCAGCACTGGTGGCAGAGCTGGTGGCAGTGCTGGTGGCAGGCTCTGTGGTGCTGTGCTTAGCTGGGCTCCCCCCGGCACAGTGCCTTGTCTCAACCCGCAGCCCGGCTTCCTGGGCTCACCACCTCCCCAGCATCCTGGGCTCCCTCACTGATCCTCTGGGTACAGTATTACACCAAGAGTGGAAACCACCTGCATCTCGCATAACGTCCTGCCACAGCATGTGAGTGCTCTGACTGGTCCCATAGGACCAGAAGGACCCTCTAGCACAGCTAGTGCCCAAAGCAAGGAGAGGTGCTGGTGAGAACGTGTGGGAGCATCTCAGGTACAGCTGAGCCCCTGAGACATGGGGAAGGCCCTAGAGACCCACAAACTGCCTTACTGGTCACTTCCCAGACAGGATGATGCACCCTCGGCCATCACAGGCACACACACACTAATGGCTCCGAGTCCCACAGGGGCCTGTGGCAGAGACGGGAACTGATGCAGATCCCCTGTGTCAGAGCTGTGTCACTTCTCCCAGTCAGGGGACAGGCAGGCAGCACCCTACCTGCTAGAAATGGCTCTTCAGAAGCCCATCAGCCCATGCCAAACATACTCCATTTGTCTTTGTGTCCTGCTCTGAACAGCACTGGAACTCTGGGGTCATTACAGATGGGTGGGGACAATTTGCGACCTCCACAGATGGTATCTCTGTACACCCTAGGGGTCTTTCCTCCCACAGCCCTCCCAGTGCTCAGTCTCCACAGACAGCGTCCCCTCATGGCAGTGCTTTTTCTACCAGCAAACACCTCAAAATCCCGCTCCATCGGGGACGAGCCAACGTGGGGCGAGGGGAGGGGAAGGACAATAGTGCAGGGGGTGCCCGAACCAGACGCTGCCTGACAGTGTCAGGCCAAGCTGCTCCTGAGTCACTCCTCGGCTGTAATGGAGCGTGAGGTCACTCTGGACGCGGCTCAGGGCGTGCTGCCAGCTGGCAGCTCGTGTCCAGGAAGTCTGTAACCACCGTGGGTTTGCAGGCCCACAACCCATCGCGCGCGTGAACTGTGCACTGTGCTCTGCCCTGCAGCTGATGGTGCTCCAAGTGCCTGGGCAAGGGGGGGGCTGGGACACAGACACCCAGGCCCCAGAGGGTACACTTACCTGGAGGCCTGTGGGAGCTCTGCAGCTCCTGGCCAAAGGTGGAACCATCAGAAAGCATCACTTAGGGAGAAGAAACACCTGTGGTTGAGTATGCCGAGTTGTGCCTGCTGGGACCCACTTCCATCTTGCATGAGACAGCAGACACCTTGTGCTGTCCACGTGTGCCCAGGGCACATGGCCCTGAGAAGGTGAGGAAGTCACAGGGCACTTTAAAAGTAGAGGAGCAAGATGTTGAGCCTGGAGACATGCAGACCAGCTTGGTGCTAAGCACTACTTCCTCCTGCCTTTCCTTCTCCAAGCACAGAAGTGCCTTATCTCCTCCTCACCAGCGAATGGGTGAGTCTAGTAGATAGCAGGTTTGTAGATTAGATTGAGATTTTGGACTAAGAAAACATAAAGCTTGGAGAAGTGCAAAGTCTGTGGCCTGCTGCTTGACCAAAGTTGTGCACACAAGTTGTGAGTCAAACAGTAAGCAAAAAACCCACAACAGCACAAACCACAATGAGGGGACATGCAGTCAAAAATCAAGCTATGGTGCTGTATTCTCATGTTACTTTAAAAAATTTAATAATTTTAATTTTTATTTGCACAGAAGAAGGTCAAGGAGCAAGATAAAACTGTTAGAGCATCTGGCTACAGAACAAAATAAGGTGTGACCTCTACGAGTACGTCTTTCCCAGTGTTACATTAACCTCTCTTAAACAAAGGCTTCACTGAACTCTGCTTCCGTGTCTCCTTGTGTCTGTTTGAAAGTATTCTGGGAATATAATCATTTGCTCTGTTAGCATCCACCACTTGCTTGAGTTCCTCTAGACTGCAAGGGTTTATGCTGCTAATAACAGTATTTGCACTTTTCTAATCACAGAATAATTCAGGTGGGGTGGGACCTTGCAGTCACCTGGTCCATCCACCAGCTCAAAGCGGAGTTAACCTCAGTGTCAGACTGAGTAGCTCAGGGCCCCAGCCACTCGGGTGCTGGATACTGCCAAGGATGGAAGATTCACAGCCCCTCTGGGATCATTCCAGTGTTTAACCATCCTCACCATAACTAAATTGTTCCTTAAATCTAATGACAGTTTCCCAGTGCTCAGCATGGCTGCATTGCCTCTCATCCTCTTAAGAAAAATCTGACCGTCTTTATTATGTTAATCCAAAGCAGCCCTATCCTGGGCTGTCACCCACCACTCCTTGGAGAAGGGATGAAACTAGATCTCAAAGCATCTTTGCTGATCTGGTTTCTTGGCATTATGCAGTGGAACAGTTCGCCCAGGTCAGACTGAGAGAGAGGAGGAAGGGCTGTGTTCTGCCATGAGGGAGAACAGCCTCTGTAGCCCTTTCTGTAGCTCTTCTTTGGGTCTCACCGGTCTGAGACAGACCATAACACAGATCCTTAGGAAGCTCAAGACAGTTAGACCATCAGATCAGGAAGTCTGAGAATGTGTATCCCAGGTCATTAGTCTCTACCATTCGCTTGCTACTGAACCCAGTGCCTGCTGTGCTCCCACCTCTGTATGCAAGACAAAAAGGAGGAGAGGACCAAGCCAGCCACATGATGGTTTCTGACTGAAGGTCACATTTCATGAAAAATTGACAGGCTGTTCATCCCCACTGCTGTCTGCCAGCTGGGGAGGAAGAACAGGAAAGCACTGGGAATGCAGGAAAAGAAAAATGTTCATGTTTTTCCTTTTTCATTGTGGGGTTTTTTGTTTGTTTTGTTGGGTTTGGATTTTTTCCTACTCTGACAGCATTTAACTTGTTTCTGGCCACTCCTGGCTGCAGGTGTGAGAGATGCATGCCTGCTGACCGCCTGGGAATTGTATATCAGTTATTTATTTTCTTATAGACATTTTATGTCTGACTGTTTGACATCTGACAGACAGGCCATGGACTGTATGTTAATTAACACTTTAATTTCAGAACCACATACCACTCAGCTGTTAAAATACTACTCGCTTTCCCCCTCTCCCCAAACCCAGGGTATACCATGAGATGTTGCTTACCCACAGCGTTCAGGAGGAGAAGCCTGGGGAGAGGACAGGCTCCTACAGCACTTCCAGCCTTGAAAGGGTTTTATGCAGCTATGTGGACTTTGTGAGCATCATGGAGACCGGGAAAGTCTGGCAAGATTTGCTGTAAAAATAACAGTACATAAAATTAGTTACGTGACTAATCTAGATGAGAGCCAACAGAGCCTCACAATCTCAAGCAAATACAAGCTATCTCCTTCACCTGCTTCTCCAGTCCATCACAGCTTATTTTCTTCTTGGCCAGGCCTGACTATAGCCTGTTTGGGATGGACTTGTCACCACTCTGTGCCTTGCAGGAGCCTCTAGTCCAGAATAGGCATAAATATTTTCGCATTCTTTCATATAATTTTTCCAACTTTCAACGCTTTAGGAAGCATTTCTTTATCAAGAGGATGGTCAAACACTGGAACAGGCTTCCTAGAAAGGTGGTCCATGCCCCAAGCCTGTCATTGTTTAAGAGGCATTTGGACAACGCCTTTAATAATGTGCTTTAACTTGGCAGCCCTGAAGTGTTGTAGATGCCTTCCAACTGAAACGGTCTGCTGCTCAAAATCCAGGCAAACCTATGCTGTCTGATCTGTATGTCTGGGGGGAGCCCCGAGAGCCCTCTCTACCCTGCCACAGGGATAATGCTTTCCCAGAAGCGAGCACCTGTTCCTGTAGTGCTCCTGCCACCAGACATCACTCAAGAAGGCTTGAAGAAGCCCAGGGTGATGGTGGACCATCCCTTGCTTTCACCAAGCTTAGGGACTCTGGGGGTAAAGACGATGGAGGGCTCATTGTAACAGAGTGAGTGCACAGCTGCTTTTTACAGAAATCTATATAGCTTCTGCACACTCCATTATAAAGATTCACGTTCCCTTTTTTCCCTGTATGTGCAATAGGCACCCATCACCCCAACTCCAGAGAGCCTGTCCTGATGCGCCTCTGCCAAGGGAGGCCTGGGAGTCCCAAAGAACTTAGACGCCGAGAGGAAACATGACAGCACAAGGAAGAAAAAACGTGGAGGCAAGAGGCAGGATCTCTTAAGAAGTATGTCTGAAACAGCCCCCAGACCTGCCAGCAGCTGCTGGTGAAGTACAGCCCTTCCGCACAGGTTCCGGAGGAGGGCTCACTCACCTGCAGCAGACGCTGCTGACAACGAACAGCCCAGCACTGTTCCCGCTCCTGGCCAGCAACAACGGCTCTTCCTGGCTTTCCTTCCACCGGATCGAGCTAACGAGGGTGCTCACGGGGAGAACCTCTTCCCTTCCTTCGGCATCCACCCGCCGAGCGACAGGTGCTGCAGGGTCCCCTGCCCGGAGCGGCGTGGGCAGCAGGGGCGGCGAGCGGCGAGCCCTCACCTCTCGCCCGGGCAGGTGCATTCCCCAGCTGGGTGGCGTCTCAGCAAACCTGCTGCTGGCCTTGGAGAGGCTCCAGAGCCGCGACCGTGTGCAGGCTCTACCCCTCCCTTCCTCCCTCCCTCCTCCCTCCCCAGGCAGGATCTGGACAGGCACCGATCCTGGAAGGTGGCTCATTTCCTCCCAGGTGCCAGAGCCAGGGAGCAGCTCCCAGGCAGCAGGTGAGAGGAAGCCTGCAGCCAGGTTGGCAGTGCTGCAGACCATTTGACACATGCAGCAAGTATTTGGTATTATGTGGCATTAAATAAAACAGCTCCTGAGCTACTGTAGAGGTTATGGCCAGATGGCCATCACAGCACGACGGGATCTTTGCACGGTATTTCTCCAGGCAGACACTTAAGTCAGGCAAGATGTCATTGTGGCGACATCTCCCCATCACCAGGCGGCCACAGTATCCTGCTCCCAGCATCAGCAGAGCCTGCCATGATGCAGAAGAGCTGATTTCCTTGTAATCCAGCTAAAAGAAAAGGGTGAGTATTTTGGGAGGAGTTAAGGAAACAGAAAAGGACTCATCTGAGAGAGGAAGAGGAAAAAAAAAGGAGTAGCAGGGATGTTAAGGTCAGCATGGGAATGGGACTCCCAGACTGAGTGCATGCTCCCTCCTTCGTGGCTGGGCTTAATGGCAGCAGAAGAGATCACTACTGTGGGTCTGTGTGGCTGGAAAATCTCCTGGGACATGTGAGAAGAAGAGAACAGGGCTGAACAACAGCTCTTGCCTGACTAATGGAAAGGGAGGCTCAGTTATTAAATCACATGCTAGTTTTTTAGCAGACTATGAGAAGGGAGGCTTAGGATATGGTAATACAATAGACCCCCAATTAGTGTTACAGTTTCAGGAATTTGTCTGAGTAAAATTTGACAGGTCTTTTGAAACTTGTGAAATATCATCTGTCCAGTGGTTGTTGCCCTAAACCTAAACCAACAAATGGGGTCTGGTGGATTTCTCTATTCAAACACCCTTGATGAGCTTGCTGCTACCCAGAAAAACCTTGTCCTTTAGTTGGGCCAGTTAACAAACACATCATCTAAGGGGAAACTTTATTCAGCTTTAAAGGTAGCCGCGGGCTGTAACTTTGTAAGAGCATAAGATGCTTACTAGCTCCTTTAGAGAGGTACCAAGAGGAGAAACAGACAATGCAGACCAAGACAGGATGAAAATGAGAAGTCTTTGCACTCTGAGAGAATTCAGAAGACCATTAGCATACAAAACCATAATCCAGTCACAATTCTGAAAACATTTCTACAGCATGTGTGGGAGATTGACCTTGGTGTAGTTTTCCCAGTATTAAAAAGGGTGTATACATCTATTTTGCTTCCAGAAGGTCTCTGATAAACTGCAGCTGTAACACTCTGCTATGCCTGACGTTTACCATTGTCCCTTAAAAACCAATGTTTTAGCTGCCTCTTAGTCACAAAGATCAAGTTCAAAACCCTCTTGAACCTAGTTCTCCAGCTGCCTACCTAGGCTTCATCTGACAGGCCTTGCATTACCTTTAAAATCTTTCTAATGAGGGTGCCATAGAGGCATACTTTTAAACATATTAATCATCGCTTAGAGATCATTCTTAACCTGTATATGTTTCTTCTTATTAGGACAAGGTTCTTCTTTTTCAGAAAGTTTGGTTCCTTTTCTCTAAACCACATCTATTAAAGCAGTGGCTTCTACCACTCAATTTATTCTGACAAAGAGGGGGAAAATTACACCACATGAGAGTCTAGCAAATTAAAATGGGTGTGTTCTGAAAATTTAAGAGAGAACTAGTTTCTAAAATACTTGCTAATTACATTAATTACATCCTCTTTCTGCACAGGAAGTATCAAGATGATTATATGGGGAGGGGGAGAGGAAGAAAGGTTGTTAAGTTAGCACATTAACAGATCAATCCCATCGCAATGTCTTACTCGTGTTCCTGTGAAACCTATGCTTCGTACAGGTTAAAGCTGCAAAATGAAACAATTAAGACTTAAGAAATTTAACTCCACATTCATAGATAAAGCACTGAACTGAAGCCTCCCAGGTCACAGGAGCTTGTTGAACCATCTGTTTTACTATGGTGATAGCCTGGAAATAAGTGTAGTATCCCTAATGGTAATAGAGCTTACATGTTATTCAGCCTTGGCATCACCATCTTCTGTTTAATATTACTAGTAGTACGTAGAAAGCATGCACGTCTCTACAGTTTATGATAGCATATGGAAACAGTGATGTGCTGGCTGTTATAATACCATACAGTTCCATGCTCAATCTGTACCTTAAACTTCTGATGTGTGTGAAGTATTCCTCAGTGAGATAGTGTGTCATGCACTGACAACAAAGGATGAAAAATTTATTTTTTTCCCCATCATTATTAAAGAAATTGCTACCTGTCTTTTTCTATACATAAGTACTTCACAGAGTGACTTTTTTTTTATGAGAATTTCACTGAAAAACTGAATACAGGGATTGTAGATGTTGGAAAGAAGACAAGGAAAGATTAACTTATCAAAGTTATAGGAGAGTTTGGACTTTAGTCCAGATTTTGGAGTCTGAGCTGCCTTTTTTGTCCTGCTGAAATGGTTGTAACAGATGAGACTACATGTCTCTAGACAGAAGGCAGAGGCTTGAGCAAGGGCTCTAGCCAAAGGTTGCCCTCACAAGGTAATTGGTTTTTCGTCTGTGACTGGATACCTGCTTGGAATAACACCGACATCTGTTTTAAGCGCAGGCAGTCCTTTGTATGGACATAAGCAATTCAATACTGTAAAATAAAGGGCTAATGTTGATATTTACAGCACAATGACACCAAATTCGAATTCTACCTTAGAAAAGGTTTACTGAGTTTGACCAGATCTTCTGAACTAGAGAAAGGTGCATACTTGCCCTAGCATGAAGACACAAAGATTAGTCTTGCACTAACACATTTATGTTTTTTTCTTGTCTCCTAGGCCTCATGGAAAAGGCAGGTTCCAGGAAAGTAGAAGGGGGTGAAGGTTGCTTCCTTGGGTTCAGAGCAGTGAGCAATGCACAAATGCTAGTGGAAGAATATAGGATCATGGAAGTCTAACCTATGCTGTTGCATTTCTGATCTTGCCAGGAGAATATAATAAAGTAAGGCACTCTTGAACCAGGTCACTGTCGCTGCATCCTGTGGCTTCTTTCCAGCTTCAGTTTAGGAAGATTTCTCACTGTGAGAGGCTGAACTGAGAGGACTTGCCCTTCTCCTGCATCTGGCCTCGCAGGTATTGAATTTCTAGCTGCTGCATTTCTATGATTTTCTCACTTTCCTTCTCTGCATTCAATCTTAGGACAGCTGGGCTGGACAACAGTTCACTGGAAGGAGCTAGAAGATAAAATCAGAGAGGATAGACCACAGTAAAAAAGGTCCACCTTGCAGGGTTCTTTGGCATGAACAAGGAAAGTTATCTTCCAGGGTTGAAGGAGTGGAGCTAAATGGTAAGTTTCTGAAGAATTTAGCAGCTTCTACAACCAACATTACAATGTAACAGGTAACACCAGGCAGACAAGCTGGAATGAGATGGAGACAGTAACAGAATTGTTCACCAAGGACAAAAAGGGCTTCTGGAGTAAGTACGGACAATATAGAAAACATAAGAAGCACTATTCACCTGTGTCTTGAATTGCTTGTTTTTTCTTGGTTAATCTTAGCGCTGACTGAAGATCATGCACCTGGGTATGGGCCGTCTTCAATTCTTGTCGCAAGTCATTAATTTCCTTAATCAGACTCATATTTTCCTGCAAAAACAATACGCCCTATGAGGAAAAGCCCAGGTACTATCTGGCTCAGCAATATGTATCTTCATGTCATTGATGAGGACACTGGACAGTGTATAATCAGTACTACAAGCAGAAGACGCAGGACAATCCGTACAGTACACAGCATTTCAGATAAGGTCACAGTAGATTTGACACAAAACATGTCAGTATTCAAACTACATTATCTCCGTAAGTTAATACTTGTTACGTTTTCCGACTGCAGCTGCGCTCCAAGGTATCATCTTCCTTGCCAACTCCACAGGCAAGCTTGGATCCCTTCCTAGACTGATCAAATTAATTCAAAATTAGTGTGAAGAATTCCCATTTCTTCTCCAGTGTGTATTATTTTGTTTTTCATTTGCCACTCTGTGTGTCTGTTCACTTAAATTATCTGTATATCCTTGCAGTTCTTCAAAGCCCTCTTCATTAGTTCTGGCAGACATCACTTTCCAACACCCCTTCCATATTATTAAGAAATATATAAAGCTTACAGAGACCTGAGATACTTACTGCTAACATGCTGTTATGAGGAAAAGTGAGCCATCTTTTGTTCTTTTTTTTAGGCAGTTTTCAGGCCATGAAAGGTCAATCCTCTAATTTTTTTAATAGCCTACCACAAAGCATCTTGCTGAAGGAGTTGTGAAAGTACAAGTGAATGTGCTTTACCTGTTGTGGCAACAGATTCAAAGACTTCAGCAAAAACAGTATAGGCTTATACTAGTGAAGGATGATAAAACTGCTGTTCATGATTCAGAAATGGGAGCACCATTAACTAAATATTCCTTTTATGAATTCAGAAGTGGAATTGTGTATTTGCCTCTTGCAAAGACAGTGAAATTCCTTATCACATCAACAGCTAGTGCAAGTGTTAAACAGCTCCCATCATATTTGAACCAAGAATAGTAATAATTTCAGCTACTTCTGACGGTTTTCTAGAAGTTTTGGAATGAAGCACCAATACAGCCCTTGGAACTTCATCATAAATTTTAAGATAAATGACCAAAAGGTGTGCTCATGTAATACCAGTCTCAAGCAATAGGGAACCCATTAAAACAACAGGAGATAAGAATAAACATTAATAACATATTCCTATGAAAAAGGTGTCTTCAAATCTTGATTATTTTTTTTTTTAATAATTTTTGTTGATGGAGATAATTATGTTGCCATAAGAGATTTATGCAAGGCATATGGTTCAGTTCCTTATAGTATACATAAAAAGTATCGTCACCACACAACTGAAAACCAGTTAGTAACAAAGTACAATGCTTATGGCAATTACCTGTATATAGATACACTGGAGGAGTTCAAATTGGCAGCAATAACTCAAGGTGCATGTGCACGGCAAGATGAGTCTCAATACTTCACACTAAGACAAGTATAGAAACTGTGCTTTAGTTTCCCCTCGGATGAAAGTCACTGACTGAAGGAAGATGGTGGGCTGGGTTAAGGTCTGGACTTGTTGGGCAAGAGCAGTTTTTCTTGTCATGGTTGTGTTGGACTCTAAATGCAGCATGAGTCAGTGAACTCAGGCAGCCTGCTCTGAAACTAGTATTTTGTTGACTCCAACTTGTTTAATTCAAGTCTTTAAGAACAAATGAAATTTGACTGCTATGCATTCATCCCAGAGCTTGATCCTGAAAGGAACACATGAAGAGGGCGACTTCCAGGAATCAGTCAAGGTAATTTTCTTTTGACCAGCTTTCAGGGTTAAGTCACAGCCTTTCTGTACTTTAGCCATGAACATCTTCCTAAGTTCACTCCAAGTGGTTGAATGCTGCTGTCAAATGAAGATCTTGCTGTTGGTCTATTGGACAGTGTAACGGCTAGTATCTTGTATGAGGCAATCTGGAATACGTAGAAATGTTTGGTTTGCTGGGTGCTAAAAGGCTGCTGGTTGACTGGTAATACTTTTCTGAAAAGGCCTGCTACCCAGAGAGACCAGCCTTTAATTCCATCTTGATGTCCTGACAGAAAGCTGGCACTGCAATGCAACGATCATGCAGTGGACTGAAATGGATGTTCATGGTAAAACTCACTGTCATGGGATGTTGTGGGAAAGTACCAATTCTTTCAGAAAATGGATTGATCAAATGCATGGAGGATTAAGCCATCAGGTACAACTGCATATGATGTCTGGATGCAATCTACAGCCTAGGAAGACCCTACAGTGCTGACTGATAGAGACAGGTAGGACATACAGAAAAGCTCACCCTATACATGCTTCAGTTCAAGTAGCATTACTTCAAGATTATTCAGTGTGTCTGTTCTCACATGTCCAAGTGACAAAGAAGCCATTACAAATACAGAAGGCTGGGGGGAAATCTAATAGTCTAACGACAAGCAACCTGCCAATTAGTATGAATAATTAAAATTATCTTGGCAGTTCTAATCATCTGTTGCAGCAGATACTAGTGGAATGTACCTATGAATAATCACTCAAAGAGGAATCTACAGTTCTGAAAATGTAATCACAACTGAGGAATAATAGAAACACAGAGCTAGAAGGCCGTCAAGATGTCATTTACTTTTTCAAAGCAAGCCCTGACAGAAGTTTGTCTAAACTACTCTTAAAAGGCCCCTGTGAAGGACTGGAAGACCATGATAATTCCTCCGTCACGTAAAGTCTCGTTAATCTACTAGAATTCAGAAAATGGCTTTTTCTATCAAGAAACCAGGCTGGTTAGAACCTTTGATATCTTCATCTTCCAGATGTTTTATTAATTCGGTTTTAATAATCTTTTCATGTTAGGCTTACTGATCCAAGACATCAAGTATTATCATTATGAGCACCATCTGTCACCCTATTCCAGCAAGGAAATTTTTCAGGTTATTTTCTGAAGCCTTTTGTGCCAAAGGAAACATCTAACTCACAGAGGGAGTAAAAAAAATTAAAACAGGACCAGGGAAGAAGATCACTGCTGCCTAAGCAGTGCTTCCTCAGAAGTCCTATGAATAAATAGCAAACAACATGACTTAGGAGGGGACTGAGGTCTAATGATCCTGAGGAAGCATAATAAAGTAACAATGAAGAAAGGGGCTAGTGAGGGGAAAAGGAAATGCTGACTGAGCAGAATGAGACCATGGTAAGAAGAGACTGTAAAAGAGCTGTCCTCCTAGGATGTTTGCTGAGGGGCTTTAGATCCTCTCACTCCAGATGAAAACAACTTGTATCTTTGGCCCCCGTGGTCACAAGTTTACCTTGCTTTGTAGAGAATAAGTCTTCTGACCAAGAGGTCTTGGTATGAATAGACATATTCATCAGGTGTTTCTTAACTTCCTTGAAAAACCTGGATGTGCAAAGCAGAAAGTCCTTCTGAACTCAGACCAGCAGGTATGTGACTATGTGGCCAAAGACAGTAAATTTATTTTTTTTCCTTTTCTTCCTCTAAAATTACTTCCTAAACACTGACACACAGAAAGTACAGCTTGGCTCTCAGGTGCAAATTGACTATGATGGCAATTATAAATGCTGTTTGAAATAAAAAATAAGTACATTAACTGCTTTAAAAATATCCAGGCAGCAGAGATTCTCTATTTTCTTTTACATTAGGGAGTGGGAGATAAAAGTACTCACAAAACAGCAGCAATTTCTGACTTCAGAGGTTTTGCTCTTTTTGTCGAGAAAATCATAGAACTTTAGTAGCTCAATGAAAATTATTCTTGAATGGAAGCACTTGAAAAATGTAGGGATTTCTGGCACAGAAGCAAACCGAAACTGTTTCAGAATCCTACAAAACCATTGCAGTAAAGCTACTAAAGTCTCTTTCATGCAGCTGCTTCCTTCTTCCCCCTCCATACCACAAGGGAAAGGCTTATTACCTGCAGGATGCGCCTGTAAGCAGCTTGGTGGATTTCCTGGTCCTTCACCATCTTCTTTTTTAAAGCTGCCAAATTCTTCTCAAGATACTCTCGCTGTCTCATATACTCCTGCTGCAAACTTTTGTCTGCTGCTTCAATCTCCACCTGAGGGGGGCACAGCATGTTGCCTCAGTAATTACACTACCAGAGAAATTTATCTGAAAGGAGAAGGCAAAGGCCCTGACTCACCACGTCTGATTGCTGCACATACTTGGTGTAGAGCTCACGGATCTCATCCTTCATTTTTTTTGAATCCTGAATGAAGCCCACACAATTATGAAGATCTGTTTTAAATCGTTTGATGAGAGTTTCCATATTTTGCTTCTGCAAGAATGATGTAAGTTTATTCTTATTTCACTCATCAGAACACTCTATCATAAGCAATCTTCTAGAAAGTCTAGCAGAAATGGTGAAAGCTCTCATATACTTTACTTCTACTTAATTAAAAAAAAATAAAAACCATTAAAAACCCTTCTGGGGATGTCAGCACCACATGTTGAATAGCAGTGATAAGTTTTAGCAGTAATAATAATCCGAGATACTTGCATTAGGTAAAGTAAGTTCCAGCATCCAGAGATCTCATCTGAAAACCAGTGGCTTATTATGAATGCTATCCCTCACTGTCCTTTCCCCTCCAAAATACATTCTTATTTAGAAACAACATGTAAACAGTTAATGAGAGAAGGCAAGAGACAAAACGCAAATCAGACACATGCATAACTTGATGATTTCACATCAAGATTGACTTCTCAGTCTTACTTGCTATCTACCAGGCCCCTCTACATGCTTCTTCAGTCCTGCACTGCCTGCTAAGCTCCTCCACCTTCACCTGCAGTCCCTTTTTTTCCCTTGTGCCTGTCAAACACAAGGGAGCCTTGTCTCCTCCATTAATAAGTCCACCCTTCATTTCATCCTAGTTGTAGGTGGCAGCCTAAGTGCTGCTCCTATTTAGGCCAAGTGTCCCCAGACTTGAAGCTTGGGCAGGAAAGGGTAGTCAGTTAAGCATTTGCTTCACTGCTCTGCTAAACCCAGGAGAATATGTCTTGGTTGAAAAAACTGACACATAAACAACAGCATTCTTTTTTAATATCAACTCTCTAACTCTATTTGCAGGCTTGGAAGTTTTTGGTCTTCATCCCCATTGATTAGAGACTCCTGCTCCTTGGACATGGTATCCCTGAAGTACCTGTTTGCTCAGATTAATGCTTCTGCAGCATCCTGTCCCCACAAACTTCATTACGTAGGAACTGCACAGCAGTTGTACCCCATACCTTCTCCCTCTCTCTGTGCATCTCACAATCAATTGCCTTCAGTTTCTGTAGCAGTTGTGTGATGTTCAGCTTCAGCTGTGCACCCTCCTTGTGGAATCGCTCCAGCTCCCCCTCCATCTGAAAGGAAGCAGGAGGAAATCAGGACTAAAAAGAGACATGAAAAAACAACACACAACAGGAAAAAGAGAGACTGGAAACAGAGACTTGAGGGAGCAGATCCTCCTTCAGGCTGAACCGCAACACGGCAAAAAGTCCCTTTTGGAACCACACTGCCCCCTGTCAGATAAACACAAAACACACAAATGGACAGCTAATTCCCTTTCCAGCTACAGGTATTTAAGTGATGTGATGCCCCTGCATTTTCTTGAGGTAAACTGGAGTTTTACTGTTTCATCTGAATAAAAATGGATGAGATGGAAATGAACAGTCAGTAATGGAAAGAATAAATGCAACAATAAGAAGAAGCTGCTACTGAAAACAAATAAATGCACTGAAAAGCTGTGGGTACATAGGTAGAACACAGGGAAAAAGAGCAGTAAGGGTACTACAGTGACAGTGACCAGAAGAAAGAACAAGGATTTCATCATGCTAGTCTGACATACATACAAATTGTTCATTAGGATTTTATTTAAAAGACTTTTGTTCTGAATAAACAGACTTAGGAAAACTAAAAGATCATTGATAAGCTATGTCACCATAGTCCTAACTTGGCTGAGCTGAAGGTCCATCTATGGAGAAATCACAGTAAGTTTCTACCACAAATAAGTTGCCTCAATGAATTTTCTGCAAGCTAAGAATGAATACATGGAAATTTTCCACAGATCAGCTGCTGAACAGTAATTTGTACACATACCTAACCACTAAACAAAGTTACGGTTGCATAGATCTGCAACTTTTCTGAGAGAAGTTCACTCTCTCTTCCCCTAGATCAGTAAAGGTAGTGTCTTGCAAGCTCTACAGGGTATGTGGAGGGCAACCATATAAGGACAAGACCTATTTTTAAGCAAAATTGATATTATCAGAGTCTAGAATTAAATACTGAAACAGTAGCTTAAATAGCTGTGTCAATCACTGGTAGCATGTGATAAATAAAATGGCAGCACAAGTATTTTTATGAACTGTAAAGATATTGAATCAGTGTTGTGTATCCCAGAATGAAGTCAAGATACAAACAGGGTGGAGTCTTCCACAGGATTTGTCAGGTCATCTTTGTATTCAAAGGGCTTAGTAGCAGAGGCCAAATGAGAGTGTTACTCACCTCATGGATCTGCTCCTTCATCGTTTTAATATCATTTTCACGTGACTCTATTTGCTTCTTAAACTCCTGTGTTCTGTAATCCAGTATAAACTTGAACTTTTCCAGTTCCTGATTTTTCTTTTTTAGGTCATATATACACTTCTCCTGGGAGAAATAGTTACAGAGAGTTGAATCAGACACAGCTTTCTCAAACAGATCCCTAGGACAAGGCACAAATATGGTAGAGGCAAAATCAGCAGTCACAGATATAGCGGAAGACTGAACTTCAGTTGCATATCTTCACAGACTGGGTGGGAAGAAAGGGGGCAGAGAATGCAGAGAGTCTTCTACAGATCCCAGAGTGGGGGATGAGAAACTCAACATCCTCAACTTGAGCTCCCCAGGAAAAGCTTAGAATGTCAACTCAGAACTAAAACCCTAAACTAAAGATCACAAATTCTTTAAGTTTAAACTGAGTCTCCAGTTGTGATATTATCACAACACAATACTATTAAAATTAATATCTGTATTAAATTAAGCAAGGGTGACTTTGATTTCAGACAATTGTCCAGTTTCTCACCTTGTCTTGGATAGTGTCATCTTTCTCTTGAATCTCCGTCTTCAGTGCCAAGATGTCCTTCTCCAGTGACTTAATGATGCCCTGCAGCTTCTGCTGTTCCAGTTTCACTTCCTCAGTGTCCCTGTTTCGCTCCTTGAGCTCTTTCTGTAGGCTGTTCAACTAGAGAGGCAAACAAGCAAGAACTTAACTCTCCAAAAGCTGTGCAGAACTCAGCTATCCTACTCTGCAAGATACCTTGCAGACAGAGTGGGATGAAAGATATCTTACCAATGCATGATGAAGGAGCATTATATCACTTCAATACCTGCAACTCAAAAGGGAGCTGAATATCCAGTTTTGCATTTTCTGTATATTCTGACAGAATACTCACTGCACCATAGGGAATCAAGGAATTTGCATCCAGAAGCAAGAAGGGTATGGATATTATACTCAGTCATCAACTACAAATAACACTCAAGCCATGGAAAATTATTTTAATGTGATCACTTGTTATACCTCTCTGAAGATGTCAGAAATAAGACTGGAAGGATGCCTAGTTCATAGCTCTTGGGTACCCTCAAAATCCCTACCTCAGTACTAAGATCTGTGAAGCCAAGAAAGTCAGAACCAAGGAATGGTGCTGGTCAAGCTGTGAGGACCCTGAAGAAAACCCTGCTGTCTAAAAGACAAGGGAAAGGAAGACAGTATCATGATAATAGAAGGTATGAAGGAAGAGAATTTCTCTGTCTCCAGGTAGATACTGAAGAAACTGAAAAGAAAGCATGTACTTCTAACACCCTTAGGCAAATTTAAGAGCCAGCCAGTAAAAGGGCTAAAAGGCTCTATGCCTCCTTAAAAATCCTAGTAAAAAACAATAAAAAATGATGATGCATACAAAACACAAAGTGTTTACTGCACTGAACGAAGCAGTAGAAGCAATGCAATACATATTGGAAAAATGAAAAAAAAAAAAAAAAAATTTCTTTCCCATCATAGGATGAACAACATTATTATTTATAATTCAAAATCATGTAAGATAAAAGAAAGTGTACTAATAAAAACACAACTCCTCCATCATCTCTCTCTAGTCGTATCAGGAGTGCAATCAGCATACAGCTTCTTCTGCCCAAATATTGTAGAACATTCAAACTGATGTAAGAAGGGGCTACTGAAATGCCACATATTTACAGACTAAATTAACAGACTACACTGACATGCCGTTAATCACACTCAATCCTTGGCCATAGGCCTCAAAGTGCAGGTCTGATCCTATCACAAAATAAGAGATACCCTTTTATTCATGACTCCTATTTCTCCTTTCAGTTGCTGGTTTGATTTCTTTTCTTCCAAGAGCCATTTCTCATACTTTATTTTGATTTCCAGGATTTCTTGGTCTTCGTCTTCTTCAATTTGTTTCATAATTTCTTCATGTGCTTGGAGCTGCTGCCTCATATCCTTCTCTGCCTGCAGTCAAGGAAAGCAAATATTAGAGAAGACAGTAAGATACCACTAAAGAAGGGGACAATTCTTTATTGTAACTGTGTTTCTTCTAGAAGGATCTATATTTAATGGACTCTTCAATTGCATCAACGTCATTTAAGGTAACAAGTTCTTAATGGATTAAAATAACATTAAAAGCTAAAAAAAATTCTTACAAAAATATTCTTCTTAAGGCCTGAATGCTTCAAGGTAGGAACCTGGCCCACATTAACATCAGTAAACCAGTTCTGGCTGCAGAAAGTGCAAACATGTGTAACACCTGAGAAGAGATTTTAAAATTGCTGGTTTTGGTGCATTAAGACCAATAACCACTCAGGTTTGCATCAGTCTGTATGCCCCTCGTCTCATATTCTTTCCAAATTGGTGTTGCAACATAGGCCTGCAAACAGTATTGTTGATAGAATTTATTGACTTTAGATATATAAGTATCAGTTATCTGGCTGCCCTTTGTCAAGCCAAGTCTTTGACCTCAATGTGCAGGAGTTTTTGAAGTACTCAAGGTATTTCTCTTTGTTCCACAGATTATGCAGGCAGGAACGTCAAGGACTCAGGAATGAAATCCACCATTTTAGAAATGTTCTCTTCACTACAACAAGGTGATTTAATATTTCCTTCTTCAATTACAGCAAATATAGCATCTAAATCACATCAATAAACAGGAGTTCTTGGATCTAGGAGAAAGAGAGGTGAAGCTGAGAATGCCCAAGGATACTAATCTTAGCAGGTTACCTACTCATGGTTTGAAGCCCAGAAAAGCTGGTAACTCAGCTGGGTTTTCCTCATTACTATTCTAGATGTCAGTGTATTTCCCCAAGGTTACACACAGATTGCATGGAAAGAGCCAACCTCTCCTGTCCTAGGGAATATTTTATCACACTTGGAGATAAACTTAGTCAATAATTCACTCTGTAAATCAAGCTTCCTACCTCTTCCAGCAGAATAGATTTCTCATTAAGTTTTTTCTCATAATACTCTGTTAGCTCCTTCACAGCCCTGCTTTTGTTTTCCTCCAAATTGTGCAACTGTTTCTCATATTCCTCCTGTATTCTCTGGGATTTCACTTGCAACTCCTGGTATTTCTCACTTTCCATTAAGAGTTTCTGATTACTGTCAGACTCTGGTAACAGAAAACATGGAATGGATAAAATTAATAGAAGAGAGGTATATCCTATCCTTCTACAGTCATCAGTGTCTTACTCTCTTACTGTCTTTTTGGCAGCTGGTTGCAGTAAGTTACACTAGAGGCACTTCATCACTTTCTTCATCAGATTTATAGGGGTTTTAGACTCTGTAGCCATATAAAGTTTTATCAGAAAAACATCTCTTGAGTTTCCTGCTCTTTCTTTTACTTATTACTACATTAATAATGCCTGTTCCAAAGCTGTCATTCACCTTTCTCAGCCATGTCTCTGAATATTCTGCTATATCCCTGCTTGCTGCACTAGGACAGAATGTTGTTCTGTTCCAAGTCTAAAACATACACCAAAATCTCCTCCTCTGCCATCACAACAAATTAATAATAGTAATAATTTCGACAATCTTGTGAGATGATAACCATGACAGAGCTGTGTAAGCACAACTGTTACATACTATGAGTAGACAATGGGCTTATTTATGAGTGAGCTTGCTTTTTGGTACTAATATGTAGTATTTCTGGTTTATCTTGATTACAAATCTGGGGTCCAGGTATTTCCATGTTGTGTGCATTTGCCTCCTTGCTGAACTGTATGACTTTGCTATTCTTGCATAGTGAGAGACAAGATAAATGAAGAAATTACTCATCTCAAAACTCAAACACCTCAAGTACAGTGCCCATGTGTGTGTTCTGTTCATCATCATGTGTGGGGTGCAGTTTAGACAAGCGTTCGGTCTGCAATACCTGTATGACGTACACGCATAATTGCTTGTACTCTAGTAATCCCTCCCTGTCACATTACTTCTCATGAATCTAATGCACTTCCTCCAAATTCTAGTTATAAACACTTGCTGTAGTCTAACCTAGCTGTTGGACCTCCTTGGCCTGTTTATTCATCAGCTCAGACAGTTGAAACTGGTGTTGTAACTCCTGATTTTCTTTCTCTGTCTGTAAAATCTGGGGGGAAAAACAAAACAAAACAAAACAAAACATTTTCATTTGAAATAGGCAAAGCAGTGACCAAATTGTTTGTTCTCTTGACCATGGTGTGGAACACATATACAAAAGAATTTATGTTTGAAGTCTCTCAAGAAAATTCAGATGTCATGTGTCACTAAACCAAGTTTCCCCAGAGGTTAGTTTGTTATAGCAAGTTACACAGCTATGGTGAGCTAAAGCAAAGTAACAAATGGAGTTCATATAATACTGTATAATCCTAATCTAACAAGAAAAGCTTGTGAGCTACAAAAGCCTCCACTTCTTTATGTGTGCCCGCTTGAGGAGGATTGTCAGTTCCACAAATAGTTATCCAGATACTAAAGTTCAAGCTGCTGTCTCACTTGAAGCAACCTCAAGGTCCCAAAACACTGACATTTGCATAAAATGACATAAACCTAAGCAACAGTGAGTTTTGAATGCCATTTTGCTTGGAATGTCCCACTACCACTACAAATGACTTAATCTTCTAAAAGGGCACAAAGAACTAGAACAAGAAAATGGGTGAGAAATATCCCAGAAAAGTTGGGAATTGTACCATAGATACATTTTTCTCACTTTCTTCTCATAACAACTCTATGGGTCTTGCATAAGCAGAAATACTCCATTTGCCTGCTGGACACAACAGCTAGGAAGGTTAGCCCCAAGCCTGTCCAATTCTGTCATTCAGTTTAATCTTAACACATTCTGGTACTCAGACAGGAAGTACAACATGCCTGCCTAGAAAACTTTTATTCACCTTCAAAGGCATTTGCTTGCAAGCCTATAATCAACAAACCTAAACACATTTCAGTGCAGCTGAGATTATTATAACTCTCAGCCAAGTGCTATGTATCAAAAGACCTGAAGAACTGCAGAAGAAAGCCAGCACAATAAAACACAGGTAGAGTAAGAAGTGAAGTGGCTTTCTTGTAAAAGGTCAAGCTGTACAAAAATGAGGAAAA
The DNA here is from genome assembly GCA_024336885.1 of Actenoides hombroni. Lineage (NCBI taxonomy): Eukaryota > Metazoa > Chordata > Aves > Coraciiformes > Alcedinidae > Actenoides > Actenoides hombroni. The sequence goes on along the minus strand of WUAM01000359.1, from coordinate 13,450,061 downwards.
ATAAGAAGGGTAAAACTCAGGTTACTTAAATGCAAAAACCACAATAAGCCAAAGAGCCTGAGGAACTACATGAAGAAAACTTCATACTGAATTATTAAACTTCTTCAGAAAAATAAAAATCAGAAACCTGCCAGAACATTTGTATAGCCAAAAACCAGGAAATGTACAAAAGGAGCACTTGAAAATGCCAAAAGCATAAAATAATAAAGCTAGTAAGTAACTCTGTGAGCTTTTATACTGGAATCCTTCTTTATGTGGAATTCTTTATGTGAAATGCTGCTTGAAGGGACTATGTACAACTCAACAAAATAAGCAGGAAACAAATAACCAGGACAGGATAATAAATATCCATCCACAAGCTCAAAAACAACATAACATTGACAGAATTGAATCTTGTAATATGTTATTTCTCACTTCAAGCCACCCTACTGCCGGAGAAATTGCTACTGGATCATTTGCCTTCTAACTTTAAAAAGGGTCCAGAAACATAGCAAATGACATGTCAGAAATCTGGTGTGTACACTGGACAGATGGATAGGATAGAATTAACAGACACAGATAAATAAGACACTGGGAAGAATTATTGTGCTTTTGCCTTTCAGGGAAGTCCTGCTTCATGACCACAGAGAAATCAATAAACACATAACACAAAAAATCCAGGGAAGATATTTTACTTCTATTTTCAAAAAGGACACAAGATACCTCAGCAGACATGCTTAAAAAGCTAAGTGGCCAGTGCATAAAGAAGGCAGCATTAAGAAGAATAATTGTTGGATCCTGCAGCTGCTGCAACATTATATGTGATGGAGATTTTAAGGCATGGTCCCATTTCTGTTCAAGGCTTACTGGTCATTGGCCTCAGGCAGCATCTATTGCTGGAATTGTTTTTATGTGAAGTTACTTATAAACTACCTTGGAGAACTCTTGCATCCCCTTGTACTTAAAAGATACTTGACTCAAAGGTATCTTCGTGCTTTACAAATATCAGGAACATCTTTATTGGAAAAGAATGCTTCATTTTTCAGATGCTTTATGGCATTCATACATATATAATGCAAGCTTGAACTCAGCTTTTTAGTGAAAGATTTGTTGGTATTTGATTTTGCAATATGAAACATACCTGGTGTTTGATTTTAAGGGAGTCTATTTCCTTAGTGAAATTCTCTTCTAATTCCTTTATTTTTTCACTACAGTACATGTCCTTGAGACATAACTGGTAATCATTCTCTGTCTGTAGCTCCTTCATATGAATCTGCAGGTCTAGCATTGCCTGATTCTGTGAGGACATGGATGAGAAGATTCTTTTAACAGATATTATTTGCCACCAGGAACAGCTTGTTAAGGATGTTTTATTTACATGCACGTATTTATGAAAGACAGCCTTTGCAGGGAATTTTCAGACAGACCAAGAAGTTCCAGAAGTCAGGTTCCCTTGCTATCTTACAAGATGGTTTAGAAATGCAGCTTGTGACTTCTCTGCTCCATTAAAACTGCTTTCAGGAGATTGGGGAAAGTGTAAGAGAAAAGTCTAAACTCACTGTCCATACAATGCAGTTGGCTTATTAACAAGCAGCTGCAGCTACTTGTAACTTTTTATGATGAAAGCCATGCAAGCCCTCTTAAACAGAAGGCCACACAGGAAAAGCCAATAAACATCATGCAAACATAATTCATAAGTTGTACACTAGGAATCCTATGGTTCATGTCCACAAGTTGTTTCTCTTACCTTCTCTTCTATATCTGATCTCATGATCAGCACTTCCTCAGTATACTCAACTTCCTTTTCCCGTTTTAGTATCCTATCTCCTTTATCAAACACTTTCCAGATAAATATAGAGCCATCCTCTGAGGCAGTCAACAGAAATAGGTCATCATTTGTTAGAGACATCTTGGAAGGAAGAGACAAACAAAATAATGGAAGAGACAAGGAAGAATGGAAACACAGTTTGATTTTATACCAGCTTTTTCTCACCACTCACATACTCCCTATCATTTTTACCACAGAAAGTCATCAGTGGAAATATTAACATAGCCCCACTAACAACATTTTGATTATGTCCTTTCTCCACCCTTGTCCAGGCAACAGGGGAGGGGAAAGAGAAGAAGAACACATGAGGACAGTGGATCTGCTTCTGCTCTCAAAGCTATAGGAAAATTTTTTTAAACCTGGAACAGAAAAGACCTTCTAGACAGTTATATCACAGGCAGGAAATATATATGACAATTCCAAAGGTCTCTAGATTTTTTCTTTGAGAAGTTGTTTGAGCAATAGATGGCTAAATGTTTTCTTCTGAATTTGCAAATAAGCCCACTGAGAACTATCTAGTAATAACTGCTGTCACCTTCTCCAGACCTCTTCTGTGTGGCCTGACATGGAGTACGTGGGAGGTGACACAGCTTATGAGCAAGATGAAAATAGTGTTCCAATAACTGAAGTTCATAGCTAAATGTTGCAGCTCTAAGTAAAGGTGCTGTATTTGACAGTGATACTTAAAATGCCAAAATCACAGTTTCAACAAGACAGAACATGTGGCTTCATGGAGAAAATGCACTGAAATGTTGTTCCATGGCTGCAGTCTCTACTCACGACATCCCCACCTTTCAGACAGCGTTCATTAGCCTTTTAGAAATACACTCTGGTTAGATTAGCAGACCAGCACTGCAATCTCTTTTGCTCCTTACCCTGGCAGCAAGCTACTTAAGACACTTATCTCGTTCCTCCTTCCATTCTCACAAGAAGTTTTGAAGGCTGCATAACTTTATCTTCCTCTTTCCAGAAAGAGCTATACCAAAGTTCTCCATCAGGGATATGCAAGCCACCTTTTAGCCAACAGTGGCTTATCCAGTGATACCTGTTTCTAGAGGCAGGACTTCTGTGAATGCTGCAATATTCATTCTCCGCCTACAGGTTCAACCTTAGTTTTAATATATCATGCTATGAAATGCGAAGAGAATCAGTGCTAAAGGAGACACATGCAGCTGACATCACAGGGAAAATAAAAGTACTCTGTTACCTTTGTAACAGCACCTGCATGGGCCTGATACTCATTGAAATCCCTTGTCAAAGGTAATGGGTACTTCATAGCTCGGATTGTCCCCAGAGATGTACCAACAAATACCATGTGCCCAGAATGGGAAACAGCTACTGCAGTATAAACAACACCAAAAGCAGGCACTTCATGCTGGATCTAAAAAAACAAAAACAAAACAACCAACAAACTCAAAGGAAACCCTCACATTACATTAAGTTCCCCAATACTATGTGATTACTTACTGCATAAGCAATTGTCATAGCTCTGCCTGCAACAAATAATGCAGTTAAAAGAACCTACATCCCTGTAGGAGTAAAGACCTGAACAGTAATTACTATTAAGCTTTATAGATATATGACCGTAAAATTTCAAGCCAAGTTCCACACATTGATGACTTCTGAAAGATGTAATGGTTATCACATATAATTCACTATTTTTCTGGATAAAAAAAAAAATAAAAATGCATGTAGCTTAGAGTGGTAGATGCAATATACTTGTATTTCAGCAAAACATTTGATACAATATTGCCAAGTTAGTCTGTCAGCTGGATTAGAAGGTTTCCAGGTAAATCAAAGTAAAATTATAAAAATACAAAACTATAACAAAATTTCAGGTTTCATGGGTTAGGACATAAGAACGCAAGAAAAGCGTCAGTAAATATCACAGCTATGAAAACCAGACTGATTCCTACTTCCCAAATGGATGATACGAAAATCAAAGCACTAGTACACTCCCCAGAGAACTCAGCCAAATCCCAGCATGGTTGTTAGCTCACCGAAGACTCTGAAATTTCTTTGAGAGTTTGGTCAGATCCAACAGCAAAGATGATTTTGGCATCAGAAGACAGGTCAATGCTGCTGTAGATGCAGGACTCCAGCACACACTCTGACTTCCTTTTACCTGTCAAAAAGTTCCACTCATACACAGCACCATGTGTGTCACAGGAGACAACTATAGCATCATCTGCACTCCACTTAACTGCATGTACCTGGCAAAAGGAAAATACACCAAGGAGCCTGAAGTGTGGGTTATAAACATACAGCATGGAGACATTTTACTGGTAACTCCACGACAACTTTCGAATCATATTTCTAAGTCTTACTTAAAAGGCCCTGGATGTTTCTTAACTATTTCCATGTTAGTGTTAAAAAAAAAAAAAAGAAAAAGAAAAAGAAAAAGAAAACCAGTAAGAACTACTTTATGAACACACTGTCAGGAAAAAACTCATTTCAATAGTGAGTAGTACATTCTATTTTTATCATTATTGGGATATTTTTTCTGGTTCAGCTAACTGCCAGTAATTCACCTTCAATTTAAGGACAGAATATTGGAGATATATCTAGTGCATGCATACATTGAATTCTAACCATAGAAAATTGACTTTTGTATTTCTGTTTTTAATTTTGGGTGCCATTTCTGATCCAAAATTGTACTTTACCTTTTCAGACTGCATCTTACCAGCTAGTTCATACTTTAATAAGTTGTATCATATAGGATTTGTTTACTAACCTTCCCACTGTGTCCTTTCAGATTATTAATATTCTCAAAGGTAATGCTGGAATAAATGTGAATCACATTTCCACTAACTGCAGCAAAAAGATGGCCTCCATTACTGAATGAGCACTATAAAAAGAATATAACCACCCATTACTGTAGGTGCTGTGGATAAAAACATTCATGCATTGAATTCCAGTGATGTTGTCTAACATCAGAACATTACACAAAAAAGAAAACTCCATGACACAATCAGCCTCTTACTGCTTTCTTAGTTGATGATTTCCCCTGTAAAATGTAGTCCTTGAATACTTCTGAGCAAACTACCCCTTCTGCTGTTTCCCAGGCCCACAGTTATGCATCAGCCTCCAGGCTTATTTTCCAATAGTGGGAGCCCTTTTCTCTATGCTTTGATATCCTAAATCCTACTAGGATTTATTGGAGAGGTTTCCATCTTCTGCCATGTTCTGCACCACTCTGCTCCCTGTAACTCCTCAATTTCATTTTTGCATAACTCCTTACCTCTCTACACTTTCTCACAGCAAACTCCTTGAAAACATGCATATCCTCATGCAGTAGACTTATAAATCGTAGTTTGTCAGAAAACCCAACCAAACAGAAAAGGCCAGTGGGATGAAGTGATACTGTGTATGCTTCCTCACGATATTCCTTATACAGCTCCAAAGTGCTGAAAGAGAAAAAAAAACATTGTGCAGTATGGAACGGTACAAACTCCCTATGCATCCTTGGTAGGACATTATCTGGCCCAGAAAGGACACCTGCTACTACAATCTAACTCTGTCTTGCCCTTGAGGAAAAGTGTTGTCATTCTGCTAAGACAGAGCTGTTACAGGAAACAAAGGCAAATCTGAACTTTCTGGTTCACACAGAGGGTGGGGAAGGTGTAAAGGCATATCCTTGTTTACTCTAATATAATAAAGAAGGTAAATGAAACGCTGATTGCAAACCAACACAAACAGCTCTTCTGAGATTTGGTTTTCTGCCCCTCTCCCTCCATTGAACCTTAAAAGCTAGAGTCATTTTGCTTAAGAACTATGGCAATGAAGCAGGAGATGGAACAACAGTATCTTAAGACAAAGCTGAATGAAACATTCCTGAAGATTTTTTCTTCCAAAACACATGAGAAGTCTGACACAAAGATAGCTTAACAGAAAAGACTTTGGATTCCTTTGGCACTGTTTTAAAAGGCACTGCATAGTCACCCCAAATCGTGTCAGTAATCTCACACCACAGAAGAATTTTACCAGACCACACTCATTCAGAGCAGATGGCTGCTGTTTTCTGCTAAATACGATATACAAAAAAAAGCAAGAGATAACAACAAACACAAACAATTCTTTACTTCATCTTGTAATTCCAGATGCGGACAGATCTATCCAGGGAACAAGTAGCAAGAATGGGTTTCCAAATACAGGCGTCCAGACCAGTGATCGAAGCAGAATGTAATGGGAAATTCAGATATGCAAAATAAGCTGCCTTCTCCTGAGAAGCAATAAGAACATAAAAAAACCCCAAACCCACAAATATTTAATTGCAGGCAGTAAGTCAGGTAAGAAATCTATCATAGCTCTTTGCATACAGTAATCAAATAGATTTGAGGAAAACAATCCTTTCACTGCATCAGTCTGAACATAACAATGTTAAAAACATAACAATGTTAGAATCAGTTTTAAGTTTGTAATTAATAATCAAAAAATGTTATGCAGAGAAGATGTAGACTCCATAGTTGTCATACACTAGTGAGAGCAGAACATAACAGTAGGTGTCAAAGAAAGACAAGTTAGATAAATAAATCAAACTAGACCTGCAAGAATTCTGCTAAGACCTTCCGGTCAGACAGATATTTAAATATAATCAAGTGCTGAGTGATAAGCAACTTAACTAGGATGTTTAGTTAGTACAAGCTGGAAGTGAAGCACCAATAAAATTTTAGGCTGCATGCAGAGAAAGGACCCATAACTACAAAACCCCTTCCTGTTAAGATCTTTCTGTATGCCTGTACACAGATTAGATATTTTAACTCCATGTAAGTCTATTTTATGATAACACATTTATCTCTTGTCTTTGTATTATTTAATTCCTTCAGCGTAGAGAATGTTTTCCAATATGTTTGTCCTTCACAAAGAAGTTTCACTTCTAACTAGGACTTCAACAACTATTGTTCTAGATTAACATGGGATTGCCATGGCTGTTCCAGCTTTATTGTTGCATTAAATTTCTGCATATTACAGTGGAGCATAAGCTACTGCAGTTACATTAAAAATCTCTGCATTAAAGCCTTTCTTAAGTGGCTCAACAGTGACACGCACCTTTAAACAGTCTTAATAGTGTCCTTTATCATTCTGTTGAATAACATCAAGTATTCATATGATGGGATGCTAGAGCAAGGGGCTACTGAAATACAGCTCTCAGAAGAGCATGCAGAGCAGTTCATATGATGAGCTTTAAGGGTTCAGACACTATTCGATGGACTTTCTGAGACTGCATCATAGAAAGCAATGCTGAATGGACTGTGCCACTACAATACACCCCTTACTGGACATGTGGTAAGATTGCACTCACCTTTGTAAGATCAACGGAGAGCATAGTAAACATGTAAAGCTGATTTTTATTTGTGTTAACAACTATCATTTCCTCAGAGGGGCTGAAGCATATACATGTAATGTCCTGTCTGCCTGACTTTTTTGGCTCACTGCTGAACATGTCCTGAGGAAGCTGCACAAGAAATGAGATATTCCATGGGATGTTCCAGGTCTCCACGTTTTAGCAGCAGATGGGCACACACACACTTTTGCTGTAATACTAGTCTAATAATCATCTATGTAATATCAGTAAGACAACTTGGCTATTTAGTGGTACATAACTACTGCAAGGCATGGCATAGAGGACAAGATAACCTAACTGTATCTATAGCATTACAGCTGAAAAAAGTATCAGATGACATTTCAGCAGTAATCTTTAGTACTGCATTAAACAAAAATGAAAATTGTATCAGAAAAATATTGAGAAAAAAAACTAGCAAGTGTCAGAATGAAAAGTGCATGAAAATTGTGGTCTCAGAATACCAGTTTTTTGCAGTGTACTATTCAGGTGCGTCACAGTGTTATTACAGGGTCTCGTGCATAGGGAAGATATGACCTTTTAGGCCCAGGGTATGAAGGCTTGAACCGGTCCCCAGAGTTAAATGTTCTTATCCAGAGATTGCAGTAAGTCAATACATACAGCTTGCTACAGAACAGTTAGATATCTTACTAGATTACCTAAAAGTAAGAGTGCACAAGTCTCATGACAGCTATAATAAATATCTGAGGGGAGAAAAGCTTTGCCTTGGAAAAAACCCAAGCATCCTAGATCTTAAAAACTGAGGTAGACTACTTGTAAGCTCCAAAAGTCTTCATAAATTACAGTTTCTTAAAGGTTTCCTGAAGTTTAGCAGCCTCAAAGCACATTTTACACGTGGAAACATGCAGAGCTACCTTGCAAAAAGACATCTGTCACTAACTTTCAGTGTGACCCCTGGCAACTCCCTTCCTTTTGACATCACCAGGACAGTTAGTTAATGTTACAATGTAATTTAGACATGTGCTAAAAATTGTTAGGAACTGAATTTGAAGCACTCCCACCCTCTCCAAACAGGCCTTTGCTGCATAATTATTGGAAAAGCTATTTTTTCCCTACCCAGATTTCTTGACTCTCCTTGTAGACTTTCTTTTCCTTGGTCTTTTCAAACAGAAGAACAACTCCTGGGCTACAGGAACATGCAAAGCCTTTGGAATAAGCTGCAACTGCAGATATTTGAGGCAAAGAATCCTGTTCTGAAGCATTTTCTTCAGAGGCCAGTTCACAAGAGATGTCACAAGAACTGCAAGCGGGAAATGCATAAAGACTTAAGAATAAAGAAAGACAAAACAAAAATTGCTTATCAGCAGCAATCAAAATAGTATAACTCATTCATAACCTGGACAAGAAGAGAATAAGTGAATGGCCTACAATTAATCTGCATGCACAAACATGGCACTATTAGTAACAGTATTTAACAGATTTACCTCTCATATTCTTTTGTTGTTACATCTTCTTCTAGTTCCCTGGGTGGTTTTTTATACTCTACCCTTGTTTCCCAGCACAGCTCTCCAGTTTCAAATAAGGTAAGTTTGCCTGTGTCAGTACCACATACAACTTCCTTCTCGGACAGCCAGGCATGGCACAAGTAGTTTTGTGGCTCTCCCTTTTGTAAATTCACCTGCTTCAAAGTTCCTTCGCTGTACTTAAAAAGTTTAAAAAAGCCATTTCCAGTGATACAAACCTGTGCATTGTCTTGAGGACTAAAACTCACCTATGGAACAAAAAAGAGAGAAATTATTTTACACAACTATGTTCACAAATAAGTAGATATTGTACCTGTTCTGAATACTTCCAATATCAGATAGAGGAAAACAAACAAGGGAAAAAGGTTTGTAGAAACATATAGGAACACGAAAGAAACTAAGAAATAACCATCATAACTACTTACTGCAGTTTTCTCCCTTTCAAAACTGTGCATATCAATTTTACATGATGCTACAAATACATTAACTCAATTAAGCTCAGATGCTATCTGAATCACAGTGAGATACTGGAGAGAAAGCTGTTTCTGCCGTTCAGGATGAAATGACAAAAGGAAGGCCAAGGTACTTCTTAACTGCTTGATTAGCAAGTTTTTCTGGTAGCAAGCTTCCTGAAAAGCGGGACCATCCATTCATTCTTAAAGGCCAGAAATAAATTTTTTATTTCATGCAAACCTTGCCCATTATGCATATTAATTCACATAATTAGGTGTGTATTGGTGAAAACAGCGGAATAGCCATCTCAATACCCAACATGAAGGACAGCAGGGGTAGCTAGACCTCACTTTTCATACTTAATGGGACTTTAGACAGCAGTTGCCTTTATAGTCACTCTCCTCTCTTTAGGAATGGAGCTCACGGAGTAGTTCACCCAACCTCTGCTTGTAGCCATACCCCAGAAAAAATGGCCAACCCATGTACTCTTACCTCCCTGCAAGAAAGGTACTAAAAAAGGGCGCCCAAAGCAGGATGCAGGAATTGTTTGAGTACCATCAGCTTGCTTCTAACCACTTGGCCTGGGCTACTCCTCTTATATGCACATAGAACAGACTGCTGGAAGGAAAGAGTGCACAAGAACGCTGAGAGCTTCCAAGGTGTGTGTTACACCTACTGAGCACAGCTGATAAATTTCATGAGCGCTTCTGCAGGGAGATGTGGGACACACTGCACACTGAATGAATGGCCAGTTGTACTGACCCCATACCATAGATCTGGTGTTGTAAGAGAATCTCATGTGATGTGTGAGATACAGATGTGAGAATGTCCATTACGGGTCAAGGCAAAAATTTCCTCATCCTGGTGTCCTATTGCTGAGGAGGGCAAACAGTAGACACCAAGAAAGGCCACAGAAACGGTATAAAATCTACAGCCTGGAGCCCTCTCCTCCCTCTCTTGCCCTGGATAGACGCCATGTGACCATAGGAAAACGTACTGCGCACGAATCCTGCAGACGGAGCTTAACGTGCCACCTGGCACCCAGTGAACCGAAGTCTGAGCCTTTTATCCTCTTGTTTGAAACAGCGCACAAGGCTCCCAAAGAAACAGTCAACCGTGAATCACGCTGCCAAGCGCCAGCCGCAGAGACGCCGGCCCAGCGCCGTTTTGGAGGCGGGCGTGTGCGCTCCCGGCAGCCCGGCGAGGCCGCGGCGATCCGAACGAGCCCGGGGCTGGCAGAGTGGCCGCGCAGCCCGTTACCTGGCAGACGCCACCGTCCGGGGCCTCGACGCGGACCGCGGCCACCAGCCGCTGCTTCTCCCAGAGCCAGCAGGCGAGGCGCACGTCGGGGGGCGGCGTGGCGGCCGCCAGGTACCGGCAGTCGGGGGAGAAGGCCAGGGACACCGCCCCCCGCGCCGGCAGCTCGGCGGCGGCCAGCGTCCTCTGCGGCCGCGCCGCCCCCGACGACAGCTCGTAGATCGTTAGGACCGGCTGCTCCGCCACCGACTCCGAGACGGCCAGGTACCGCCGGTTGCGGCTGACGGCCAGCGCCTGCACGCCGCGGCTCTTCGGGGTACCTGCGGGGAGGAGAGCGGTCAGGGCAGGGGGCGGAGCCGGGATCGGGGCCGGGATCGGGATCGGGGCCGGTGCCACCTGGGATGAACTTGTGCCATTTCTGCTCGAGGTGCAGCCGGAGGCAGCCCGCCCCCGCCGCGTGCAGCACGACCTGGTCCTCCAAGAAGCAGACACCGGCGGCGACCCGCGGCCGGCACCCGAAGACGGCCACGGGCTGCGCTACCACCGCCGACATGCCGCTGTCGCCGTCGCCGCCGCCGGCGTCGCCGTCACCGTGGCAACCGCGGCCCCGGGTCTCCCGGCAGCGGCGGCGGAGGCGCGCACGCACGCACGCACGCACGCACGCAAACAGGCGACCGGAAGCGGCGGTGGCATCGAGGCAGCATGGAGCGACGCGGGTCCTTCTCCGACTTCTCCGAGTCGGACTCGGAGGGCTCCTCTCTCTCGGACTCGGAGGTGAGCCCGTAGCCGCAGTGGCGGGGCCGGGGCCTCCGCCGGCAGCCGTGGGGCAGAGCCGCCCGGTGCCCCCGCCGGCGGCGGCGCGGCCTTACCGTGCGCTCTCCGCAGCTCCAGGAGGCCTTCGCCAGGGGCGCGCTGCAGCCGGGGCTCAACGTGGTGCTGGAGGAGCGGCCGAAGCGGCGCAACGACGCGGTGAGCGGGGCCCGCGGGGCGGGCCGGGGCCTTGCCGGGGCAGGGCGGAGAGCTGGCGCCGGGGCCTTCGTCCCCCCGAGCCGTGTGCTGGGGCCGAGGGTTTCGGGGCAGGGCAGGCGGCCAGGGCCGCGTCACTGCCGTGGTGGTTCGGGGCCATAGGGGAGCAGCCCAGAGTGTGATCCGGCTGCTCGGCCCTGGGAGGCTGGTGCGGCGCGGTGCAGAGCTGCGCTCCTTTCCCAGAGCGGCCTGAAGCAGTGCCTGGCCGAATTGAAGCAGCAGCTCGCTTGGGTGGAACGGCTGGATGTGACTTCAGGCCAGGTCGCGGACTCCGTCTCACAGAGTGCTTCTAGCAAAGATGCTGTTGATCCTGAGAACGATTTCCAGAGAGAGATGAGCTTGTAAGTGTCAAAAAAGAGAGATTTATTTGGTAGTGTCTTGAGGTACTACTGTGTGCTCGAAGCCATATTTCACGGGTACGCTCCAGACTGACACAACGGCTGTCACCAGCATCCTGGACATGTACTTTATATTTGTTGGCTCCTATGCTGAAAAGTTTATTTAAAGAGTTCCTTGGCTGCAGCACTATGGCTTTAACATGGGATATAGATGATTTTTTTTATTTTTTTTATATGGATTTGTTTTGGTGTTGTTACAGTTCTCTTATTTTTCCTTACCTTCTATAATTCAATGTATAAAACTGTAACTGGAAACTAGATAATTGTACATGCACAAGATAAAAACACTACTATTGTACTGGCAGCTAAATTGCTTTTAGCAGCACTGAGTGCTTGTAGGGCACAGCATACCAGTATAATTCTAGATCAGTGCTTGTTATCATCCCAATATTGCTGCCTTACATGAGCAGAGTGTCTGTGCTGTGAGGTGCCCAATGCCCAGTGACAGAGCTGGTGCTGTGCTGTCTCCCCAGTTACCGGCAGGCTCAGGCAGCGGTCCTGGAAGCCCTACCTAGGCTGCGTAAGCTCCAAGTTCCTACTAGAAGGCCAGATGATTACTTTGCAGAGATGGCCAAATCGGACCAACAGATGCAGAAGGTATGTGCAGCAAATAACGTCTCTTTCCTGCCTCGTGTGTTGGTTTTAGCCTCTGCTCAGGATCAGCTGTAAGGTGCGATGTGTGAGTGCTCTACCTTCGTTTCCCTGAGAAATGCCTGTGACAATGTTTGTGTTGGAAATTTTGTTTGGGGAAGGAAATTGCTTCCTGTTTTATGTATTTCAGTGCAATGTGTACATTTACAGAGTAGGTTGGAACATAAAGTAGAAAAACACATTTATATTCTGTCCTGAAGTTTTTTAATATTAAAAATAGAGACTTTTTCTCCCTATGTGTGACAGCAGTTGTGAAGTTGGCTGTGCTTATGTTCTTTGGCCTAAGACTTGCAGTCAACTGTGGCATTAACATGATTCTTTTTCACTATTTAAGTATCACTCTTATTTCCTACACAGATCTGACTTACTACCCATGACAGATTAACTCAATAACACACAGTTTAACATCACAGAAAACCAAAACACACCAAGTATAAACAAAGAATTTCATGAAATTGCTTCTTGGTTGGTCCTTTTTGAACAAACACCACCCTATTTTTTGTTTGTTTGTTCAGTTTTGGGGAGAAAAAAAGCCTACATTGTGCAAGTTAAACATTAGTTGGAAGTCTTATTTGGAGGTCCATGTATGACTTGATCACTGTTTTAACGGCTGATAGAACCTTGCTAGAAAAGATGAAGATTAATAATTAGCTTGTGCTGAGGCGCATTACCATTACCTTCTTTTGCTGCCTTCTATTTGAAGGACGGTTTTAATCTCCTAGTGGAGTGACAGACTGAATCCGGAATATCTACGTTGGAATCTTTGTAATCCCTTGTAATGCGGCATCCTTACAGAAAAGTTTGTGAAAAGGAGGGAATAAAAAAAGAGGTTTTCTATGGCATGGAAGCGTTGTTGGCTCTTCTTCAGTGTTACACTTTTATAAAGGCCTAGAAAGAACCTATCAAGTCTTCTACATATATGCGAGCAGACTGACGAGATACTTGTCTTTAGGGGTTCCGTTACAGCCCGTTATAAGGCTTTGTCTGGTCTTTTTGTGTGTTTCGCTTTTCTAACCTGGTTTTGGCTACAGATAGTTCAGGAGTTTCTGTAATAACTGTTCCAGCCTTGAGCTGAAAGAACTCAAGCCTTATCAAGCATTATTTAATTGAGAGATGTTTTTTGGTTTTACACTTACCGATATTTCACATAATTATTGATTTCAAGACTGCACAGTAATAATAAAATTCTAATGCTTTCTTTTGCATTACTGATTAATTTTGTTTTTTTCTATCCCCTAATAAGATTCGAAAGAAGCTTAAGAGTAAACAGGAAGCAATGGAGAGGTCTGAGAAAGCGAAACAGCTCCGTGCAATGAGAAAATATGGCAAGAAGGTGAGGAGAAGCTATAAAAGGGGCATACCTATGATAAAAACCTAAAGCCTGAGCGAGGAGCTTAAAAAGCGAGGCCACAGGAGGCTGTCTAAAATATATGGAATCTGTCTGGTCTTCTGTCTAGCTGCTTTGAAGGAAGACAGAGCAAAAGATGGGCTAGTATAAAAAAAAAAAAAAGTATGGGGCACTACAAGGGGCAAGACTAACATTCTGCTTCTAATCTCAGGTGCAAACTGAGATTCTGCAGAGGAGGCAAAAGGAGAAAAAAAATATGTTGAATGCAGTCAAGAAATACCAGAAAGGTAAAGTTAACTTGTCTAAGAGAGAAAATGTGCAATGGAAACAGGGATGTGTGTGCAGTGTAATGCGGTGTGATGTGTGGTGTCAGTCAGTGGTGCTGGGCACTGAGCTTGAAAGGCTTCTGCTGTGCAGGAGCATGTGCCAGTGGCAGTGAAAATCCTCCTTGAGGACCCGCTCTTTAGTGAGCATGACTTGTTGCTGTTGCTTGCTTAGTCTGAAAACTCCTATTTTCTGTGGTGGTAGTTGAGCAACTGTTATGTCTTTCCTCTTGCAGGTCTCTCTGACAAGCTGGATTTTCTAGATGAAGAGAAGACATCGTCTCAGGGGAATAAAAAAGGCAGTGCAAGTCAACGGATAAAAAAGGGGTGAGACAAGAAAACATAGATATTTAAATGCAGAATCTCTGATTCAGTCTTTTAGGGGATTATTTTGTGGAATGAGAAAGCAGTTCTGATTAATGTTTGCTAAAAAAAGTCTGAGGTGGCTTTCTGTCTCTGGAGAGGAAAGAAACTGTGGCCAGAATGGAACAGACTGAAATGTGCTAATTGCTGTTCCTTCAATAAGAGGGGAAAGGTTTATGATTGCTACTGGGAGTCCATCAGCACATACACATGCCTTCTTGAGAGCTACCTGAAGGAATGCAGGTGATGATTCTGTTCGGTTGTTTTTCAGACCAAATGCCAAAAGACGATACAAGAATCAGAAGTTTGGGTTTGGTGGGAAGAAGAAGGGCTCGAAGTGGAACACAAAGGAGAGTTTTAATGACGTATCTGGCTTCCGGTCAAAAGTGGCTCACAACAAAGGCCCAGGAAAAAGAGGAAAAAAAGCCCTCAATGTAAGTAAAATGTGGTGGATCAATGCCTGAGCAGGGAAATGAGTGGGGGAGTTAGCAAGTACAGTTTGATGTTACCTGTGTCCCTAAACCTCCCTCTCCAGAGGTGCTGACAAATATCCTCCCCTTTGTCCTGCTTTGGCAGGGGGGTTGGACTCGATCTTCGGAGGTCCCTTCCAACCCCTAACATTCTGTGATTCTTTATGCTTCCCACACTACGGAGCTACAACAAAGATTTGAGGACATGGAAAAAAAAGACTTGAATCTATCTTTTTTCTTTTTTTTTTCTTTTTTTTTTTTTTCTTCTTTCAGAAGAGACCTGGAAAGAGAGCAAGGCAGAAAATGAAGAGCCGAGCGCGATAAGAGGACTGTGCTCCCCAGTGGGGTTCCTATGGTTTTGTGTGTGGCAAGATCTGTTTCTGCTGTTACCAAGCACCTAACTGTGGAGCAAGCTGGATGCTTCCAAGTGGCAACAAAAAAAGTGGAAACTAGTGACTTAGCGCTAATTTCTTCTTACTCTCTGTTTTGTTGAAGGATTGTTTTCTACTTAAACTTTTGGTGTGTGAACACATTAAATGGTTTGCACAGAATTGTGCTGAATTTGTGTTTAACTGTTAAAAGTGATGGCTGAAGGCTGATCTTCGTTCCCTTCATTCTGACTTTTTTTTTTCACAGCTGCTGTTGACATGTACTTGGTGAACTTGAGTTCTGGGTCATGTTGCCAATGTCAAAATAAGAACTCTGAAGTCTGTCAAGAAGTTAAAGTATGTTTTAGACTATTTATATAGATGGGTTTGGAAACAGCAGTGAGACAAATGCAGCAATCTTATAAATAGGTTTATTTCTGTAACTATTGTCAGGCTGCAAATCTGGACAGACAGACTGAGGACCTCTCATCTATTTTTTGCTATCTACTAGACTCGCATAACAACAAGCAGAGCTCAGCACATTAGATGCTTCTATCCAAACTGTGGCTTTGCTACTCCTCTACTGCAGGCTCTCAAATTGCTCCTCCCTGTGCCCCATGGCAGCCGTTTATTTAGTGATATTGGTTCTCTGGCATGGGAAGTAGAGCCTGCGGTCAGTACGGTCCACGTGAATCTGGGAAAGAAAAATGATGAATAGTGATATGCTTTTACTAGAATTAGTAGTAGTCCCTCCTGAGAAGAGTGACACATGGTGTTCTTGCTATTGAGAAATGCCCAAGTGACAAGTAAGTAAGGTACCATTTATTTGAGTATACTGTGCACTGCTTCATTATGGTAGAACAATGAAGAAAGTAGGAGCTGGTGAAATAGGAAAACATATGCAACAGCATCATCAGACCTGACTATAATTTTTAATTGCCTTTTTCCTCCTAGTCTAATCCTACCAGCAGAATCTAACAGCATAAAGCCCTGCTGGGATGTCTGGCTCTAGCCTTGTCATGAGTAATTACATTACCTGAAGTGTAGTATGAAAAGTTGTAGAAGACTATCTTATTTTCTTACTTATCTTACTTTTGTTTGTAACAGACCAAAATTAATTGGGCCCTCATTTGCCTTTCTCAAAAAACTGATCTACAAAGTCAGTCATCATCACAGCTCTTAGTTACTCAGATATGATCAATGTCTCAGGTTGTTAATAAGATTTCTTTTCCTCCTGTTTATTCATGCATGCCCAGATGAATCCTCATGAGTATATTCTACTTCAGGTATACTTTGATTATTAACTTTGTGGTTCTGCTTGTAGTTTGTTTGAAAGATACTGTACAGCAGCACATTTCTTTTCACAGTACTTCTTTGTCACTTCACATTGCTTGCTACACCATTTCTCATGGCTGAATGCTTTAATGAACAGCCGTAACTCCTTATGTGGCACTTGGCCGCATGCTCAGGTTCCACTGTCGTTATAGGCACTTTGCATGCAAGTTTCTCAGGAGAAGTCTACTGTGCCTGTGTTCACAAGCCTGCACCAGCATGAAGAGTCCTTCTAGGTGTAAATTTTAAAAACTTGTCCTTGAACAGCTCTGCTCATTCCTAGTCGTTCCCATTTTCCATGTTTGTCACAAATGGTTTTCTTGCATTAATATCTTTGAATGCAATGGGTTGAACCTCTTTGAATCTTGTGAAGAGATGGGTCATTAAGCACCCTACTCACCAAAGGTGTTGTGTTCCAGCCAATTTCTTGGCTTTCAGTTTGTGGCTCTGAATATTTCTTTGTTGGCTCCAGTGCCGCCTGGTGAATAAGATTCAGAAACTCGGCTGTAGGTTTAAGAGACATGGAAGTATGTTAAAAAAGCAGTCACGTGTGGATGTATGTTAGGATGGGATGTCCTAACGCTGTATAAGCAATAGCAAGAAAGCCAAGGTTGGAGGCAACCTCTGTGCTTCTGCGAATGATCTTGTAAGAGAGTGCAGGGTGACATTTCTACTCAAATTTATCCTGATGAAGTTTCAAGATTTGCCTGCCTATACTATCCTGTTAATTCTATAATCCCCGTCTACTGCACTGCAGCATCTTTTCTTATACCACATCTAGTATCAACCAGCACTCCACGTGCACTCCCATCTTTCTCAGCCACCTGAAACCTGCTGCCTTTCCCTGTTTGGGTTTGTTGTTTGGTTTGGTGGTTTTTTTCCCCCATAATCGTTGACTAGAGCAGGCCAACCAATGATCATTAGAGTTTTTACACAGCATTGGCATGTTAGAACTAAAGGAGTGGTTGCTGTAAGGGTTCCCGTTACTGGTGCCAATCTCAGCAGCCCGTTCAGTATCTTGCCATAGGCGGTGGCTAGGTAGGTGCAATGACAGCCACTGTGTATGTATAAGACATGCTTCCAGATTATTTTTTTTCCACTGAAAGAGGTTTAGATTCACAAGCAGAATTTTGTAGTATGATTTAAAAAAAAAAACCAAACAAAAAACCAAAGAAAAAGCTTAATTGCATGAATGCAAAGTTGTACTGATAATGAAAAGTAATGGGAAAGGGCCTTAAAGGAGAAAAAATCCTGCCTTCTGTTCAAGAAAAATAATGAATATGTTTAACTTTTTTATATTGTCACAGAGGTGTTTCCATGTATGTCATCCTTTAGACTAACTGGAATTTTTAAACCTTATTTATAAGTCTTTTTCTTACGTAATTATCACAAGCTGTTCAGAGATTTCTTACCATCTGCCAGCTCTTCTATATTATCATGCCAAGACATGGGCTTCTTGGTGATCGTGTGAACTGGAAAGAAATGGTGCAGGTGAATCACTGTAATGTGAATCGAGCAGCACAGCCAGATATAGGATATCTGTCATTGCAAATACTCTTTTTGATTATTCCCCATTCTGGGCCCAACTACTGCACTGAAGCTGTGGTGGAAGAACAGGCCGTGAACAGAACAAAAGGGGTTATTAGAGTACTGACTAATAAAGGGAAGGAGGTTAAGCTGGCTCAAGGCCTTTCTGCTGGGTGTTGTCTGCATTCACAATGGAACAGCAACTTTCAGGAAACTATTGTTCCTTTGGTTTGTTTTCATTTTATTGTAAAGTGAAGCTATCTCTGCCGCGTGTCTGTGCCAGCACCGACCACGGTATTCTGTGACTGTGAAGGGGCAGGTAGGAATCGGTCCAGGGGCTGAAGAAGCAGTGTGGTGCTGGGGGTATCTACCCTATCGGCATCTGTGGGGTTGAGATGCTAAGTCGTTGCCTCACTTCTCTGTGCTTACTGAGCCTGACGGGCAAGCTCTGTCTTTGAGCGCGCAGACGGTTCCTCAGGCAAAAACAAAGCCCACCGGGTGCTGCTTCCAGCCCCCCTCTCCCCGGCGTTCTGGGGTGCGGCTGCTTGTGTCCGACACGCAGCCGAGCGCTCCGAGGCTGCTCCTCCCGCTCCTCCCGCGCCTCACGCAGGCGGGCCCCAGGAGCCTCCCCGCAGCCCTGCGCTCGGTGCTCCCCGCCCGTTCTCGCGTGGCCGTGGGCCCGCCTCACCGCGGCGGAGCGGGTTCACGCTGAACTGCGTGTGCAGCTGCTGGTTCTGCAGCTCCTTCCGCACCCGCTCGCACAGGAGCTGGTTCTGCCGCACCGCATCCAGCGGCTCCTTCTGCCCGCCGCGGGCGGCCATCGTCCCGCCAGGCCGTGCGGCGTCCCGTAGCCCGGCAACACCTCACGTGGTCCCCGACGAGGCTGCTGATTGGCTTCTCCTCCGACAGCCTCCCTTCCCACCTCCTATTGGCTACCGGGTTAAAGCCCCCGGCGCCGATTGGCGGCGGCCGCACGCGGCGCGTTTGAACGGCCGGTGGGTGCCGGCAGGATGGAGCGTGCGGAGCTGCGCTGCACGGTGGCCGTGGAGCAGCCGCTGCCGGGGGGGCAGGCGCCGCGGCGCCGCGTGCTGCGGGCCGCGCGGGTGCTACTGGGACGCAACGAGCTGCGGCAGCCAGTGCTGCGGGTGGGGGGCGGCAGCGGCGGGGCGGTGGCGACGGAGCTGAGTTTCGTGCTGGCCCCTGACACCGTGCGGCTCTTCACGCGGTTCGCGGGCGAAGGGCGAGCGGCGGTGCGGGTGGGCCCAGGCGACACCCAGGTGCTGCTTTCTGACTGCCCCCCGGACGCGCTGCGCGGCTTCCTCCGCCTCCTGCGGGGCAAGGTCGCTGCCGGGCCGCGGGGCGCGCCGCGCGGCTCCCGCCTGCTGAACCGGCTGCCGCCGACCTTCACCGTCATCAGCCCGCTGCAGGAACGAGACCTGCTGCGCGTCTGCGGTGGCGAGGCGCGGAGGGAGCGGCTGGTGGAGGTGAGTCTCGGGGAGGGGGGGCGAAGAGGAGATCCCGGTTTCCGACCCCGCCCTTTACACTGCGCCGCCGCCCGTCCCGCAGGTGCCCCGCGCGGGGAGGCGGCCCCCGGCGAGGCTCTCGGCGGAGCAGGAGGCGGTGATGGGCGTTGTGCGGAGCGGGAAGAGCATCTTCTTCACCGGCTGTGCAGGTGAGGGGTCCGGGTGGCTGTCTGCGGGCAAAGCCCTCGGGCATAGCCTTCGGGCATCGTCGCTGACCCGCTCCCTCTTCCTCCGCCAAGGGACCGGGAAGTCGTTCTTGCTGAAGAAGATCGTGGGCTCTCTCCCTCCCAAGAGCACCTACGCCACAGCCAGCACGGGAGTGGCGGCTTGTCACATCGGAGGCACCACTCTCCATGCCTTCGCAGGTGACAGTCTGCCCCGCGGCAAGGGGCTGTGAGCTCCCGCTCCCTTCCCAAAGAACTGGAACTTCCCAAAGCTGCTTCCTTCTCCCCTGCCAGGGATCGGCTCTGGGAAGGCGCCCCTGGAGCAGTGCATTCAGCTGGCAGAGAGGCCTGGGGTGCGCCAGCACTGGCTGGAGTGCCAGCACTTAATCATCGATGAGATCTCAATGGTGGACGGCAAGTTCTTTGACAGGCTGGAAGCAGTGGCAAGGTGAGAGGTTGAGAGGTCAAACAACTAGCAGAAACCACTTTCCCTAAATTTCTAAGCTGCTTCCTTCCTCTGGCTATGTGACTGGATACCAGACAGTCACTGGTATAGGACTGGAAGGTAGCATGAAATCACAGCTAGCACCTGCGTAGAAACTTATCTTGAGATAAGTTTTGATCACGTGCTCAGCTCTGCCTGTTCTGGCTGCTGTTTTCATCTCTAGAGCCAAATGTTGTCTATATAGAGGAGTCCAGAATGCAGCTGTCTGTCTGTGCGGTGCCTAGCAGCTCTCTCTTGCAGAGAGAAGCAGCTGCAGTCCAGCAGTCACTGTCAATGACATCTAGGATGTGTAAGAAAAACAAACCTAATGTCACATAATAACATTACTTAATTATTTGAGCTCTTCTGACAAAGCTGAGGACAATCATCCTGTACTGCAAGTGGGACATATTTGAATGTGCCGACAGACTAATAAGTGATGTCTGAGACCTGACTGCATGCAGGTCCTTGGAGGCATTCAAAGCTTCTCCTCTCTTCTCTCCCTTTCAGGGCAGTCAGAAAACGGGATGAGCCTTTTGGAGGAATTCAGCTAATCATCTGTGGGGACTTCTTGCAGCTACCCCCAGTCTGCAAGGCTAATGAAGAAACCATATTCTGCTTCCAGGTACAAAACTGTCCCTAAACTCATTCTTGTGCTTCAAATCTTCCACTTTCTTAACAAGAGAATGATTTGCCAGGCAAAAAGCTGGAGGAAATGCATCCACATAAACATGGAGCTGACTGAAGTACGGAGACAGACTGACAAGACCTTTGTCTCGCTCCTGAGTGCAGTTCGTTTAGGCAGGTGAGGAAAAATTTATCTCTCTTTGTAGTCCCTGCTCCCTACTGACAGAGCAGAGGAAAGAGGTTTGTCACTTCCCTGGCATCTGTCAGGAACTTGTGGCTGGGAACAATAGCTGTAAGCACTTTGGTTAATGTAAGCAGGTCTGATGCATACTGCTCTGTTAAGGAAGGACCCTTCCTAGGATCCCTCTTTGCAATTTCTGCTAAGGAATTCAATGGATCCCAAGCTGGCACTGGCCAGCGCAGGGCTGGGGCACATGCTTGCACTGCTCTCCAGCTTTGTGTAGTTATCTTTCTCTGCTCCTCTCTCTAGAGGCCTGGGTTTGCACAGCCTGATCCAGCTGTGTGGAGACTGCTCAAGACTCAAGAATACTTGAAATAATAATCCCCTTTTCCTGGTTACCAGGTGCACAGAGGAGGTTACAAGGCAGCTGATGCAGACCACTTCTAACAGGTCTGAGCATGATGGGATCCTGGCTACACGGCTCTGCACCCACAAAGATGATGTAGAAGTAACTAATGAGAGACGCTTGCAACAGCTATCAGGTGAACTCCTTGGAGGAAACTGCTGGCTTTTGGGCTGAGTGAATGCAATGGGGACACTGTGGTGTTGAGGAACTGGTGTTCTGTCATGCACAGCAGCACCAGTCCAAGCTGTGCGTGTTGGGGTTGAGCTGCCTGGGGTAAAACTTGACAGCTTTTTACTTAAACATCCACACTGTTACTTCTTGGTATGTAATAAACAGAGAGCTCATTGCTTGCTGTGGGGCAGGGTGGGACATTATTAATTCTGAAGCCCTGCTTTTTCTTTCTGTAGCATCTCAGGCCATGCTTTATTCAGCCACGACTTGAATTAAGGGCTATTTAATTTCTGCCTTCCTGTCTGGCCCTGGGATTCATTTTTAGTCCTCTTTGGAGATCTGATGTTGCCAGCAAGTGAAACTGGTCATATGCTCAAAATGGTGGCTGCTCAGTTCTTATTCACTGCTGTGCTTTTGATTCCTGAGCCTTCTTATGCTCTGGGAGTTGTGCTGGGGAGAGAGGCAGTAGTGAGCTTTCTGCTGTTAGATGTGACAAGGTTTGTGCGAAGATGTCCTACCATCAGAGAAGAATGGATATTAAAAGGGGAACTGCTGTTAGAAATAAATGCTGAGCCTCCCACAGTGCTGTGGGGAATACATTCAATGGTTGCAGTTTGTCACATCTTTATTTCCTTAACAGGAGACATGCACGTTTTTGAGGCTTTGGACAGTGACCCAATGCTAGTGAAGTTAATTGATTCTCAGTGTCCTGTGGGTGGTAGAGTTGAGCTAAAGCTTGGAGCTCAGGTGAGTGTGTGCATACATTTGTGAAAGAGCAGTGGGTCAAAAGGCGTAAGAAATATAAAGGAAGAGCAGATAAATGTCTAGAGTACATTAATGTGTAGAGTGCAGATTCTTCATAGAACAGCTGTGCCAGCCCAAAGAAGACTCTATCCCAACCTTTTTATCCTTTCTGCTTAGAATCTTATCCAGAGAGAATTAGTTTGATGTGAGTGCAAGTGAATATCTTGTGGACAGTGGTGACCGCTGTGACTTGGATGTGTATTTCCAATGAGGTTTTGAAGGTGCTGGGTAGCAGAGGGCACAGGCAGTCCCTGCCTGCAGTCTTAGCTCCAGGTACAGCAGCTCTCCAGACCTCAAAGGGTATGGCACAGCTTGCCAAATTTGCAGGACTGGGCACCTTACTGTGAGCTAGGGCTATCAGAGTAGTAAGGATGCAGTAGCGTACTTAGCAGCAATGCTGTCTGCCTTGGGAAGTTGTTTATTAGGTGTTCCCAGCATCTACAGATGTCTAGGCTGGCTGATGTTTGCGGAAGGGAAGTATCTTCCCTGAATCTGAGCTCACAGCTGCGGTCAGAAGCAGCTCAAGTGGTGTCCAGTACTGCAGAATGATGTAGCTGGGAATCCTAGGAAAGAAAGGCTGTGAAAAAATTTCAGCCAAATAGAAGAAGGTGCTCTATCCTGCCATAGGATGGTGTGGCTGTGGCCATATCAGCCTGCTGAACTTGTTATGCTTTTGGGCTAGAAGCTTAGCTGCAGGTGGCTTGGCCAGGCTGTAAAGCCAGTGCACTAAGGGATTTTTTTTCCTCTGCAGGTGATGCTAGCTAAGAATCTGGATGTATCTCAAGGACTGGTGAATGGGGCACGAGGAGTTGTTGTAGGATTTGAAAGTGAACAGAATGGTAAATAAGATTTTTGATTTATTTTTTTCCTCATTGAAGGAAGAGAGGAGAAAAGAACAACACAATTTATCATGGATGGCTGATGGCTTGTTAATTTTATTTACTGTTGGGTAAGAACAATTTGAGGGAAAGCAGGGAGGAGATTGTCTCTGCAGTGAGAGGCTTGGGGCTCTCATGAGCTCAGAGCTGCAGCTGATGCAGTGCATGACATTTGTGAGGCCTAGTGTTTGCTTTTATTCTCTAGATGTGTATGTATTTGCATTTCCTGGTCTGTTGAAGCAAGTATTGGTGGGTTTCTTTTCTTTAGTTTGTTTTTCTTGGAGAATAATGTTCTGTTACCTGCAACATGTATTTTCCTCTGCATCTCAGCTGATTAATTACCTGACTAGCTCTCCTGCTTTAGTAGGTCCTAAACATAATTTCAGGACACCCTATTTACTGTGTGGGGTTTTTGCTTTTGTGGTTTTTTTGTTCTGATTTTTGGTTTGGTTTGGTTTTTTTTGAGGGAATTTTTTTTTTTTAATGCAGCCCTAACACTCATGAAAGACTGACATGGGAAAGGAGGAAAAAAGTGTTCTTAGGCTGCTGACTCCCTGGCTGTTGAGTGTCAGGAATAAATCCCTGTTTCTCTCCTGCTCTCATTCCCACAGGGCTACCTAAGGTGAGGTTTCTCTGTGGGGTCACACAGGTCATAAAAATGGAGAAATGGGTCTTCAGAGGACCATCAGGAGTTCATCTGAGTCGTCAACAGTTGCCTTTAAAATTGGCATGGGCCATTTCCATTCACAAGAGTCAGGTGGGTATTCTTATACAGATGTATATAGACTTTTCCCCCATCATGGGCTTATTTTCTGGGTGAGCTTGCATTGCTGGTAAAATGGGAGGAAAACTGAAAGGCCTTTGTTGTGGGCTGCCTTTAGAATGTGTGTGTCCAGCTGCAGAGAAGGCAGCATCTCTTCTGCTTGCGGTACTTGTCTATAGGATCACGGAAGGGCTAGCAACACTACTAGAGTTTCCATAAAGGTGCTGCCCTCTGCATAGTTGTGTGTAGAGTATAAAGCAGTGTTATTTACCACCGTGGGCTGATCAGGGTGACGTTTCCCCGACACTCATCAGCATTAGTGATGCTGAGGCTTGCAGGAGTCATAGCTGTGCTGTTTGGATTGGACTTTCCCTTTGGTGGTGTACACTGGGTTTTCTTTCTATGTAGCTAATACAGTTCCTGCCTTTCCAGAAGGTGTCATACACTTTGGTAAGTGCTTGTCCTGGTACTAGATCTGTGAGTTTGTTCCCAGGCCACATTGTAAATTTGGCTGCCTTCTGGGATGTCTCTTGGTGCAGATGGGGCAGGTCAACCCTGACCCAAACTCTACCTGAGATGGTCTGCCTGAGGACTGCTTGAGACTGGCTGCTCCAGTTAATTACTAGGAGTGAAACCAGCAGGACTTCTTTCCCTGCTGTGTCAATTATATGCAATCTGTGGAGTTTCACACAAGAGGCTCACTGGAGTTACTGGACCCTGCTGTCTGCTAGCAAATTCATAACAGTAGAAAACTGTCCTTTCCGTTCTACTGATTCCCATCTTTTTAATCAGTTACTTTATCAAACAAGAGACTTCTTTTTTTATTTAATCAAGCTAAGGATGGTACCTTTGACAAACTCGTACATCAGGTTAGTGTAGATACAGCACAGTTTTCTTGTTTGTTTGTTCTGTAACCAACTTCTCCATGTCTTTGAAAGGGCATGTCTTTGGACTGTGTGGAAATCTCCTTGTCTCGTGTCTTTGAAAGTGGGCAGGCTTATGTAGCCCTCTCCCGAGCCCGTAGCCTTGCAGGACTCCGTGTTCTGGATTTTGATCCGAAAGTAGTGAGAGCTGACCCTTCTGTGTTGCAGTTCTATAGACAGCTGAGACGTCATCAATTTATAACCCAGGTAAAGAAAAATCCCATGCTAGCAAAGCCTGCCTTGTGCAACCAGGATGAGATATGCTACTTTTTCTTCCTAAGCAAGATCATTCAACTTAAAGCTTGTAGCAGCAGAAGAGATGAAACCACAGAGAGGGAATGTGGTGGGGCAAAATATCTACTGTAGTGTTGGGATTGTGTAATGCTACCTGGCCCCATGTGTGAAAGGAGAGCCTGGGATTCACTGATCCTCCTTTTGCAGTAAGGGCTGAAGGGGGAGTGGGTGCACAAGAGACCTCGTGTATTTTATTTGTTTATTTTATTTTTCCTCTTTCCAGGATTCACTCTATGGCCATTCAGGTGCTGATGACAAGGAGAACTGGAAACGCAGCTGAGAATCCTCTTCTGGCCTCTGTGAGG
The DNA here is from genome assembly GCA_024336885.1 of Actenoides hombroni. Lineage (NCBI taxonomy): Eukaryota > Metazoa > Chordata > Aves > Coraciiformes > Alcedinidae > Actenoides > Actenoides hombroni. The sequence goes on along the minus strand of WUAM01000359.1, from coordinate 13,424,390 downwards.
CATTGTCACAGACTGCTCAGTTGCAGCAACTGAGTATATTTGATAACATAGATAAAGCCAAAGGAATTTTTTCAGGTGTTTGCTTCATTCAGCTGATTCTGGGCGTGGAGAAGTATTCCCCATCTTGTGCCTCTGAAGTTTGGAAGGCTTCTGTAGCCCCTTTCTGCGCTCACAGTCTTGAGTACTTCGGTGTCACAGAGGGAACGCTAGCAAACAAAGTGACTGAACAAGGACACACCTGAGGGACTTTCCTATGGTTCTATCCTGCCTGCCTGGTTGCATTTTATTCTCCGCATATGTAGACTGAAACTTGTGTGCCCTTAAAGTGTACCATGATTGAGAGGAGAAGGTGTGTCTCCTCTTTGCCTGACTGGATTGGAACTGTTCACAATAGTCTCTGACACAAGGGAAAGCAGTGCTGGGTATCGGGAATACAGGCTTGAATCTCCTGCAAGTGAGGAGCTGCACTATCATTTTATAGCATACTGGAGTGTTTTTGCCTTCCAGATGCTTAACACCAGGAGGCTTTGCATAACTTCCTTCACAAGCAGAACTGTAGGAGTTCTATGTTGCCTGTTATGCTGATACACAGATTTTTATTTTTTTTTCTTCAGTCTGTTGCATACAATAAAATGTGATTTTTACTTTTTAACCTTCTGAGGTGAGCTGGCGCTTTTAAAAATAGGAGGAAGTCCTGCATCTTATGATTGTGGAGCTACAAGAATCATGAAGATTCATTACTCCATTAACAAGGAGGGAGTGAGAGGAGATGGGTGCTGGTGGGAGGCCCTCATTTAAACATATAAGGCTTGCTCAAAGGGGAGGGACTTTCTTCTGGAAACAACAGGTCTGACTAATAAAGTGGAAGCTGAATGTCTTTTTGAAGCCTTATTAAAGGAGAATCTTTGGTCTTTGTATTTTAGGACATTGCTTAAAGCTTAAGTAACTTGTATATTTAAAATGTTTAGCAGGTGGGAGTAATGTGAACTATCAAGATCCAGCTGGAACTCATCTCTTGCAGGGGAGTGTCTCTGACAAAGCCTCTGTACTTTGAGCAAGCTGAAGGCCATTTCTTGGCAGCTGCTCTCCTTGAAGTCAGGGAAGGGTGTTGATTAGCCAGTAGTTAACAAAACAGAAACCAAATTTCGGTAGGATTTCAAAATGTATTTTTTAAGTGGGGTTTGTTTTTTCTGGGCTTGAAGAGTAGAGTTTTGGAGGAAGCAATAGTAGAAGACGGAAGTGTGAAAATTATTTAGAGGTGTTTACTCCTAAGAAGGGGTTATTAATGTATCGGTGCTTTGTTTCTTCAAAAAAGATTGGGGGGGAGTTCCTGAAGCTGGGGCTGAAGTCTGTGAAAGGTGAAACCCTTCCCCTCACACTGCAGACTGCTCCTGGTACTACCCCCGGTCTTTCAGACTCTGTGTGTGAATTTCGTTTGTTTATTTTTAAACGCCACCTTCCAATCCTTTCAGCTGGATTTAAGCAGTTTGTCCACCTTGGGGAGGAACTGAAAACTGATCTTCCTGTGCCCACCCCCCTGGGAAGCATCCACTTTGTTGTGAATTAAGGTTTTGCTTTCTTTCACCCTATTCTAGAGACCATCTACTGATGATGTGTCCATCTTCCCCTTGCGCAGGTGCTCAGAGGCTGGGGATGCCCTAACTGTTGGAGACAAAGCTGTCCGTGCAGGCAAGGCAGCACAATGGGTAACTTGAAAGAGCTCATGTGCTTGCCCGGGGGGCTGGGCGGGGGCTAGTTGGGGTTTTTAGAGATGGGACGCTGCAGTATGAGGGCTTTGTGTTGCATTGGAGGCTGAGCTCTGGGGTCTGAAATGTTCAGGGATGTTGAAGTGAGTTTTACTGTTGGAGCAGACAGTTGGGAGAAATATGCTGGGCACCTCCATATACACTTCCACATACACAGTCCATTGATTTACTGACAGATTACGTAAGATTAATGAGGTAATGCAGGTTCAAATCCTTTAACATCTCTGTAGAAGTCCCAGTACCACTGTAATTTAGAGCGCAAGAGAGTTGATTATGTGCAATGCAAATAAACTTTTAATTGTGATCTTGTGAAGCAACTCACTTAACTGCAGCTTTCATGGTTTTAGGGGCTGAAATCTTTTCAGCTGTGCAGGTTGGGTTTTTTGTGTGTCAGTTGGGGGTTTGAGATAAAATGCTAAACGGAACTTAAAGCTGGAAAGGAAAATACATATTTCATGTTAGTATTAAATGTACATGAAATATTGTGTTTGCCTTCTCAGAGGTGGAGCAGTGGGAACAGAATAGCAGTGGCTTTTGAAGGGTTGGCAGCTGTCCTGAGGCTAAGAGGGGTCCATCTGTGTAAATTTTGGATATTCTCACTCACTTCCAGCTAAAGAAAGATGCTGGGACGAGGGCTGAGGCTGAAGATTTCTATTTCAATCCTAAAAGGAGCAGCCAGGACAAATCTGAGCTGTCAGGCTGTCAGGGCTCTCCTGCAGTCAAGCTTCGGATGAGGCCTTTATTAAACAGAAAAATGCTTCTGTATATATGAGGTAAAAATCTTGTGATAAAATAGAAATCCCTTCTTTGCCCTACTCTCTAGCATGTTAATTTCTCTTGCAGAGGGATATTAATTAGTCTGTAGCTAGAACTCAGCACACCAACATGGGATTATTTTTACCAACACAGGATTTCTTTTTTTAAACATTTTATTGCAGTGTCTGTACTGGAAAACTAGAGCTGCTCCTCTCTTCATTAGGAAGTAAAATGAAGACTCTGAAGACCAAGCAGCTTTTTACAGGAGGCCACCACAAGCCATGTTGAAAATGTCTGGTGCTGTGCAGTTTTTCCTCTTAAGTGTGTTGGGACAGGCTCAGCGGTGTCAACGCCTGGGCACGGGCACCTGATCCGTAGGGTATTGCCTGCGCCGCTTTCCTTCGGAGCCACCCCTTCAGTGACACCCGCATGGGTAAAGGGCCCGGGCTGGCGAGGTGAGGCCGGTGATACTGGGGCGATGGAGGCACCACCGTTTCGGGGCGGGAGTCCCACTGGGACGGGGTGGGATGTGGGGCTCCTGGCCGGGCAGCGAGTGGCTGCCCGTAGATACAGGGGGTGATGTCTGTCCGCTTTCACTAACCGACGGAGAAGTATTTAAACATGGCTTTTGCCTTAACTGTAGCTTTAATTAAGTGAATGATACTGCGAGTTTGAGTCATAATTGGCATTTCTGTTACTATAAAGTACAGTCATTCTCCTTCCAAATATATTAAGCCGTAAGAAATGGCTTTATATCAGCTAAAGCTTCATAACGCATTTATGTGTTATTGGAAGCATAATTCACATGCGGAGTGTTATTAAAACCTTACCAGCTTCCAGTTTAAATCTTGGTACGGTGATTTAACTCCCTTCTCATTCTTTATGTGACATTTTCATTGTAATTAAATGCGAATGTGCCCTTCCAGTCTGTACTCAGATGCCCTGTGGTGCTCAGGAAAGGTGGCAATCGCCCCGCTGGCCTCACTCAGCTGCTGTAACAAGATTGTGTCCATGACTTGGGGCTTGCTGTCCAGAGCTGCTCTGAACAAATCAAACAAATGCTACTCTTAAGGAATGGACATATGGTACATTATAGACTATGCTATGAATGCTAATGAATGATTATTTTTTTCTCACAGATAATGTAAGTTTCTTATTTTGTATTATGTCACTCTGTGACATGCGGTTGTTTTCTGCTGCTAAATATAGCAATTTTATCACCACCATGAGAAAAGACCTGAACTACTGGACATTGCCCTTAGAACTGTAAAATCCCTAACTTGCTATTTCCTGTACTATTATTTTATGCTTGTTTCTATTATTGATTATAAGGATGTTGGATGGCAACTCAGTTAGAATCATAGAATGGCAGGGGTTGGAAGGGACCTCTGGAGATTATCAAGTCCAACCCCCCTGCCAGAGCAGGGTCACCCAGGGCAGGCCCCACAGGAACAGATTCAGGGGGAAAGTCTCCAGAGAAGGAGACTCCACAATCTTTCTGGGCAGCCTGTTCCAAGCTCTGTCACTCTCACAGGGAAGTTTTTCCTCATGTTGAGGTGGAACTTCCAGTGTTTCACCTTGCTACCATTATCTCTTATCCTATCATAGGGCACAACTGGAAAGAGACTGGCCCCTTCTACTTGACGCCCACCCTTCAGATATTTGTACACATTAATAAGATCCCCTCTCAGTCTTTTCTGGGCTAAACAGCCTGGATGCATTATTTGAGGTGGGGTCTCGCAGGAGCAAAGGAGGACAATCACCTCTCTTGATCTACTGGCTACACTCCTCTCGCCGCATCCTTGGACACGTTTGGCCTTCTGGGCCATGTGAGCATGCTGCAGGCTCATGTTGAGCTTCTCATCAATCAACACCCTGAAGTCCTCCTTCTCTTCAGGGCTACTCTCAACCCACTTTGTACCCACTCTGTAATTGTGCCTGGGATTGGCCCAGCCCAGATGCAGGACCTTGCACTTTGACTTGCTGAACCTCATGCAGTTTGCACTGGCCCATTTCTCAAGCCTGTTGAGGTCCCTCTGGATGGATCCCTTCCCCCACGTGAGTCCACAGCACCACACAGCGTGGTGTTATTGGCAAACATGCTGAGGGTGCACTCGATGCCATTGTCCATGTTGCTGACAAAGATGTTGAACAGTACTGGACCCAGAACAGATCCCTGAGGAACTCCACTTGCCACTGTCTCTACTTGGACATCAAGCCATTGATCACAACGCTTTGAGTGTGACCTTCTAGCCAGTATGTGGGAGCACCAGTAGCCTTCTCTGCTTGTCATGAAGATCATTAAAGGAGCAGTTGCTGGTAGGGATTTTGATGGCTTTTTAATTGACAGAATTTGTGCATAATGCATTAAGCAGAGAGATGTTACCTGAATTAATTTAATAATACAGAAGGAAGTTTTGAAATAGTTTGGTTTTTACATGTCTTTTCTCCAGATGAAAGAGACCTTACAATAACCTGAACTGGTTTACTTGTGATAGAAGCAAGCTATGGTTATTTTAACATAAAATCCACACTGACAATAGAACACATCAGATGATTCTGTCAGATAAAAATGTCAGCCTTTTGTAAAATGTTGTCTCATTCTATTCACTAGCCATAAATATTGCTGTCAACCAAACTTTTGGAGAAATATGTTTTCTTTTGTTTTAAAAAGTATAAAAACTACTCAGTGTACAAACAATTTCAACTTCATGTTAGAGATCAAATATTACTTTTGAGAAATTGCTGTGTAGTCTCATGCACTCTCAGGTCTCAAAAAAGTACAAGGTCCAAAATATTGTTTCTGATGCTGTATCTATTTTAATAGGATATTGTCAAAAGAAATTATAATCAGATTTTGATATTTGTCCTGGGAGTTTCATCAACAGCCTCTATGAAATATAACACATCAGAAACATCAGGCAAGAAGTCATGAGTGTAGTGCTCATTCCATATTTCCATAAATTATACAACACCTTACAGTGCGAAGTTTTGGGATCAGTACATATTAAAAAGAAGTATTAGTTCCTTGACAGCTTTTGCTATGGGTTTCAGGAGATGTTCTTAAAAAAAAAACCAAAAAAAAAAGTGACAAACTCCTGAACAAAACAAAAAACTACCCAAACAACAAAAAACCCTACTTCTGGCCATCTATGTGACTCAAGGCATTTTGCTGTTAGCAGAAACTTGGGACTAGAGGGAAGACTATGCACGAAGACTGCATTTGATAGTATTTTTCCTGCAGCAGGAGGAGGCCACAGTGCAGAAAGAGCTCAGCACTGTACCAAGTTGTTAACGACTCCCATTAGTGTGCTGGGAACAGGATATCAAGTGAAGGTGAAAGCTGTGTCAAAACCTGAAGATGAAAAGAGCACGTGACATCTGAAGGACTCTGTCTAGAACCAGAGAAGCTCTATCACCGGGAAAATCTCCAGCTCCAGGCAGGTAGAGGAAGTGGGTTTAGAATAGTTGCCAAGTAGTTTCCAGATGGATGCACCTATGGGCCTTTGTGGCAGTTAAGAGATCTGGTATGGCCAAAAATATCTCTGAAAGTGCAGGGGAAGTCACAGGAATGGTATCATCCTTTTAGCACCTTCAGTCTTGCTGTGGGATGGCCAGAAGTGTCACCGTAGACCATAAGGTGCCTAGAAGGAGCGGGAGGGTGGCAGCAGCACCGAGGCAAAGCCAGCTCAGCAGAGCTCGCAGTGCTTTGGTGGGCACAGGGGGAGGAAAGGAGCTGCTGGCCGTGTTCTCTGTGGAAGAATGAGTTTGTCAGTTCACCTTGGGGCACCAGGTGGTCGTGAATTCTGTTCAGAAGCCATGAGGAAGCATTATGGTGAAGATAGTGCTGAAGGCAGCCCAATGACTATAACCCCTGTTAGATGCATACCAGTCCAATGAAGGGATGCTAAAGTACTCCCCAGTCATGGCTGGGGGCAGATACACTGCGCGCTGTCCAGACTGCAGTGGAGACAACCTTTCGGAACAGAAGAAAACCTACCAGTGTGCTTCAGTACATCTTTTTATGGCACTCAGGAAGAGTGATGGACATTTTTTGGGGGGGAGGGGGAAGGTATTTCCAGAATATTTAAGAGGTGATGAAAGAGAGTTAGATAGAATACATGAGATGATGATGATATGTTCAGAGGCTTTTTATGTATTAGTAGATTTCAACCCAAAGAAGTGGAAATAGACACAAAAAACTTGATGAAATTTACCAAAAGGGAAGAGGTTAGTAGGGAGCCTAAATAGAGGAGAAGATATAGCAAAGGAAATGAGTTTAGGTTATGCAGTGCTCCCATTTCTTCAAGATGATCTAGTTTACTTTTACAAGTACGGAGCCTTTTCCTTTTGTTTCCAGAGCACAGCTGATGGAGCATATTTTGTCTTTACCTCTCAGTTCATAAAGGCCTCATCTTGGTCTCGAAGAAATACTTACTAGAAATCAAGGCTGAATTCCTTGCTTAGCATCCTGACAGAGGAGGTAGCTACTTCATATCTCTTTTTTTTCTGTTTCTCTAGGGTTTGGCTGGGGGTTCTTTGTTTTTTTTGAAGTTCCAGTCAGGGATGTGTCCATATTTGCAAGAGCATTTAGTTGTGCTAGAACTCCAAATCAGTGCACTCTCTATAGTGAAAAGAAAACTATGCTTTTATTTTCAATAGTTGTTTTGCGTATTTTGCAAGAACTGAGCTGAAAAATGCTACCTAACAAATATTTTGATAGAAAATGCTGCTAAGGGAATAGACTTTAAACCCCAGCTCTTCTTTTCAAGGGAAGAAAAGTTGATCTGATGTTACTGAATACTCCAAAGGAAATAGCTGCTGTTCTGTTTGCTTTTTTAAAAGAGTGGGGTTATTTTCTGTGTCTCAAACATCCAGTTTCATTAAAGAGAAAATGGACAGTACAAGTGGGGGGAGAGTGCACGTTTTGATCTTAAATGTTATGTAAGTGACATACTGTCAGAAGAAAACTGCATTGCCTGCTTTAGCTGCATAAACTTTGATGTCAGGCTGGAAGCTGCTGTTATTTTCTATCAAATAAGATTTTCAAAAATGAGTTCTACAGCTTATAAGCAACATAGAGGCTTCATTGTTTCCTTATGCTCCATTCTACAAATATAATAAACATTAACAGTCAGTTAGCTACTAGTGTGCCAGACTGTTCCTCGATAGTGAATGTCTGCTGTGTTTATATTTTCCCTTGAACAGGTATTTTCACAGAGCTAATTTATAATATCTTACAGTCTAGTGCAATCCCCACTAAACATTTTGATGCTTAGTCCCTCGACTGCCTGTTGGAGCTCCTTTGCCAAGAGGTTCCTTCATAACCTCTCAGGGAACGTGACATGCACCTGGACCTGTGCAGATGCCAGTGTGAGACAAGTCATGTGGAATTCCTGAAGGATGTCATAAATGTTGCATGCAATGCAAATTCTGTTGACAGATATATCTGAGGGAGGGTGGAATTCTTATTTAGCTATTTTGAAGGACTTTGTATGGAAATTGACTACTAGTAGTGCTGTAGGATTTGACATATTGCATCAGACCATCGAGTTTGATTTCTGCCCTTAGCAGTGTGTACTGGTTTATAATATGGTTAATCAGAGAATGAAGAAACTATCCTTCTATGAATGTGCTCACTTAAGTCACTCGGAGAGAAGGGATACTTGTTCAGGGAAGAGGAGTAGATGCCTTGTTGATTTTTTTGCAAGCTGTAACCTCCTTCCCTGAAAGATGAGATTACAGTACCCTTGAAGGTTACCCATTGACACAGCTACAACAGGTCTAATCACTGCATTAAAAAAAAAAAAAAAAAAGCTCTGCAAGTATTTTGTGTCCAGTTTCATTAAGTACAGTTGGAACTTTTTACCTGATCCATTTTAAATTTACTCATCTTCAGTTTATTGGCTATTTTCCTTGTACACCAGATGAAGATGAGCATAATTTTCTTACCACATTTCATTTTCAAATACATCAGTTAAAACCCTTTCTTTAAGTTGTTTAATGTGAGTAGTCTTTAAAAAGACATGCATGAGTATGGCTAACCTTCTCTTGGGTTTCAGCCGGGGCCATAGTTACTGGGCGAGGTGGATCTGACTTGCGTGGACTGCAACTGGGAGCCTGGATGCACAGAGTAAGCGGCACTATCTTCAGTCTGGTTGGACATAACCAGTGTTTAGACAGTTACTTCTTATATTTTAAGTGAAGCAAGCATAGTCTCAGTGTAGTTTGTCAATTTACCGATTAGGTCCTTTGCAAAGTGTGAATGCTGTGACATTCACAGCAACACAGCAGTGTATTTACACTAAAGCCTTATCAGGATCTTTATTTGGCTTTCAATAAAAGCCTGCCTTGGAGAGGAGCTCATGTTAACTTTCAGCCCTGGCAGTGGAAACTTAAATGCAGCTAAACTGCATAAATATAGCAAAAACTTAAAGGATCTACCTGCTGCAGCAGGGATATCTGAAAATAACATGTTCACTAACTGCTCAGTTCTGGTAAGAGCTGACAACCACCATTAATGTGTAACACAGCAAAGCAATTATATACAGTTATATTCACCCCCTCTCTACAAGGAACCAAAAAAGCTGTTCTTTAAAAATGTTGTACTGCAGTTCATGAGACTTGAGTAGACATTTGCATGATGAGATGAACTATTTAATTGGTGCTTTAGCACACTAACAACTTATCACAGTATTTGAGATTTGGTGACTAGGGAGCCATTAAAATTTACCTTTCCTGAAGACATTGAAAATGGCTTGTCCTTTCCACTTTCTCTAAGCTGCTTCTTCTGAATATCCTGTTTACCTTTTGGAATCTCCTTGATTGTGTCAGTTTCCAAGTAGAAGCTCATTGCAGGTTAAATACATTGCCTCCATCTGCTTCTCCATCTGGATGAAAGCCTCAACTTATCTAAAGGGATTTGATACTGTATTAACTTGTGCTTTTTCTCCCTCCACAATACACTGCCTGCATTCAGAAGGCAGCTACAATCAGGGATGCGCTGGGACTTTTCTGCTTGCAAGGTTTACAGCGTGGGTCATGTTGGGGACGGGGGGGGAAAAAAAGTTTTGCGTGGATGTCCAGTGCATCCCATGGGTTCTGGGAGCATGCCACTTTCCAGATGTGTCTGTTCCAGCTTCTCTTATTAAGTGTGGTGAAAAGTGGAGACACTCTTAAAATTGCAAGAGCTACGAACTAGTCTATCCCATTTTTTCATGTTTATAGGGCACTTCGTTATGGCTGCATACTGGTCCACTCAGACTATCTCTGTATTTCCAGAATTGGAAAAAAAAGTGTCATAGTAGAGAAACAGCAGCAGGATACAGCTGAGGGCAATGCCTGCTGCTATATGGTCTTGAGAATGAGGAAGGGTAAAGGAAAAGTTAAATCAGAGGCTAAGAAATGAATCTCCCCAGTGCGGAAAAAGTAGTCTGAAAACACTGCTTCATTTTCCCATGTTTGTGGATTGTGCTGATCCAGTCCTGAGCCTGCAGTTTGACACAACAGGGAATGTGCTGATTTACAAACTGAAAGGGCTTCTAGTTTTTTGCTGGTGTTTGATATATGTGTATTCAGTTCCTCCTTTGCAGTTATGAAAAATACCAACATTTATTTGAATTTCATTTTTGGTCAGTAAGGGGAAAGAGTAGGGGGTGACATGCTTTTAGTACTTAGTAATCATTTAGTATTTTGACACTGTATATGCTGCATAAGGAACATGACTAGAATTGTCTTGGTAGAGCTGTAGCTGTCACTGGGTGAGGTGATTACTAAGTGAGGACATAGAAATTTTCTTGAGTCAAAGACTCTGCAATAAGCCACCATAGGTACTGGAGATAATATATTTCATAGTAAAATATAATTATTTTATTTATTCATATTGGGAAATTGCTGAACAGCTGGGCAGTCAAGTTACAGGGCTGTGTATACAGGCATCTGCTTGTGCTTTAGCTTCTGCAGGAGCAGAAAGATTCCTGCATCATCCATTTGCAGAGATGGGTTCTATCAGCTGGAGAACACAATAGCCTTCCCTTAGGTACTTCCATCAAGTATCTGTTCATCAGTTACCCTAAAAACCCAGCTCTGAAACACTACTGCACCACTTACCACTTTTTTTTCCTGTCCACAAATATTTCTCATCGCTGGATTCTTTCAGTGCTGAGTTTTATGCCCTTCTGAGCCGCGGGACCCGAAGGAGATTTTTTTTTTGTTGGTTTCAACTTGTTTTTCCAGAATGCTTTAACTCTTACTGACAGTCTTTGTCTTCCATTCTTTCATCCCACTGGTAGGTGGCTTTCTGTGCCTCAGGGCAGTCTTTAAATCAAAGAAGCTGATCTTCTGGTGTGCTGATCTCCTACCATTCCACCTGGCTTCAGCTGGCATTGTGAGCGCTCAGCACTACTGAAAATTAGCCTCCAGGTGTGGAACTGGTAGCATGTGTTCTTTGTCAGCACTGGCTCTGGCTCGCTTGTGCTGATTTGCTGCTTTCTTGGGTCTCTGAATCACAATTCATTTCTTACTGGAGTTCATGACTGTATGGGAAAAGCTTTGTCTTGTGAGGGACAAAGGGAAAGGGTGTGTACTGGGTTTGAGCTCTTATTTGCTTTACCCTTCCTATTAGTCTTCAAGTTAGTGACCTGAAGGGTAAAGGTAAACTGTTTTACAGAAGAAGCAAAATATTTTGTTTTAAACTTTGTTTCTGTGATGCAATGAATTGCTCACCACTAGTGTTTGTACAGGCTTGTGGGATTTCAATTCAGAGGACTACCTGAGGTTGAAATTTTCATTCTCTGTTTTCCTAGCATAGTTTTCCTAACATGTCCAGTTATCTGGATCACCACCATGTATGACTTGTAACATAAGGCTGACCAGGGCACTTTCTGAATCATATTTGCTTAAATGTGTAACTGCTTCTATGAAGAAATATCAGTGACATTCTTCAGTGGACAGGCCTATCATGTCTAGACCATCTCTGTCTGCAGTTCTGTGATCACACAGTCAAGTTGAATAAGCTGAAAACTACCTCCAGCTCTAAGCTTCCTGAGCCAAATATTCAAGATTCACAAGAAAACTACCAGATTGCTTTGAGAAATCTCTTCTTTGCCATTTAGGACACTGAATTTATGCCTGTAATCAGGCTGGTAACTGGAGGTACCCAAGGGTGCTGGCTGTAGATGTCTGTGCTTGTTCTTAGATGTCAGCGTATCTCAGAAAGCTGGAAATTCAATGCAGTAATAAGTGCTGAAGGATAAAAAAAGGATCCTACTAAATGTCCAAAGATGATGCAGAAGGGAACTTGGGTATTATCATTTTACAATAATTTTTTGAACACTGTGAATTCAGCAGGAGGAGAAATACCAGTGGGTACAGCTTGCCACAACATCCTCTGGGACATGCCAGAGATGCCCCTGGAATTGACCCAGGGCAGACCAACTTACTGGTTTCCAAACAGATCTTTTGAATACAGCACCGTGTCAGTTGTCCAGCACATTCTTTCCTTTGGAGCAACCTGTACACCCAGCGGTAGAACTGGCACAGCAGATATCCTCCCTTATCTGTTCTTTCAGCTAAGTTGCTGAGAGCCCAAAAGGCAAGAACATAGCAGTGCAACACATGCCTTCCTAAGGTTCTTGTGATCAAAGGCTGCTCATGAGGTATGCCAGCTAAGCATGGGTGTCTGCCTGGCTCAGCTGTGTCTCCTTGAGATCCAGCACCACTGGTTCTGCAGTAGTGAGTTGTTTAGACATGCTGCATAATGGCAATTTGTCAATCACATAGCACAGAGGATGTAAACTAATAGGATTTTACAATCTTTCAGTGAGGTGTTACTGAAACAGGAAGACCAGAGCAGAATGGCAGTGGGGCAACTGTCTGCAGCTGTGTAAAAGAGATGGTGGGATGCACAACAGCTGTAATGATTGTCTGCTTAGCATCCAGTAACAGAATTCATCCTCACAGGAGCTTTGTCCTATGATGAAGGCAGGTTAAATGATGTTGCAAACATTGCTCAGAGAGAGAGATGGCACTATAGTCCTCTGGCTGTGGCTGCCAGTAAGGACAAACTGTGTGTGTATAAGCTGGGAAAATAAAGCAACCTTTAATTGCCACATTATCCTTTGTATTTATCTATTTCATCAGAGAGCAGTGCTTTCTAACTGAACCAAGGTAATTTCAGAATGGAATAAAACCACTCAAGTGAATACAGAAAAGGTGGGCTGAGGTTCCTACACCATAGAAACATGTTAGAAAAAAAATGCTCCATTTCTACTCCCTCTTAATCCCCCAAAACATCCTTTATTTGCACTGGAAGGGCTTTCTATTGTAGTATCATGTGGTATGTAATTATCTATTGAAAGAGAAAGCTACAGAACACTCAAGTGACAATCTAGAATCAATGCAACAAGTACAGCGGTCGGGCTATTTCTTGGTTTTGGTGGTAATGATAAAAAAAATCTTGGCACTTGCAAAGCAATTACTGTCATTAATGTGCTACAAAACCAATTAAGCTTCACCAGGAAAAACATGTCTGTGTCTTTTGCCTCCTACATCTTTCCCTTTCACAGTCAAATTTTCAGCCCTGCAGATCTGGGAGACAGTTTGTATGAAAGAATTTAGGAGAGATTCTCTTACGTAGCCGGTACAACTGACAGGGAGGATGAAAAAAAGTGGCTTTAATAATTTTTCCACTTCTATTTTGGCTATTGAATAGACCAAAATAAGGTAAGTTAGGGGCTAATTTGATGTATGGCTGACCTCACAGTGATTTTCTGTAGGTGGCTTTGTGCTTAAGAGCAGCATCCAGCACTGCAAATACAGCCCCAGCCCCTGAGGAGTACCTGACCCTTCCTCCCTGTGGCAGAAACTGGGTGGGCTTGCTTAATCTGCCCTAAATGACTCATTTATAGAGGACATTTTCCTCCTATGTGGTTGAAGTTCCTCTAACATCCTGTTATCATTCCACAGTGCCATGTGAGGGAGTGAGGTGGCCTTGCTATATACAGCAAAGTTGTATTTGCTAAACTTGGGCAGCTTCTGAACTTGAAATAAGAGTTTTTCACAGTACCTATAGGAAAGTGGGCAGCTGACAGCAGCATCAGAATAGTTTGATTACTTAAATTAGATTCCAGTTGTCCACTGCGGTTTTCTAGCATCCACTTTAAAATTAAATTAAAGGTGGAATGAGATACTGAATGGAGTCCCAGCAGTAAGCAATAGATGGGGATGGATTTGAACCGTGTAAATCTCACATGATGAAAAGAAGCAGCTAATACAGACAGAGCGAGCCAGGGAAGGAAAAAAAAGATCCTGGCTGGAGGAAGTGACACAAATGAGCTGTTGGTGCCAAATCCTCAGATTAACTCCAGCTGGCAGTGGGCAATGATAGGTTGCACAGAGTTAAAGCCTAGAGCCACAGAGATAGTTAGATGACCGATTCTGGCTGTGGTAAAAGAGTTATATGCTTAAGTATCTTTGAAAACCTTGTCTTTAAATTGCTGAAGTGTGTACAGCTGTTGTAGAATTTGTGACCCTCCCATAGATCCTAAAGAGGTGAGGGGGGCGGATCACGAAACACCTTGGCTTTGGCAAAATAGCTGCAGAACGGCAGCTCTGGTCACAGCTGCCTTGTGTTGCCCAGCAAAGGAGGGGGGGTTCTTTGCTGCTTCCCCAGAAAGTTGATCTCCACGGCCAACGCAGCTCTGACCTAGCTGCGGGAGCTGCTGGCTGTATGGGCAGCTTTGCACCCTGGGCTGCACTGAGGAGAGCAAGCTGAGAGTTTGTCTGACGTTGGGTAAGTGTGGAAGGAGAGCCATGTGCTCGCCAACGCAGGTTTGCAACTGAAGCTGTATTGGTGAGGTGTCATTAGCAGCATTTCTGTTCTCAAAATGTTGTGTATGCAGGGCTAGCTTTCTAATACTAACATACATCAGAATACTTTTGCTTGTGTGGGCTTTGCTGTCTTTAAAGCAGGCCTAGTGCTTCATGGTATCTGCTAGTTCAGGATGGTGAATGCATGATGTATGTGTTTCCTTCTTTAGAATGTTGTGGGGTTTTTTCCTTCATGCTCAGTAGAAATCCTTTCTCTTTGTTTTAAATCATTGAACTAATGTGGACCATGAAGTGTTATGAGGATTAGTTTAAATATTTTTTCAGTGCTAGCTTTGAAGATGTAGAACACAGTTTAAATGCTAAGATTTAAATATGGGCTGTGAAGAAAGTACTGCTGATTAAATTTTCAGAGACAGCATGCTAGATAACACTGAGTTTTTTACTTAAATGTAAGCTGAAAGCCATGGAAAACTCTTCCAATGTATGAACAGTAGAGAAAACTTCTTATTAACTCTGTAGAAAACAACATGTTTCTGTTTGTTTTATGGATATTTAAAATCCTTTAGGGCTCCATATGGGTTAGTAGACTTGTACAGAACATGTAAGGGATTGTGATGGGAACACCAGTCAAAGCCCATCGTTTGGCCCAGGACTACCTGCTGTGTCACTACTGATGCCAGGAATAATTGCCACTCATTTTTTTGTTATTTTGAACCACAGGTGCAAAACAAGTGGCACAAACAAACAAAACCTTTATGTGCACTATAGCCCAGAAGAGAAGCAAATACATTTGCATTTGGGATGGGCAGCCTTTAGGTGGAAAGGTTATAATTTTTCCTCTGAATGAAGTACTGCTGTGTCCAGCCCCATAACACAGATAGGAATGGGTTAAGGCATTCTGCTAAATATACTGCCAAGGCTACGGAAAAAACATAATGATTTAATTCCAATTTTCTTCAGGGGGAAATACAAGCCTATGGATTTTGGTGTTGTATTCTATGCAGCAGGCATAATATCCATCCTGCAAATTTCCTTTCATTAGTAAATAATTATAATGGAAACTTAATAGTGTATGTGCATAAGAGTTGATGTGTGTTTGTTTTTAACTCTTTAAACTGTGATCATTCTGAAGTCTGCCTGAATGATTCTTTTGAAGAAAGACTCTTGCAGAAAGTGCAGTAAACATTTAAAATGTTTCTTCTGTTAGCTTCTTATGCAGGCACATTCAGAAGGTTAAAAACTTTAAGTATGAAATGCCTTCTTCTGTCCTGAGTGGGGATTTTTGTTTGTTTGTTGTCTCCCCTAAGAACAGAGAATGTTTCAGACTAATCTGAAATGAGTTTTTTGCATTCCCCAAGCAAAATGCAAAATCAATTATTTGCATAGCTCTAGTCTTACTATGTATCATCTGCTGCTGTGTCTTCTCGTGAAGACAGCGCTGTTCTGATGCGCTGGCACGTTTTCAAACCACCCGAGTGATAGCTTATATCTGTTTGATGCTGTGATTTACAATTTCAGCATAAAGATGGAAGCAAATCTATTTTCTATTTGTTTCAGCAAGAAGCTTTGTTTCACATAACAGTATTTCACTACACTTTATCTGACGTGGAATAATCCTTGTAACATGTTCTGAGTAGGATGCGTTTTAAAAGAAAGTGAAAAATAATGTTTTCAAAGGGGCCAGCACTTCTGAAGAGAACAAAAGACTAATGAATAGTTGTTTAAGATTTCTGTCTCCTTTTCCTTTACCTTTCCTAAGATATTTTGCAAACTTATTTTGATAGAATATAGTTATCAGCCCTGTGAAACACCAAATGTGCCCGTACCTAGCCAAAAATGTGTTGTCATAGTGCAAGATGCTGTCAATAACAAGACGTATTTTCTGTTCTGGAGGACTCCTTAAATCACAAATTTGAGTGAAAAATCTGAATTTTTGATTCAGTGCAGGACTAGGCATAATTTAAGCACTATTTTTGCTGATTAGCTAGAGAAACAGATGTATCAAGTGAGAGTGTGCTGGGTTTGGAGAATTTGTGACTGAGGTAAGAATGTTGCTGCATGAAAACATCTAGGGATGGCTAGAATTAAATAGGCTAGCAAAGCCAGCTGTCAAAATAAGGAGCACTATATACAGCACGTATGTATTTTGTACTTGGTAAGCTAATCTTTGATCTTTATGATAGAATGGATTATTTTTTTTTCAAGAAATAGGGTTTCTCACTCCCCCTTAGTTTCACTGCAAGGCTTCAGTTTGAAGTTACGACTCAACATAGACTAACTTGCTGTGCTCTGCATCTGGTAGGTAGGTGCACCCTTCACAAGGCTTTGGCAAGAGATATCTAGAAGAAGGTGGTCAGCCTTAGAAGTCCATTTTATGTACTGCTGAGAAACTCATTGAAACAGGCTGCCCTATGGACTGGAGCAACGTCAGGAGAGCACTGTTGGGGGATATGGACAGCAGTGCAATTTATTTATTTATTTTTCTTCCCACGGTCTTGTCTAGCATCTCTTACCTTAGTATCCAAAGCAACAGCTTCCCAAACATCAAGTCACTTGTATACAACATGTGTTGCTTTGCTAGCTAGAGCCCACAATAAATGTTCCTATTGGAGGCACCTGTGAGAGGAGGAGAACAGTGTTCGAGCTTCACTGATGCATGTGGGTGGCTTCTACACACATCCTAGTTTAGCTTTTCAGAGTAAAGCAAGTAAGCTTCAAACTCCCTTGATAATTCAGAAAGTCTGCAGAAACGCCTCATCACCTCAATATGGTGCAAGGAGGCACAGTAGATATGAACACGGTGTGAATTTTATTTCCTTTTGTTCATTTGCTTATTCCAATGTACGTCATTGTTATTCACTTTCCAGCACTGTGTTGCATGATGACCAGTAGACAGCACTGGGCCGTTAAATTGCTGCATGTGAATTTTGGCTATCTGTATTCACATTAGTATGTTTAGGTAATTACTTAGCCTTGTATGCAGTCACAGTATACTTGGGCTCACTTGTACAAATATTTATGTTCTAGGTCATGTTAAAAAGATAATGCATCAAGACTGGCATGGTGAAGACTCTTTGGAGTTAAATGTACAGAACAGAAGAGACATAGTTTAACAGCAAGACCAAGAAAGCATTTCACAATAAATCATCTCAGCTCCTAGTCTGTACAGGGAAAAGGGAGCTGATGAATAGTGACAACCAGGAGCCAGCCTGGGTTTGATTTGAATGCGAGAGGCTTTAGTATAAAGAAGAATGTTACACGTGTACACCCATATGGAATGCAATGCGATTGCTTGTAATCCTGGGTATGAAATAATCTATAAATTGCTTTAGTGATGGATGGCTCTAAGTTAAAAAGAAGGTATTAAGGTAAAAGACAAATCAAGTTGGCAATAGCTTTTATAGACTCCAGAGATGTTAAGCCTTCAGCTCCAGAGGTTTAGCTTAGTGCTGCTACAGCATCACGGGGAGCTTGAGGAAGCACTGTGTGGCTGTCAGGCTGTGCTGACAGACCTCGCCGGGCTTGCACCAGGCAGTTCATGTAACTGGCAGCAATGGAGCTGCAGTAGTGAAAACTAGTGACCTTTGTTCTAGTGGCTAGTGTAGAGCTAGGCCAAAGTAAGTGCTTGTATGAACTCTTCAAAGGTGTGGCTTATGAAGTCTTGCAGCAAGCTAAAGCCATCATTTTCACTAGGAGGGGGAGGCTCATTTAGGAAGCACAACAGCAGCACATTGATTACTGCAGTAATCACTGTCCCTGTCTGCCTTTGTTCTGGAGATGATTTCAGTCAATTCAAGGCTGGTCAATCTCACAAAATAGCAGGAGAACATGTAACTTATATAAAGTATTACCACAAAATTCAGTAGTAGGAGAAGAACAAGTGCTAGGATTCAGTCTGAGGCTTTGCTTTCCTGTAAGGGCCACTTGACTGCCTTCTCTTACTGTAGCTCTTATGCTCCTCAGTAGTCATTTTTCCAGAGAAATAAATTCTGTCAAACACTTCCCTGTGAGGTTATGCGTGTTAAGCCGGGGGAAAGAAATTCTGGAAATAATGCAATTAGTTATGTAAGCATACATGACTAATTATTCTTCTCCTGTGGGCAGTGTGCTGTAAATGGAGCCCATCCAGCATGGCTCAAAGGCTTGTTTGTTTGTTTTGCTTTTATCAGTTTGTAAGAGTCACTTGTGAACTCATGGGTTCACAACGTGCGGGGTCTCTGGCAAGTGATGGGAACATACAGATCACAAATCTGAAATGCTTATCAATGACAGTCTATTTCTGAACTCTTTCTTAAGAACACAGGAATCTTCACTAACCAGGGTGTGTGAGGGACAGCACTGGTGGAAACACAGACAGTATTTCTCTCAAAAAAGACTTCCCAGGGAAGATGATAAAAAGATAATTAGTTCCAAAGAACAACAATTCCAGTGAAATAATTCACTTTTGTCCAAGGATTACCTCTCCCTACATTATGAACCACTGCTGCACCAGGGCTGTGGGTGATGGGTGCAAAGTCCAAATGATGCAATAGGTCAAATTAAGGCAACTTTTAAAAATGAAGTGTAAAACATGTAGAGACAATATGAATGTCTCCTTAGCATGAGAAGCCAGAGTTTGCACAGGGGTCGTACTTCCTTCCATATTGTGTCACATTTGTCAAGTCCCAGGCAATGGTAATGCCGTGTTTTGTATTCCCTTCAACTCTGCAGAAAGGGCAGTTGTTCTTCAGAAAGTGAAGGGTACCATTTGAAGCATGATTCTGACCATTGAAGGTTTATTTATTTAAGCATATAAACTTTTCTGTGGTTTATCTCCAAATAATTGTGAATACTTCAGTGGACACCATCAGATGTTTCCAACTGTTAACAGAAGTGGGAAATTCAGATGGGCAAACCTATTCCATTATTTCATTCCAGCAAGGAACACTAGACTGGCTGTTGGTCCATGTTCAACAGGCTATTGGTATTTGCTCGAGGACACCTGATATCTATTATTCCTTTATTCCTTTTCCTCTTGAGACTGATTTCAAAGTAAGGCAAGACAGGCTTAGGTGATCCTGCTCACCTCAGTGAGTTCCAGACATTGTTTGCTTTATGATCTTCTAGCTTTTTAACATAACTTGGAACACAGGTAATATAGGAGTACAAATGCAATGTCTGATTTAATTATTACCATCCTCTAAATTTGTGGAGCTATTTGAAAATACAAAAATGCCTAATGTTTGTGTACATCTGAGTTCCCAGACTCAGTACTATCAGAATGCTGCACTTCAGACTAGAAGAAAGGAAAGGAGAGCAGCAAGGTTACAAAGGTCACGTTAGAAAGCTCTGACTCGGAAAAGTAATTCAATCTTCTCGCCTGGAGTGTCTCTGCTAAGTACAAGCTATGAATTGCACCGCTGTAGTTCTGAATGGTGTTTAAGAACTGCAGTGAGCTGTTGTACCCGACCAAATAGCATGAAGGGGAAGGGAGGTCAGCGTCTGCGCCTGGGTGCCTCTTGGATTTGTCACTTCAAAACTGCACGTTCTCTGAATGCTGTGGCGTGCATGATCCTAAGGAAAGGTCTTCAGGGGGAATCAGAGGGCTTGGTGCTAACAAGTTTATTCTCCAATAATATTTTACATTTCAGTGCCCTTTGCTGAAATCTTGGCCAGAATGTACTACTTTTTTTCTGTGGCAGTGCTGCACCTTTGAACCTCCAAGAAGGCGGCTGTGGCCGTAGGAATTTGAGTTACAGCACTTTGTCTAAAAGCACAGACGAACTGCCTCGGGGGTCGTTAATGCCAGGTTCTAGTAATTGTTCTTGGGCCCTGTTATTGCTGGAGTGCTGCATGATGACAAATTCTGCTTATACTTTCTGGAAGGTTTTTTTTTCATACTTCCCAACATAAACAAATCTAAGTGTTCACTATTTTAAGTTCTTCATTAGATAACTAAGCCACTAAAGTCTGTGAGAGAAATACTGTAAAATAATTTTGAAGGCTAATGTGAAGAAATTGAACATATTCACAGCTACAGAAAATAAGCTAATAATACAGGAATTTTATATCTGTACACATGTGCACAGATGTGTAAACATACCCACGCTGATGGCTAATTACATTGTAGATGACTTCATAAGCTTGAATATTTTGAACCCTGTTCTACTTCTGAGTTCCAGTGTCCATATAGGAATAGCTGATGTGAAATTTGCCAATCCAAGGTGAAGAAACCCTTCTAGCTTGTCTTGATATGCACCTAGTAATATTTCTGTTGTTTCTCAGCTGTGTTGCATTTCAAGATATTTTTAATTTAAAAAAAAAAGTTTGTAACATCTTTTCTCTCACAGTTCTTTTACTGTTTGCAGAACAACACTGGTTTCAGCGTTGTGCAAATGCAGATGTCAGGCTTTCAGAGCTTTGTTGAGTGTATGTGCCCTGTACTGTGTAGCACCACATAGCCATAGCAGCCTGTTCAGCCTCTGGTCAGGAGTCTCTGCACTGTACCCCAAGTATTTCACAGCAGATCAAAACCATATTATAATGCCACTTCATTTTTATAAGTATTTTTTTGGCTCTTTTCAGATGTCAGATGGGATTTTAACTGTTATTGTGTTACAGTTTCTTTCTTGTTCTCGTAAATAAAATTTTGGTGTGTGGGTTTAACATGAGACAGATCACCCTCTTGGTTGTGTTGCTGTGCTCCCACTATAAGCTTAATAGTAAGATGTGTTCTGCTTATTTTCAAAAGTGGACAAGATGGCACCGACATTATCCAGGAATTTTGGCTGATAACAGTCTACTAGAACTGAGAATAACTGATCTTTACACCAGTATATTTTTTTTTCCTTTGCAATTTACACTGTCCCAGTGGTTTAACAATCCTGCCATCGTTTATCCTGGTTGGATGACTTTGCTTCCTTCTCTTGCATGGTGCTGGGAAACTCTTTGTAGTTATTATATCACATTCCCTGATTCTTTCATGTCTATTTTACATCCAATTTTCTATCTGTCTGCTAAGGTCATGTCTTGGTCCTAATCAGAGCATTAAATATATTTTGCTGGCTTGCGCTTTGTGCTCTTCTCTTACAGGCAGAATGTCATCTGCTGAATTATTGTGTAGCTCCTTTATATGGCACTCTTGCTCTACTTACCACTTGTAGCTCAGGTGGCCCTGTACTTGGAACACTTCCTATTATCAGGGTTCTCTCCATAATTCCCATGAATGCTACCCTGCATTTGTTTCCCTCCTATTCAGTATAGTATTTGTTACCATATTTTTCCTCTTTGTTTTTGTTCTTTTTATGGTTCATTTTATTTGGTAAGTTAATTCTCTGCTCTATTTATGTTCTTCACTGATGATGTGAGCTTCGAGCTCTGCTTATTTCTACATTAAAAACCTTTGTGGTCATTCTAAGAATTCATGCCATTTCAGACAAATCTAAACAGTCGCTGTCCTGTCCCTGTGGCCTTTATTCTATGTTTCTGCCTTCCCCTTACACGTGTGTACACACACACACTCTAGCAGTAGCACTCCTGGAACCAGGTGCCAGCTCCTGGAGTTGATCTTGCCAAAAACTAATCTTGAAGAAGGAGGAGGTTTAGGTTCAAGCTGTAACAGAGCCACAATTTGATTGTCCCTATAAAAACCTGCAGTGAAGTTGGTTCACTGTATATGTGTGGGAAGACAGTTTCATGCAGTTTGCAAGTCTACTGTCTCTGTGACTGAAGAGCGCTGTTTATAGTAAATGCAACTTTGGGATAGAAAATTGACCTTTTTTTTTTTTTTTTAAACATAGATCTTCCTGCTCTCCTGTTCAAATGTGCAAAACTCAGTACATGGTGCAGCTGCTTGATCTTGTGTCTTTCCTTCCTTCAATTCTGTGTCCTTTATATTAACCTCCAAGGGCTTTCCAGCATCTCTTTTGTATCCACAGGCCTGGAGCAGGACTGTAATCCATACCTGTTGTTTTCCATTAAAAAGCAAACTCAGTTTCTGGTTTTGCACACATACAGGAACGGTTTCCTTCTGGCACCTCTTGAAGACAGAGAAGAGTTTGTGCCTTCGGTGCTTTCCCTGTGCTGCTGTTCTCCCCCAGCTGTGCCCAGGGCAGGGTGGGTGTTTCACTGCCACAGAACCACGTGGCACAGCGTGGCCACCACCCCAAGAGCTGAGTGGGCAGCAGCTGCTCCTGCTGAGCTCAGCCATCCTCCCTGCCCTAGAAGGGTATTAAGATGTCTCCCATTGCAAAGGTGTTTGCCAGAAAAGAGGGAAAGGTTCTGCCACTCAGCAAGAACTGGTGGCTCTGCACCAGTCATCCCAGCCCAGGGTATGCCTGGAACCCAGGGTAGTCTACAACCAGCTTGATGATGTAGAGGAGGAGAATGAGCAGTGCGAGTCTTCACTTTCATTGCTTGTCTTTGCAGTTCTTGGTGTAATAAGTTAAGAAGGTTTGGATAAGCAGCATGTTTTCCCAGGTGGTTTTTGTTTGTAACATTATCCCATCTTTCTTCAGTGTTTCTATTTGTAAGTAATTATTGGTAGCACTATGTGCAAGAAACAGGAAACGAGGATCCTGTTACATCTGGAAGTCAAGGATAACCCCGAACAAAAATATTACATGGTAACTGGAGTACACTGAGGCTAAAGCAAAACAGTCTCTTAATGGGGGTATTTGCTGCTGAAGACAAGTGGCTCTCCTGATAATATAATTAAGAGCTTTTTGTAGTAACCAGCACTGCCAACTATATACTTAGTAAAACTACTGGCCCTTACACAAAGTATACTGTGATGTATGTGAAAGTAGTTGCCACTGTTGCTTGAATTGCCTCATGATGCTGCACAAGTAGCTGGTTTGCACCACAGTCAGTGCTGCTGTTCAGCCACATCTTGAATAGTCAGTCACAAGTAACAGGTAACAGCTCAGGTTGGGCACAGAAGACGTTTGAGTCCCTTTTTCCTCAGAGAATTCTGTTCTAGCAGTGCTAACTGCTAGATTGTTGTCATTTACCTCACTGAAAATGCACATACTGTGAAAGGGGTGGATGATATGACCTCCTGCTGAGGTGTTTTTTGGGTTTGGTTTTGTTTTGTTTTTTCCTCCAATGTGTAGCTAACGTGTCTGTATTTTTGGAATCAAATATTCCAGTACTGACAGTGTAGCATTAAACAAGACCTGGAAGAGTCAATATAAACCTGAGCTCTTGGAGATCTCTTTTGTGATCTCATCACATGCAGTGTACTCTGTCACTAGATTTAGTGTCTTATGTTCCTAAACCGTTTGAGAGCAGATCCTGACTTCTGTGAATAGTCACTTCACTTTATAGCATGTTTAGCAACTTCCTGAGCAGTTCTTGGTGTTTTCTTTCTCAGTGGAGTTTATCATGACAGTGTTTACTTGTATTTCAGCCACAATTAGAAAACTTTCTCTCTAATCTTGGAATACATGAATTTAGACTGATCCTGTAAATACATTCATGTTTTGTTTGAGAATGTTTCCCAGCGATTCTAACACATTATTGAAAATTCCTGTGTGGTTTTAAAAGCAAAAACTGCAAATGTGTGCTAAACACTTAAGCAAATACCTCCTGGAAATAGAAAGTAAATGAATATAGAAAAGATTAAAGGTTTAAATATTCATCTGTCAGATCTGGTGTTTAACAGCTTTGTCTCTCTCCCGCTTCTCTCTCTCGGACTTGCAGAGTCCTGATCTAGTTCTGGGTTTTCTCTTGAAAGTGTTTGGAAAAATCACATCACTAGAGGTCCATGTTCAAAGAGGAGACAGGAGTCCTGCAAAAAGACTTTATTCAAATAAAGGGAGAGCCCACTGGGCATATTCCTGTGGGGTCTCTCCAATTGCTGGAGGGCGCAGCCCCCCTTTATTCCAGTTTCCCAGCCGCATACAACCCTCTTCCTTTCCCCATTGGCTAAGGTACTAGGAAAGTCCTGACTTCCCAATACGCCTATTACATATACCCCCTTAACATGTACACCCCCCTACATCATGAATCATATGTTTCATTAACTCCACTTTATGCCTCCCCTAGGAGGAGAAGTTAATATGTAAAAATCTATTAAGCCTGCGTACTCTTTCTTAAAGTTCAAAAGTTTACGAATCCTCTAAATTCTGGGGTCTCACCTGGTTTCAGCCAACCCTCACTGACGTTTCCAGTCCTAATTGGTGTTCTTTGATGATATATTGCCACTCAGGCCAGCAAGGTTATCTCCTTGTTACATTGTAGCATCTTCATTTGTAAAGGCATCCCTCTCTGGATCTTCTCAATCCCTCCTCTTCTTATTCTAATAATTGTCTTTACAAACTTTAGCCACAATCAATCTAATCCTCTCTTCTTGGCTTATTTTTGGATTTGGAACTATTCATAGAGACATTATCCTTGGTCCCAAGGTATCTGTTTCTGGACCATTAGACATGGCCATTACTTGCATTCCATTGATCACACGCTGAATAAGTAACGTAAAACAAGGTATCATACATGGTATAAAGATTAAGGCTGTCATGGCACAAAGAAAGAAGAATAACATCCGTTTAACCCATTGTCCACCAGGTAACCATGAAAACATGTCCCATTCCAGTCCTTTCCAGGTTTGAACTGGCACATGAACCAGCTTCCTTATTTGTTTTGTTATTTGCTTTACTACTTTCCCATTATCATCTATTTGTAAACAACAGTTGGATTCATTTAGCTTTCCACAAACTCCCCCTTCCTCTGATAATAGATAATCTAAGACCATTCGAT
Source organism: Actenoides hombroni (assembly GCA_024336885.1). Lineage (NCBI taxonomy): Eukaryota > Metazoa > Chordata > Aves > Coraciiformes > Alcedinidae > Actenoides > Actenoides hombroni. The sequence goes on along the minus strand of WUAM01000359.1, from coordinate 13,399,302 downwards.
GTTGAAAAATAGCATTCCTTATCTGGGTGGACTGGTCTGCAAGAAGGTCCAGGGCCTCAGTGGTCTAATTAGTTATAATTTCTAGGACAGCTTGTAGTCTAATTATTCTGTTCAAATTGTAAATTGGATCTCTTGCTCCCTGAATTACTTTGTGAGGATTCCAAGTTGCCGGTCCATAATGAATAATTTGCTCTGGCGGCCATTCATTCTTTCCCCACGACTGAGAGCTACCTCCAGTTAAAGAAGTATCAATTGACTGCTTTTCCCTCATTAAATCATCATATACTTTAACCCCTAAGTGATTTCCCTGAGCTTGTGGTAATAGGAAAAATAACGGTCTAATATACCCTACAAAGCATATTCCTGACCAATCCAAGGGCAGTTTCCAATATGCATGATGTCCACAAATCCAGTAATAGCCTTTTAGGGCCCAAACTCCATTGGGGAAAGGACCATCCCATGTTTTTTCATTAACTGGGGCATGATAATATAAGGTACTACTATACCCCAAAGGTCCCACCACCATCATAATTCCTTTGACACTGCCTTTATAAGTAAATCTCCGTGCTCCTGCATTAGACTGCCAAGTACAATTATCTCCTCTTCGATTATTGTTTAACCAAAATTTTAGGAAGTAAGTCCTAGTCTCATTGTGGTGTTACCGGGCCCAAAGAAATGCTCGTACCACATATTTTTCTTCTGCAGTATTGCCCATCTGACAACTCAGAATGTCACAGTAAAACTTTTGATCCAAGGCCACTTTATGGAAACCTTCACCTGTGAATTTAGCATATGAACATCTTACCCATTATTATTAGATAGTTCAACATGGGTCTGATTCCATTTTCCTCTAGACCTGTGTGGTGAGTTTACCCTGCCTAGGCACCAGGTGCCCACCAAGCCCTTCTATCACTCCCCCCAACCCCCCAACCCCTGTCAGCATGGCATGCAGGGGGAGAATAAGATGGAAATAAAAGAGCGGTGGGTTATGCTAAAGATGGTAG
>WUAM01000359.1:13360521-13389139 GCA_024336885.1 Actenoides hombroni | reverse complement strand
CCAGCACTGCCAGGGGACTACTAACCCATGGCCCTCAGCACCACATCTCCATGTCTTTGAAAAGCCTCCAGGGATCATGGGGACTCCACCACTGCCCTGGGCAGCCTGGGCCAGGCCTGAACATCCCTCAAGGGGAAGAAATTGTTCCTCAGCTCCATCCTAAACCTCACCTGGGGCAACTTGAGGCCTGTTCCTCTTGTCCTGTCTCTTGTTCCTTGGGAGCAGAGCCCAACCCCACCCCGCTCCAACCTCCCGGCAGGGAGTTGTTGAGAGCCAGATGATCTCCCCTGAGCTTCCTTGGCAACATTCTGAGAAGATAACTAATTTGTAGGGTTTGCTTTGTTCTGCTTCCAGGAACTTCTACATAACTTTGTGTTTAAATCTCTGAATATTCATGCAGTTTGAAATATTGTGATTTTAAAAGTCTTCTTTTAAATCATTAAGTATTTATTCATAACATTTGTGCTTTGTGTGAAAGCCATATAGTACAGATCTGGGACAGGCTATATTTTTTTAGATATAAAATCCTGAAACTATTAGGTCTGGCCAACACTTGATTTTTATTTTTTTTTTTTTACAAATGTTTTCTTTTTTTCTTTTTTTTTTGTGTGTGTGTATTAGAAAGGGGCTGATGGGGGGGCGGAACTCAAGAACATGCTAGGTCTGAAAGTGCTGTGTGCCTGTGCTAAATTGTTACCATGACACTGAATAATAGTGAGGTGATGAGCTGAATTTCTAAAAGCATCAGTGGTGCTGAACAATCCTCATCTCCTGCCACTAAAATGTGCAGAAGTATTCCACAACTAAATCTTTTTTTTTAATTGTGGTATGTCCTGCAGCTAAGTAAGGTACAGATTAATTGTGCTGAGAAGGAAGCTGAGTAGGCAATAAATTCTTCCACTGGGCTCTCTCACTAATGTGTACATGGCATGTTTGTCTTAAGATCTAAGGATTGTCCATAAAGTAATGGTAGAATTTAGGTTGTATCAAGCCCCATGTGTTCTCCTCAGCTTGTAGACTCTTGACAATGTAGCAGGAGTTCACCTCTGAAATGAAGCACACCAGCTTAATTTAGCCTTTTTTCTTACCTGAAAAGTCAGGCTTATGGAAATGTTTAAATTACAATTGCATCTAACGTGGATAGCTTTGTAAGATTTCCTGTCCAGATCATAGCCTGCTGTCTTTCTATCATCTTATCTTCTACCTCTGTCATGCTATTGGGCTGCCAAGTAGCTTATATTGCTTACCTCTAAAGGTGAGGTACATGAGGTAAGGAAAAACTGATACAGAAGTTTGAGAAGATGAAATGTCTGGATAACAGTAGAGCAGATCTGTTAGTCCACCATGGACTCACACTGGACCTGAAGGGTGAGAAATACCTTCTTGTGGTCTTCCTTTTGACACATTTTGACTAGATGAGCCGGTGTCTGATTTCAACACTTACAAGAAGATAGTTTTCAGACCTTCTCTAAGCATGTGCTTTTAAAATAATGGAGTGACGAACAAATTAACTTTAAGTTTTTTACCTATTTGTGAAGGTTTGACTTTGAAGTTCTTATCATAGGTGACAGTACAGCTTCATTAGCTGCGTGATGTCCATTCACCTACCAAATCAATTGAGCACTACTCGTGGCACAGCATAGCCTAGCATAACTAGCCATATGGGCAGTACAGAGAAACTTACTTGAATGCTAGTATTGTGCAGATGCATTAATCTTTGCAAATTAAGGTTTAATCAGCTTTCTCCATAAAGGATTGATTTATTATGACAGAATTGGTTTTTAAGACCTAGAATTGAAAAGTGTTGCTGCCCAAACAACCGTTTTTTCCCCAAGGTTATGTCTCCGTAGGAATGTACTGGAAAAGTTTGAACTGGACAGCAAATATGCAAGGTCTTTGTCCTCAGAAGTAGTGACTTCGTGTGGCCTGTCACAATGACTCAGACTTGAAAGTTTCATACCACCTCTGACATCCCCACCAGGCATCAACAACCATCTTAATTTTGGACTGAAAGTTACAGGTGCATCTAACCTTTGTGTAAGCTATGTTTGACTTAATGTTGATTTCAAGAATGCTTTCAGTTCAAGTGAAATGCTTTGTGGCACTCACAGAAAATAATTGCTTACAATGTTTATTTGTTTTTAACATTTGGTGGATGCATTTCTTCATGTAGTTTCTCTCATGTGAAATTAGCTCAGCCTAAGGCTGGGCTTTCTGCTGCTGTTCACAGTGATCTTAGCTACAGTCACACCCTCAGTTCTTGTCCTCAGAAGCAAATAAAATGGAATCTCATATTTCTACTTAAAAAAAAAAAAAGTGCCTATTTGAAAGTCATGGGTTTAAGTTTTCGCTCAATGAAGTTCTGGAAGAAGAAAAATGTGAAGCTTTGCCTGTATTTGCAGAGAGCAAATGCTGAATTTCACATGGCGCACTTACAAGCACCAGCAGGGCATTTTCTGAAACAACAGCTGCTGCTGCAGGGGTCCCTGTTGACTGGGAATGGCCAACAGGAGCTGTGGGACCTTACAGCACTTTTAATGCTCCAGAACATCTATTTGACTGTATTTTACTAAACTAAGAAAACTTAGCGGGGCTGTAGCTGCCTGTTGGACAATCTAAGAAATTACTTCTGTTATGCCCTTAAAACAGTATCATCCAAGCATGGCAGCAGGTAAATGACTGAGGTGGTTGGACTGTGGTGAGTCACGGAGGGAGGGAAGGATGGCTGTTGCTGGGGTAAAGTAACAATGAAGTATCTTTTTAAGATAAATGTCCATTTATGAAAAGTCTACATGTTAAAGGTCACCATGTTCTGTCTGGTGTGATGTTTAGAGTCAAAGCCTGTCAGAGAAGAGACATCTACACACATCTCTGCCTTTCCTTAAGGAGTGTCATTCACAAGAAATCCCTCAATGCTTTGGACATGTCGAAACAGTTGACCTTTGAAAGGCCAAACACAAATTGCCATCTTTGGAAGTGCACAGGAAGGCAGCCAAGGAGTGTGAGCTGGAGAAAGCCTCCCCAGTCCCTTCCTGTTCTTCCCTTGGGGATGATTTGCCCCTGCATAGAAATGAGGACAGCTAATTCCTTTAGTTTGATCTTACTTACTGTTTTGAGGGATTGCACCTGGATAGGAGAGGATTGCCAGGCAGGGAACAGTATTGGCTATTAAATTTGCAGCACAGTACTAACCCCTTACTGGATTCCATGTATTAAGAAGCTCCATGATAAGCAGTTCTGTAATATTAACTGGAGTGTGTTGGCTACATGTGAACAGGTACCCTGGGTTGATGGAGAGAGGATGAAGACATCCACTATGAGTGATTAAATAAGGGAGAGGGAAAGCTCTGGTGTGTATTAAAGCAGCAGGGGTGAAGCAATGTAGCACACAAGGAATACAGGGAAGGTGCCAAGTACAGAAAATGCGAAGTGTTCCAAGATTTAGTAATGAGAAGCACTGGGAAAGTGTAAAAGGGAGAGAAAGAGACTGCGGGAAAAGTGACAAATATGAACTGAAACCTTTATAATATATATAGAAAAAAAAAAACCTTTATAATATATACATGCAAGAGAAGAATTTGATGAGGTGATACAAAGTGAAATATTTCTTCAACAGCTGAATGTACTCATCTGTAGTTAATCCCACTGCAGTGTAGGGAAGTCCAAAGAAAGTTCAGAGAGCCTATATCAGACTCGCACAAATCAGAATAGCCCAACAAACAATCCCACACTTTCCATTCCCCATGGTACGTGCCAGAACTCGGCTCAAAGGCACAGCGGAGACACCTCTGGTGTGGGATATTTGTGGTGTTTGCTGATAATTATGAACTCTCCTAAGGAAGCAGTTCCAGCCTTCAGACAAAGGAGCCTGCTGTACAATGAAAGGGTCTGAACGTAAAAGTGATACTTCACACTGACAAGCAGCATAGAGGCTTTTTAGAGCCCAAGTAATAGAGAGAATTTGGACTTTTCTGACCAACCTGCAGCAACTGTCTCCTGAGAACATTTAGAGAGTGGCACAGGGATTAATTATAAATATGCAGCTTTATTTCTGACCATTGCAAAACGTCTGCAAGGCAGAGATTGCATTTGCACACACAGGATTGCGCGAGAGCGTCCTGGAGCTTACAAAAATCCATGCTGGAGCCATGAATCAAACTCAGTCATGTGATAGAGGGGAGGTACCGGGCTGGCTCCCAGCCAGTGGTAGGAGCTGATGGGTGGAACAAACAGGGCATAAAAAGACTAATATGACTAACGGATCCTGGATGCGTGGTACCCTTATTTGGATCTACAGGAATGTAGGCTCTAGCAGTTCTGCAGCTCTACCAGCCTTTTGCCTGACACTGGAACTGCTACTCACAAAGTAGAATCCTGCTGCTCTGTGGTAGGAAGGATAGAGAAAGAACATGGCCTGCATTTTGAAGGTAAATCTCTATCTGTTGCTTGAATGCATTGTTAGAGAGCCCCTCGCTGCTCAGAGGCATGGATTTGGTGTGGTCCTATTGCACCTTCGTTGTCTTTTTGAATACTGGCTTTGTTTGGCAAATGAATGTGGAGAGATTCTGCAATGTACAGCTGTGCTCTGCTATCCCTCTGCCATTCTTTTCCTCTTTCCCTGCATTGTCAGAACTGCGAGCTAGCAGGAAGGGAAGGAATTGTGCACCCAATAATAGGAGGGGGGTGAGGGGCTCCGGTTTGTCTCGGCTGACTTTGAGCTGAATTCCTTCAGGAGCAATAGCATTCGGGCAACAGACTTCCAGTAAAAAGGACAAAATGGGGCAAGTTATTTTCTTTTCCTGACCATGCAGCATTTACTGCTTTTAAAGCAAAGGCTGCAGATGTTCACAGCTGTCCCGGTTGCTCCTTCATCACACACCCCCCTGCTGAATTTACCCAAGATCTACATGCTCCATACAATTATACTTAAAATTTAATTATATCTGCTAATTAAGCGACCTATTTGCTAGACGGTTGTTTGTTTGATTGGGTTTTTTTTCCCCTTCACGCCAGCCAATATAAACGTAAACTTACCGTGTGATCATGTGCTTTCTTCAGCCTGCTCTCCTCACCGAGAGAAAAGTATTTGCAACCAGCATGTCATGGAGCTGAAGGGAGCATCACTAGCACTAAGTATTGAATGAAAGGGGAGGAGACGGAAGTGCAGTCAGCTGAGAACAAACGGTGTTTGTTTCCTTGCAGTGTTGTCACTCGCAGGGAGTCTCTCTCCTCTGCCTGCCTCCAAAGCGGTTTGGTTCAGATTCATCTGCTCTCTGCCTTTCTCCTTCCTGTGTATGTTTTGAATACCTTGGCACTCCGTTCCTTTCAGTAAATAAAACCGATCAGCGAATGCTTCATTGTTTTCAGTCTGATCTTCTAACAAAGGGTTGATTATTCCAGACTTTAGGATGGCCTCTCATAGCTGCTGCCTTCAGCATATCAGCAAAATGGATAAATTGCAGAGCTTCAAAACAGTCCCCAAATAATAAATGTTCCTGTGCCTCCTTGAATCCAATACTTAAAACTTTTTTCTGGTGTTCAACTTTGAAAAAACAACCTTACTTTGCTGCACTCTCATTCATTACCTACTAGCTGTGGGTCTGTGGTAGATGGATGGGTTTGAGTTTTCTTTCATGAGCATGTAGGTTGTGGCAGCTCATATTAATCGCTATGGCAAAGTCTGTAGTAAGTGCCCTCAACTAACAAGTTCTTCTTGGAGACAGATGGTAACGAGCTTGTTTAAGCAGATAGTACTGACGCAATTGAGAGTTAAGTTGTGACTTGGGATGAGGAGATACCAGCTCCGTGAATGGATCCTGGCTTCACAAAGATAAGCATCTTGCACCCCTTTTAAACACTCCTTCAATGACTTAGTTTGGATCTGCAAGTCATCCAGAAGACAATTTTTTCACATTGTTTTGACTATGTGGGGAGATCACATGAAAAATCTTCCCTTTGGCCACAAGAGTTAAATAAGAATATCCTTTTACAAGAAAACTCCAGTGTTTCTTCACCCTTCCAATTTCCTCTGCACAGACTGGCGACAGCCTGCCACAAGCATGACTTCTGCAGGACCTTTCTTTTAGAGTTTGACTTAAAACACAATAAATACCTTCCCTTTGCCTGGGCCTGGAGCTCCATTGGGGTATAACTCTGATGATTAGATCAATAGATAAATTGGTATTCCTTGACAGACAGCCCTCTGCCAGCTTAATTCTTAATCTTATTAATACAGGCAGGTGCAAAGATAAAAAGTGAAAGGGATATGTGAAGATTAGCTTTGACATAAGGCAGGCTGGACTTTCTCAGGCAGACATCCCACAGGGCTGATCTAAATGTCTATATCAAGATACTTATACACTGTAAAGTTTTTAATGTAATGCTACCAGGCATTACTCAAGCTTTTATCATAACAAGGAAATTCAGAATAATATTTTGATGTGGCACTAGGTATTTGTATTTTCCTTCCTACACCCTCCTGCTTTCTGTTAGGTTTGTTCCTGATCTCTGGTTTATTTAGTCAGTAGCTTGTGTGGAAGCAAACAAATTTAAATAAATAAATAAATATAGGCATATAAAAAATAATTTAAAAATCTGCACTTTAGGTACAGATTTTTAACTAGGTGGTGGCACAGTGGATGGGAAGCCAAAACAACTGTGTGTCCTCTCGCTGCAGCCCTGAGTGCCAATGTGGCTCTGCCTTGTGTCTTGCCCTGCCTCTATTCCTCAAATTTGAAATTCCCCCTGCCTGGAGATACTGAGACTTTGGAATGTTGGAGTTCTGTGCATGAGAGTTTAGTATAAATGAGATTGGATTGAGGTGTCTATAGAGTGCAAAACGCAGAGATGGCTACTAATAATTGACTGAAGTTACATAGATTGGTTAAGAGCATATTAGAAAAAGTGTATAACCTTTAGATATCAAGACCTCCTTTTATTATAACTACTGCACAAAATAATTTCTCTGTGTAGCCTTTGTAGAAGTGCTCGGGAAGTTGATTCTTCCTAGGGTGTGCACTCTGTCTGTGGTGCTTGTCTGTGCCTCTCCTTAGGTAAGATTGGTGAAGCTGTCACTGTCCATGGCTCCAGAAACTGTGTTTCCTAATCAGTAGTGGGACATTCTTGTTAAAACCAGTGAAATTATCTTCTGAGAAATTTGGTCTTCTGAAGAGATGCAGAGAAAGATGTCAGTTTCTAAGATACAGGATGTGGTTTTATTTTTTTCATCATGTCTTTAAAAATCGAGGCAGAATAGCTGAGTGAAGTGTAGGCATTTCTTGGAAGCAAACAGTTGATCTTATGCTTGTTACTATGGTAGCTTCATGCCACTCTGTTAATCTAGTAATCAGCAGAGTGATTACTATTTATGTAGTCACTATTATCCCCAAAGATGTTGAACTGCCTAACTTTTGCTGTTATCAGCCATTGACCCTCTAAAATGATGACAGATGTTATTCAGTAAATTATTTCAAAGAAACACTAGGTTTTTCAAAATTGAAAAATGATACTTAAATGTACCTGTCATCTTACAGTAAATACAACATGAATGATAATGATACTCTGCAAAATGCTGATATCCCCTGCTGAGGACTGGACCATGGTATTTTAAAGCAAAAAGCAGGTAACTTAGTTCACACATGCTGCGCTTTGCAGGGCATTATTCCCTCACCTACTTACAAGCTCTTGATTTGAAATGGAGGTTTTGAAGGAGGTGATGGAGGTGGATTATGGTGTCATCATAGTGCAATTTTAACTGTGTAGACTTAACATGGTAGAATTTAATAAAAACAGTCCATGTGTGATGGGCCTATACAGTGAGGGCTAAGTATGAACTCTAGAAAGAGGTTTCCTTCTGTTTTGTATGCTGTGTATTTACTGTGAGGTGAACGAAAGGGTTTTCATGTGTCTACAGGCTGGACAGGACTTTCTATCACCAGACATCACAAGTGAGTCAAGACCTTCAGTGAAATTGTGTGGTCTAAATAGAATTTGTATAATGTGAGGCAATGTTCTTATTACCACAGCCAGTTGTGAGTTCTTTCAAAGTAAGCAGGTAGCCAACTAAGATCTGTAGCTTCTTTAATGTGTTGGGGTTTTTTCAAATGTAACTTAAAGATCAATAGAACTGTTTTGTAAAATGTAAGTTACAGGTTTCAATGAAAAAAAACCCAAAACCTGTTCAGCACATGCTTGTAACAGTTTTCTACAGGATGCTGTCAAAGTTGACCATGTTTGTGTGTTCACCCATCATTGTTTTGCAGCATGTTTCCCCTCTGTGGTTATCTCAGCTGGTTTAATTAAATCCACAGGTTGTGTTTTCCCCTTAGTTCACATGGTAAACTGGTTTTGGCAGGAATTTTTTGTTGAGAGTTTTCTGTGAGTGTTCAATGGCCTGCATCTGATTGGGATCTTCAGACACTGCAGTAATACAGACAACGTTACTATCTGCAGGCTTATACTCCATCTGCACTTTTGAGACTAAAATAGCAAAGCTGAGCTCATATTAAATTTTCCACCCTGGCAAGTAGCTGTTCAAAGAGGAGAGGCAAAGGTCTAGAAGAATCTGGTCTTGGTGTTTGGATGCTTGTCATGGTTATTTGGTTATTTAACTTGCTTTTTTTAACTCTGATATACATGGTGAAAATTGTAGGTGTTTCCTCCCAGGTTTCTACATCAGCAGAAGCAGGTTCCTTTTTCTGAATTCTGCTCTGTTCTGCAGGGCAGGCTTTGTGTCTCGCCATAATTCCATTTGCTGCCAGGGATTTGCAGGATGCAGGGCCTTCCATAGATGACCTCTATATTCTGATTGAATCAGTCCAAGATGATTCACATATCCCCTCAACTATGACCCTGACGGCAGCAGTGTTTATGCACAGCATCCATCCATTCTCCTGCGCTGAGGATCGTATTTGGATCCTGTTTGGTTCTCATGCTGTGCTTCCTCTGACGTAACAAGAGATGGAGAGATCCTGGGGAAAGCAAAAAAGGTGACCTTCCCTCCTCATGGAAGGATGCCCAGCTGATGGGTCACTTCCCAGAAGAGTCTAAATTTGCTGCAGCTCTCTTCTAAGCCTGTCTTAACCTGATGACTAACAGTGGGCTGTGGTATTTCTATTGTGACTGAAATAATTCCTAGGAGTACATGGCTGTATGTCTGGGGATGGGAGGTGTAAATACACAAAGGTACCCCTTACGAGGTATGCACAGGTGAGCTGGAAAGTAACAGGCAGATGCAACAAGGAATTACACAGAAGAATTAAGATTTCTCAAGCAGTAACCAAGTTTCTTGTTGGATCATTCCATCCACATTTGCTATGGCTGATTTTTCTCTTCTTCCCCACCACTCTGCAGAACAAAACTAACAAAACTCCATTGTTAATCATTTCTGATACTCCTTATACATTGGATAGTTCTATTTTAAATACATTTCTTAAAATTATTCTGTTTCTAACTAAAATACTTTTGTGGGGTTTTTTTGTTGTTGTTTTTACATTGTTTACCTCTAAATTGTTCTGAAGTGAATGAAGCTGCATTAATGAATGTGCAGGGCTAGGATTTGCTCTATCATGGTTCAGCGGTGCTTGATTACCATGTAAGATTTTTATGGAGCGTAGTACATAGAGTTCTGTAATGTGCTTTTTATTATGTTGACTTCTTGAAAATTTAAGAAAAATTAAATTCGGCGAAGTATAAAACCCCTTTTCATTCTGACTTGCAATGATCTTAAACTAATTATATTTTAAAGATAATATATTAGCCTTCTCTGAAGCCGGTGGAGAAGGCAGTCTAGTCAGTCTGGTCCTACAAGAGGACATGTTTTGACTGGATGAATTTGATTTTGAAGCCCATGTAGCTAAACCAAGACAATCTCCAGTGTAAGCATACTTCAGTTGGTTTAAAACTTGAGTTTCCTGTCTGAGCTAATGAGAGGTGTGAAAACTAAAACTGCAAAGCCTGCATGAAATTAGGAGATGTCTCATACTTAGGGCTTTACATTCAAGTAGTTAGGTGATAAAACAATAATGGAGGAAAAGTTTTTGTTTTGCAGTTCCTCGAAGTAGTGAAGCATGTGTCGCCCTGATGTTGCTTCCCTCCCTGCCAGGGATACACAGTTGTGTGATTATCACAGGTAGGGAATTGTGTATGAAAGGCAGTAGTTTCAAAATTCAGCCACTCTGTAGAGGTTCACTGGTTTATGCCTTTTTCTTTTTTTTTTTTTCTTTTTTTTTTTAATTTTCATTTTGACATGTCACGAATGCCAGATAACTCGGCATGTCATACTATGACATAAAACATGTTAGGGAGAAGCAAATTCTTTTACCTGGAGGTAACACATCAAATCCCTAGAGATACAGGAGACATACACTCTTACTTATTTCTAGTGAGATGGCAGTCAAAAGCATACCTTGTTTTGTTGTAGTAGTTAAACACTCATGGTTAATTTAAAGGGGTCTGAAATGCAGCTTAAAAAATCCTGGCTTTTATTTTATTTTTTTCGGTCTTAGTCACAACTATCACAACATCTGTGCAGGTAATTTGCAAAGGCAGAGCTTTCAGCATTTTTTCTGGGCCTTTGCCATGTTTTTTTCCAGCAGTATCTGTGCACCTTCCAGAAGTGTAGTACTGGACATGATGATCTGTCCTGAGTTTGTTCTTTCCTCTTTTCCCAAGGAAGCAATATCTATGCAGCAGGTTGACTTTTTTAAGAGGGATTTTGTGTGTGTGGGCTGTGTGTGTCTTAAAGGAAGTAAATAATAATAATAATAAGGTTTCTGTGTACTTTTTAGGAAAGGTCATGTGCTCACACATGGAATGGAAGGTGAATTTCTTAATCTTCCTGGTGGTTATGGGATGAATATCATTGTTTGACCAATCTCCTCCCCATAGCGACTTTTACCATAAAATAAAGAGCTATTTTGTACAAGAAAAATTAAATTATTGGTTGTAATTTTATTGTAGATTTTTAGTTTGACTTTCAGATATTAAACTGATAATTTATTTTGTGGTTCTAATCCATGGCACTTTCCCAGTACTTTCTTTCTGTCTCTCAATTGCTCTCCATCCATTGTCTGATTCATAGTATAGAAGTTTATAAGTGTGCACATACATAACAAGGAAGAGGTGGAGGTGTATTTTGTCTTACTAGTATTTGAGACCTCTCTGAGGTCCCTCTCCAGAAGCTAGGCAAAATTTGTCTTTGTGGAGATCTGTAAACAAAGTGAGTAAAAGCAGCTCTGTTTATTGGATGTATTCCCAAGAAATAAGGCAAAACTCTGCCTTGGGCCCTGTCATCTCTTAAAGCTGAGGGGTCAGTTGCCTCACTCTCATCATCATCAAATACTCACAGGGGATGAATTTGCTGCTCCTGTTGGAGGAAAAACTGTGTGTACTGCACTTGGTGTGGTGGTTCCTGTAAATAACCCATACTCTGCTGGGATAAAGACCACCACTTCTCCAGTGGTTTCATGGAGTTCCACAGAATGGGAACTTGGACTAGAAGGACAACGTGTGATTGTAATGTATGTTGTGTTCCTGAATCTGAGGGTAGAATAAAACATGTCTGTGTGAGCTGTGAATTGCTCAGAAAATGTTAAATATTAAACTGAATATTCTCTGCAGTCCTCCTTCTTCAAGAACACCCATTGTTTATACAAATATTGCCTTTGCACTGTAACAAATATGATTTTGATAGTAGTGTCACAAGTTTTATGGAGTAAGATATACTGGTGCATTCATGTGCTTTTTGGGAGCTGTGCAGGTATACTATTTTTCTTTCTTTTCTTTTTTTTTTTAAGATCAATGAAACAAGTGAAATTGGTATCAGTACAAAATTTATACATGGGGTTTGTTTTTAAAATGATGGCAGTTATTTTGCTGCTGATCATCTTAGCAGAAGCCCCTGAAAAACATGATAATTCCAGGTTCATGTATTTGAAATTGGATAAAATACCAATGGGTATTTTACCCAGCAAAAGAATTCAGAGTATTCTCTTCCATCTTTACTATTGAGAAGAACAAATGTGAGGCAGGAACTGAAATGGAAGAGTTTGGGAGATGAAATCTTGTAAGTGATTCTGTTCAGGAGTAATGGCTTGTGTTGTCTGAAGACAGTCCTGTTAAGCAGTTCTTGTATATCTGTATAGCATGTGTGACATTTTAAAATTAACATGGAGGCACCATACATGCTAATAATTAAGTGAAGCAGTAGCTTTTTAGGAACAGTACATTGTGTAGCAATTAACGTTAGCAATAGGCAGTGGAATGCCAGCCTGGGCGGGTAAGGTGCACCTGTGGAGCAGTTGGAAGTCGTCAGAAAAATATGTTTATTTCATGGTAATAGCAATTTGTACAGAAGAAGAGCAGAAAGAATTATTTATCTTTTAATGATGCATTCCTTGCCTATCTTCTCTTTCTAAAATTATTTTCCTTATTTCTATCACTGTGTCCTACAGCCAATTTTTCTTTTTTTATATAAAAGATTAATTACCCATAATTATATCAGTCAGAGATCTTGAAGTCGTTCAAAGTCCATTCTACTTCAGTTTGTTTTATAATATGACCAAGCAAGACTAGACAAAATTTTCTCTTGTTGGATCTGATGAGAGGAAGGGAGAACAGTGACTGCACTGAAGTTGGTCTTTATTGAAATGACAGATATCGAGAGGCTGTCAAATACAGAAAGAATATTAAAATTGCTTGTGGTCTTGCATCTTGCTGTCCACTGAAGATACTTTGTTTCTTGTCATTTTACCAAATGCCATTGGTACTCCAAGTCTGGCCAGGTATCCAGAAAGCAGTGTGCTAGTTCATTTGTGATCTCCCTAGGACGCTTGTGCCTGTGAAGTGAAGCTCAGCTGGCCTTCTGGTAAAGCTTTGCTCATACAGCTTTCTTCACCTCTTGGTGTGTCTGGTGTTTCAGAGGGGGATCAGAAAATGAATGTTTCTGAAATCTCAGCTTTTGTTACTTGCTAAAACTAATGTTATGCTTGATGGCACTTAAGTTAAGCAGAAGGTTGACTGTGCTTTTTTTTCCCCACCAAAGTCTTGCATGAGACCTTATTACGACTCACCACTCATTGACTCCAGTGAGAGAAGCTGACTTTGGTGCACATGTTCTCAATGCAAACTGCAAGAGCTGTTAGAGCTACAGACTCCTATTTTTACCTTTTACCTGTGATCATCGGTTCCACACTTGCTTGAGGCCATTGCAGTGAGGAACAACTGGGAAAAGTGCATCCCCCAAAAGGCAGATACTATGCAGGTCACAGGCATGTGGAAATGGATTGTAGCTCATTTTTAGCTTCAAAATCTGCAGCAAAACAGTATCAGTGACACAGAAAAGAAGACTGAATTTGACAGACTTGCTTCCCCCACCCCCATCCCCTCTCTGAGAAATCCTGCTTTCAAAGGGAAGTCCTCAGCCCCTTGTGAACGAGGCCAGACAGCTGAATTTCTTTCTAGCCCTCAAGGCAAGGTACCATGGCTTGTCATGATTTGCTAATGGCACCATTAAGCCACTGCTGTTGCATTTGTGAAGTGTCTTATGAAGCATTGCATGAAAATGCTCTAAAGCAATGATTGGGACACTGCAAATGCATTTATGGAAATAAACATTCTTCTAAGAAGGAAAATGGAAAACTCATCAATAGTTTAGATGAAACTCCAGGATGTCTGTTTGGGGGCGAGTGCGGAACTAAACTACAGTAAAAATCTGAACATCCAATTGATTTAAAAAATATTTACTGGGAGAAAGTATTTATTTTCTTACACCAAATGAAAATGAATTTAAAAATTGTTGTTTGGTCTTCAGGGTTGCAGCTGTAGCAGCCTGAGATCTGTGGTGTCTAGTCATATGTTTCTTCATGCAGTGAAGAGTTCCATAAACAGCTGTGCACTTTATTAATTGTTAGTTATATTGTTTATCAGTATTTTATTACTAACACACACACACACAGAGTCTGTTTTCATAGAATGATAAAAAGGTTTGGGTTGGAAGGGATGTTTAAAAGTTATCTCATTGCTTGGACCAGAAATGGTATGATAACATAGATCTCATATTTTCCTTTAGTGGACATAGGATTGTTTTAATCCTTGTTCAAACTAGTAATTGATAATTTTATATGAATGAGTTACACTTTGTTTTTTCAAGTCAATAGCTGAGACCTTCTCATCCAACCAAGATGAGATGGATTGCTTTACTTACATTGCACTACCACTGCTTTACCTCATCATTCCAACCATCTGTAGTTGGAAAAAAGTGAGATTATAGGGTCTGTATTGACTCATGGATATGGTATTCTGGATGACTGTAAAGGATAGAGCTATTTTGTTTGCTTCTGTAACTAGTAGGCAAGCAGAGTACAAAGGAATGTAATTGGTAACCAGCTCACTACCTAGATAATGTACTTTAATATACTCTTGAGTAAAAAAAGTATAAACTATTTTTGGGCTTTAATAGGGTTGGCTTCCTTCCAGGAATTTAAAACTATTTATAATTAGGTAAGAAAGGCACTAAAAATTTAAGAGAACGAGTCAGTTTTTGGTGATCTTGTGTGAAAAGTTCTCTCCTAATATTTCATTTATATGATTGCAGACTATGATAATAGCAACATAATTACTGTGATACATGTATGGTGTTGTTATGCATAGGTAGAGTACTTGCTTAATAGTTTCTTTGTTTTTGAACTTTTATTAGTCATCTATTTGCTGTGCAGCCCATGAGGAAAGGTAATGAACTATAATAAGGGCTGTATCCAAAGCTGTGGAAGGAAGTAATTAAACTTAATGGAAGTAATTTCTTTGAAGTATAATAGCAGATGCAAAGGATTAATTCAAAGCAGAGTTAGGCAGCACATGCTTTGAAATGTTAGCCTGCAAATAGATAAGTATTACTGTTATTTAAATAAAGTTACATGAAACTGAAACCTGAGTCTGGAGATCAGGTCTAATAATAAAAACTTGGGTTAAGTTTTGATAAGGGATATCACTTCTGTTTGCCAATTTATTATGGTCTGCCAGTCAGAAATGCAATCTTGGAAGTGCTGCCGGTATCTTTGCAAACTGGGAATTAGCCAGGGCTGTCCCTGAAGGTATTCTGTGGTGGCAACTTCATCATCAGCCGTGATAAGCCCTCAGCTGGAAATAATCGGAAAAACTATATTAATAATTCTGAAATCAAATTACATTGTATTTAGAAAGGTTACTTGAGAAGGTATAAGATTCCTTATATCTTTGTACTGTAATATTCTTATGGATTGTAAAGGTTCAGTTGGTTTTACATCTGGAGCTTAAATCAGGCTTATTTCTGCAATAAACAGGATAACACATGGCTTGCTGTTGTGCAGGGGTCTGGATGTGAAATCTGTATAAAAACCCAGGTAGAATAAAGTTAGTTTTTACAGCACACATGGTTTATTTCTCTGCAGAACTGATGCAAACAGAACCTTAAACATAAAACAGAAATTTTGTTTTCTTACTCTTTAGTGCTTCTGAATTGTTAATTTTTCACTCGTACAATGATTCTAAATAAAAGAAAAAGTCAGATATCTCAGCTAACTGCTCTGTTAAAATCCAAAGTACATAAGTGTGAGTACATCCTTTTCTTTCCAGACCCACAATGAGGGAACATGCAGGAGTGAGAGCTGTGAATGACAACCGTCCCTCTCTGAATCTGACTGATGGTTCAAGTGCTGATGGGCTGAGTGTGGTGGTAGGAACTGAAATGAAAGCAGGGGCTGTCACTGGCTGCATATGGATGGGGAGAGAGACTTTTCCAGAACTGAAGTGCTAATATGTGATTAGCCATACACAGGCTGGGAAATGTCTACTGTTAGGGAGCAAGAACAGAATGGTAGTCTGGGCTTTTTTCTGTTTTGTTTTCATTGGTGCTACATTTAAACAAGCGTGAGTTATTACTCTTCTAAGAGTTACTGCAGAGAGTGGGGCTGCACTTTGAATGTCTTCTAGGGGTGAATCTGTAGCTTGGACTGTTGGTAACTCATGCCACAGGAGGGCTTTATGGTGGTGTGTGCGGGATGCCACTGGCTGCACTGCCGGGTGTTTCTGATCTCTTTTCCATGGGAGAGGGAGGGCAAGTTGGCTTTTCCTTTCTCTCTTACAACACTAGATTGTTTGTTTGATTTGTGTTGGTTGACAAAAAAGATTTAAACAATTTTTTTGTTTGTTTCTTGTTCTGCTGAGAGAAACATTGTTCCATGAGAGCCAGCTGTGGGAGGGCTGGTTGTGTGACATCAAAGGATTGGCTCCCAAGCTGCGCACAGCCAAGGGACCTGCGGGCAGTTGTGTTCCTTTGCTGCGGGAGCAGGACCACGGGGGTTTTACTGCCTCTCTGAAAGCCAACAGTGGGTTGCACCTGAGCTGGCTGAATAAGTGAAATGCCTGAAGGCATGTCTTGCAATGACAGTCTGTCATCTGGCTTAATTAGGGCCTTTTTTGAGAAGAGAGATCTTTTAACTACTGTATGCATTTTTAAAGCTCGTCTCTCTTCCGTGGTCAGTGTAGGCACCCAGTGCCGGTCAGTGCTTGTCACTGTTCTTTTCCTGCTACAGGTCAAGAGTAATTCTGAAGTGTGACAAAGCAGATGGGGGGAGGATTTGTTGGATAAACAGCTAGGCATGTTTGTCCCCTGTCCTCATCCCCTAGAACAAACAGCAAGTAGGTCTGGGTGCGTATGGGCAGTTGGTGTGCACGCGCTTCCTTTCTATAGGAACTAAAATTAAAAGTGAAAAATCCCGAAGTCTGAGGTTTCTACTTTGCAAAGAACAGTGGGAGGTAGATAAACACCCACTAATGTCCTAGTTGTTCAAAAAGAAAAATGTTATGAGGCAAGTCTGAGGAAGCTGGGTTTGCTTAGCCTGGAAAAGCAAAGACCTGTGGAGTAGCTTCTAGCCATCTTCTATCTCCAGGAGGATTAGAGAAGATGGAGACATGCTTTTCTCAGAGGAGCATGGTGGAAAGCATCAGCAGCCACAAGTTGTAACAAAGGAAATTCCAACTAAATATAAGGAGAAAAAAAGTTAACACTATGGACATGAATAATACTGGCACAGGGGCTTGGCATAAACAGCCTTGGAAATATTCAAAACTCAACAAGTCAAGGCCCTGAGCAACCTGATGTCACTTTGAAATTAGATCTGCTTTAGGCAGGAGGTTTGACTAAGCAATGTCTAGAGGTCTCCCACTCTCAATTATTCTGTGTTAGGTTTTATGACGCTGCTGCTGCCATTCATAATGTTAATTGTAGTAGACCACATGTAGCAGGTCTATTGGCAAATGTCTAATAGCTGTGTTAACAGAATCATCCTCACCTATGGGCAGGTTGAGTACTTTTTGTTTTTTCTTTAATCTTGCTGAGGTGGCATAATGTTCAGGAGGTAAAAACATTGGAAATGTAATTATGTTTACATGTTGAGGGGTAGATTGAAGAGCTGGGAATGGTGGCCCTTCAGTCATGAAGTAGAGGAACCATTTACCAATTGGTTTAGGACATGAATAAATTACTGGCTGGTTATCTTGAATATAGCATTCTTGATCCTTTGTTAAGGTCTCTGCAACTAGGTGTAGGCTTCTCTTGAAAGGAATTACAGTTTGCAGTACTCTTAAGAAAGCCTGAAGGATTGCATTTGGCAGCAAACTTTAATGTGGTGGGTTTTTTGTTTTGGTTTGGGTTTTTTTTGTTTTTGTCCTGGAGCCTAAATTTAATTTGTTCATGCATAGTGCACTCAGTTAAGAATTTTCTGAAGTGGCAGAGTGTAACTCTTCTTTTTCTGCCTGTGTTCAATTAGACAGAAAAACGTAGCTAAACCAAGAAGCTTCTAGTGGTTTGGTTTGTGAGAAAGTGAGAGCTAACTAGGTCTATCTTTTTTTCAGCTCTTCTTTCTGCAGTTCACTGACTCATGTTGCTCTGTTTTTCCCAAAGGGCCTATTTAAAACCTATATGCATAGAATCATAAAATAGTTTGGGCTGGAAAAGACATTAAAGATCATATGGTTCCAACCTCCCTGCTGTGGGCAGGGACACCTCCCAGTAGAGTAGGTTGCTCAAAGACCTATCCAACCTGGATTTGAACACATCCAGGGCTGGAGCATCCACAGCTTCCCTGGGCAACCTGTGCCAGTGTCTCACCAGCTTCAGAGTGAAGAATTTCTTCCTTACATCTAATCTAAATCTAACTTCTTTCAGTTTAAAGCTATTACCCCTTGTCCTATCACTGTGCCCTTCGTTTTCAGCAGTTCAGACCTCCGTATTCAAAAACAACAAAATATTCTAGCTTTTTCAATAGAAAGGTCTGTGTTCCACCTTACAGAAACTGTAAATAAGCAGTTCTTTGTCAGGTCATTGTTTTAGTTGCTGTTGCTGTGCTTAGCAGAGCAGATTTTTTTTCTGCTTTGGCTTAAGGCAAAACTCCCTGTTGGTATTCTCTCCTCTGGAACTACATCCAGAGATTTTGATGCTGTTTTTCCTCTCTTCAGAATCTTTTAGTATCTCCTTTTAGTAAGGGATGTTACCTAAAGGACAACTGAAACAGCTCTGTTGCCTTTAGTAACACACCTGGGTTGAACAATACTGCTGTGTCTTTCAGCACCTTCTGGTATTTTAAGGAATAATTACTAAAAAATATAAAAATCTAAGAAAATATTAAGCAGAAACTGGACAGAAATCAGAATGATATCCTGTCTTAAATCCAGTTTAGTGTCACTTGTTTGGTTTTTGTCTAAGCAAAACAACAGTTCGGTGTAATTTGCCAGTGGCTGTATTTAAGTGTAAGTCTAAGTGGGCTGTCAAGAACAGTATCTGAGAAGGGTCTTTTTGAATAATCTGCTTCCTAAGCCACCTAAAGTTAGAATCTATGAAAATAGGAAACTGCAGATATTTTATTTACTTTTCCTAATGCAACAAGGTATTTTTTTCCACTGCAAATGATACAGCAACAACAGAAACTTCTAATCAGCCACAAGAATTTGAAGTCTTAGTCTTTTCTATTAATTTCAATTTTTCTTGTTTAGGTTTTTACATATTTCTGTTAAACTTCTGCAAGGTTGTCTCTGTCTGCACTCAAATGGGGTTGATTAGTCTGCTTTCTGTGAGGCTTGACCTATACTGCCCAGAAGAAAGGATCTTACTTCTTTTTTAAGCACTGCTTTTTACAGGAGTATCATAACAGAGCAGTGTTACACCGCTTGGTGTATTTTTATTTATTTGTGTGTGGGGTTTGGGGTTTTTTTGGTTTGGTTTTTTTTTTTTTTTCAGTTTAAAAAATTGCTGCTCTGATGACTCTTATTCAAAACTGTTGAATCACCAGGATTGTCTTTCTGTAGCAATGACTCCCCAGGCAAGATCTATGAAGGATCCTTTAATTTCAGTAATGAGACTACTGGTGGTCAGGGTGTAGGGATTTTTTTTTTTTTTTCCTTAAGCATTTTACTACCCTTACAGGAGTTTGAAGCCATTTTATATTCTTGTGTTGCTTTTGAAGTAAATTGTATTCTCCAGAAGACAAAGTGGAAAGAAAAGCTTTTGAAATAGGAAAAGAATAGGGAGAGAATGGTGCTGGGATAGAGAAATAAATACAGTGGGTATTTTGAGTAGTACTGAGTCACCCTGCAGAGGTGTTGCAAATAGGCTTGGGTGCTCCTATAAGGCAGAACACATTTCCATGGTATAAATGGAAAGTGGCACAGAGCTCCTTATAAAATATAGAAGATAAACTTTGTTGCTTTACATATTTTATCCACTACTGATAACCAGGTTTCTAGGTAAAGTGGCATGACTTCATTAACATCAGCAAGGGTTCAGTGGAGTAAAGAAAGAAGAGAATTGATTTCTGCAGAGCTTCTGCTGTTATTGAAGCTGCAGAGTAACAAGCTAATGCTCTACTCAGCATTTCCAAGAAAAAAACGTAACTTAATTGAAATCGGACGTAGTGACAAAGCTGTGTGCTAAGGCGGGTGGTGGTCAGTAGTCAGGAAATGTAGCAGTAGTGGCACCTACATCTTTTCCTTGTGAACACGAATGACACTTGAATGAAGAATCATCAGGTTATTCCATGCAAATCATAATTTCATGAAACGGAAAAAAAAGTGTTTAATTCTGCCTTACTTGACGGAGAAAAATAATTTTCCTGGCTAATTTTTTAAGGTGCTTGAAAGTGCTGGGATCTTGACCTTTTAACTGTAATGTAAGTGTCCTATTTAAAAGTACTGAATCGACTCCCTTTCTCGCACTGAGTCCAAGACATTGCTCTCAGCTAAGGCATAAGTACATTGTAGAAACAGAAAATAAGCTTTGAAAATCAACAAATGAAACTAGAAGGTCTTAGGGTAGTTGCAGAAGTTCAAAGACATGTAAGATCCAATCCCAATTTTAGAGGATCCTTCCAGGACCAAAGAAAGCGGGTGTTTTACTCGAAGTGCCCAGGGGCACAGTGCTCATGTAGTGTCTCTCTGCACCTCCTGTCCAGTTCTGCCAGAGATCCATCTGCGTGTCCTTGCCAAGGTGTTCTGCCTTTACTCAGGATAGCCTATCAATTATTAATGCATTCATTCTGAGCTATGAAGTAGTTACTGCACAGGAGCCTTGCTGCTGTTTCAACAGCTGTGAAAATGTGTTTGTTTTGGGGGCTGCATAACTTGGAATAAATGTTTCATTAAATGTGTTGTGAATGATGTAGTTAACAACTAGAGCAGGTCAATAATCTTTAGAATTAAATTTAGTGTTGTTTTTATTTGAGGTTGCCTATTTCAGTGGTGAGTAGTTTAGTAAGCATGACAGATGCTTCATATGGTCTGTTATGAGTGCTTTATTAAATAGCTAGTCAATAACTGCATTTACCAAATGAACTTAATTTATAGTATTTATTTTTTCTAAGGGTTTCACAGTTCATTATAAATGATTTATTGAACATATGTAAACCAGTTTAGTAAGCTATGTTCTGTCTCTTGAAATGAATGCATTGCTGATAGGGCTTGGCATTGCTAAGGCTTGTAAATTGAACAGTGTTTATAAGTTACTGAAACATCAGAAAATGCTTATTTATACACAGCTGCTTAGAAGTCATCATAGGTGACTTTTATAAACATTACATCCTGTCTGTAGGGTATGATGCTTTCTGTAGGCCACATTTCCTGATTAAAGCATTTTGTGGGGATTTGTTCTGTACACTGCGGTGTCGTTTTCTGAGGCACCAATGGTGAATTGAACATTGCAAGTGGCAAAGGTGACACTAAAGCCTACTTCATAGGAACCATCCTTCTAGGAAAACAACGCATGTGGTGCAAAAGCTTTTTGGAAGTTATCCTGCTTTATTTTGCAACCAAAGATGGGTGTTTGGTATTTTTTTAAGACTGTGAGTTGGGAGTGGGTTGTTACCTTTCTCTGAGGGTTGTTTCCTTTTCTTTTTTTTTTCATGTAGCATACCCGTCAGCAAAGAAAACAGTTTTTCTGCTTTAGTGGCTGGACCAATCCTTAGTTAGAGAAAGAACAAATAGGGCACATTCCTATGTTAAAGCTAACCTTCATGGTTGCTGCTAATATTGCTGGGCTGTGAATATCTGAAAGAGTTGCTTTGTCTGACAGAGTTACATGGATAAAGGAAACAACAACTAGGAGACAAGAAACTACCCATAGACAGTCAGAAACACAAGGAGAAAATGGAACTGGGAGCTGCCTGGTGACAGCTTTGGGCCAAGGTCCTTATTCCTTTCTAGCACTCATGGCTTTTTGTTTCCTTTTCCAGCAGTGTCATGAATTAACATGTTCAATTTTTATGTTCTTTGGCTGACCCTCAAACTATTTTGGTCATCGGCCAGGTGATCTTACCACCGTGTCAGTGTGCCTTTATCTCACTGCAGGGCTGACTGGGTCTGATGAAAGATTTGTAAGTGGGGTTTTGTATGTGGAGAGCTTTTAAGAGCATAGTGTGAATGCAAAAGCATTCTTGTGGACATCATAAAACCCACTGAAAGGCTGTAACTGAAGCAAGGATAAGGGTCTACAGAGACCAGCATGGGTATTTTTTAAGCAGTCTGTAGAATGAAAAAAAAAAAAATTAAAAAAATCACACTTCTTTTGATTGTTGTTCTGCAAAATAGTGTTACGTCACACATGAATAATTAATATAATTGGACAGCTTAGCTGAAAGCACCTTCAGAATGTGCAGCTGCATGTGGATTGTTCCCCTGCATTGTTTTGTTTTGATTTACAAAAAAAATAATCCAAACCCAACATAAACCAAAAGACTAAAAAAACCATTCAGAGTTGTAGTATGGAAACAAACAACTGTCAAAATGCTTTCTCAAGGACTATATCTGAACAGAGCATGCAAAATTGGAAGTGTAAGATGGTATATGGTGTGCACAACAGAAGAAATAAGAGCAAACATGAGAAACATTTTCTCTTTAACAGTGCCTCATAAGAAGCGGGAGGCAGCAGATGGTGATAGTGTTGGAAAGATCATGTATTGCACTGTTATAATTCCTGAGAGAGTATCGAAGAGCAGGAGGTTGCTCAATTCTTCAGATAAAAGGGAAGATGCTTGTATTGGCAGGTCATGTTAGAATACAAAGCACAGGAGGGTAAGACAAACTAATCTCCGAACACCATTTAGTGTTCAAAAAGTGGTTTACAATCCATAAATTTAATCTGAATATTAGAGCTTTTTGCCTTAATCTTGTGGTTTCTTAAAAAGCTCCAAAAACAAACAAACCAACCCCCTCATATCTGCATCTACTGTTTGTAGGAGCCTTTTTTTTTTTTACATTTCCCACAAGCAAGCAGTTGCTGTACAGTGTCACTAGCACAATGTTTCTGCACTCTTTGTTAATCTAAGGAATCTAGACTGTCATGTCCTGAAGTCTACATAGAGAAAAGTGCTTTAAGTACAGTAACATTATAAAAGACTGGATTCCTCTTCTTAAGTTAATGAGTTAGCTCAAGCATGGGGCACAAATACTCTCTTGTGCAGACCTCTGGCTTCTGGTTTAGCTTCACTGTGATGCCTGCTCTCTTTGCGGCTCAGTAAGAACATGGGAAATTATTAGACCTGTTGTTGTTTGTATTGTTTGTAATTTGAATTTGAATCCATGACATCCTGTTCCACTCCTGGCACACTACAACAAAATGTACAACCTTGAAGTGAGTCTGATAGCAAGTCTGGTTGTACATGTGCAAGGCTAGCTTGTTCTGTGCCAAGTGCCTTCCCCCTGCCCCTCCCACTGCAATGTAAAGGCTAGGTAGGTGACGGGTGCATTCAGAGACTTTAGAGCCCCTTATTATACTCCAACATGTCAATTACTAACTGAATAGCTCAGTAATTTGGCTTGTTAAGGTCCAAAATTAATTCTGTCTCTTCTCCTCCCAGCTATTTTCTACTGCTTCTAGCAAAATCTGCTTTCTCTCTGATTCAGCAAATGGGTATGCAAAACACTGAATTAATTTTCTCTTTGGACAGTGACAAGACAAATACTGTAAACTGTGCATTGGCCATGACAAGTATGGGCTTGAGCCAGAGCTCACAAAAGTCAATGGAAAGAAGCTCATTGACTGGGCTGGATCTGAACTCAATCCTTTCCCTGGCAGAAAAGGGAATGAAATCAATGGGATAAGAAGTCATGTGTGTCCGATATTTCATGAAAAAATATTTGTGCCTAATATATTAGGCGATTTGTCAACTTGTGTTATCAGCAGTGTCAACACTACTTGTATGCATCATTCTTCTCAATGCATTGACATTATCGGGGTTAGATTTAGCCTTGTGCCTTATATTTATTTCTTTACATCCATCGCAGAAGTCTCTGATCCTTGTTTTATGCTCCTTTCTTGCTTTCTCCCCTTTTTAAGACTGTGTGGCATTGACAGATGTTACAGTAGGATCCCTATTTGCTACGGACCTATCTCTCCTGCAGCTGCTCTCACTTTCAATTTGATTTTTCAGCCACCCTGCTCTTTTACCCGGATCTGGTTTGTCTATTACACACCATAGTTCTATCAAAATCAGACAAACAAGCAAAAACCTCACCACCCCCCTCCAAAAAAAACCAGCACCACCCCACCCTCCTACCCCCCCCCCAAAAACCCACAACAAAACAACCCACAAAACACCATACACGAACACACCCCACAACACAACCACAGGATCAAAACCAAACAAACCAAATCCTGTGAATCCTGTTTGGTTTTGTTTGTTTAGGAGTTGTGGTGTTTTTGCTGTTGTTTTTTTGTTTCGTTTTTTACAATGTGGGAATCGACCAGGCTGGTGATGATTTGGAGAAAAAAGCTCTTTTGATTCTTAATAGCAGAGACCACACATGAGCATGGTGACATCAATTGTGTGAAAGCCATTGTTGTTGCCTGTCTGGTTTCTACTATCACGACAGCTTTACTTGTGCTATGGAATGGTCCAGAAGGTAGCTGGCAACGGTGTCAGTCTCTGAGTTATGTAGGACATATCTCATAGTAATTGCAGTCTCTGGCACTTTTTGTTTGTTTGTTTTGGGGTTTTTGTTTTTCTCCAGTAATCTGCCAGACATTTTTGCCAGAGTGTCTTGATACCAAGATAACAGAAGGAAGGAGTTTTAGGGAGAGCAGGGTGAACTGGTTTGTTTTTTTCCTTCTTTGCAAACCTGCTTCTGCCAGTCAGACATCTGTTGCTGTCAGAAGAACCAGAATCCAGACCCTGAATCTTACAAATGAAGACTTTTGACCAAAAGGACTAATCTGTTTTGGAGACTGCTCTCTGGACATGGTTTTTGTTGTTTGCCGCTGTCCTCCCGGGAGCCTGGTCAGAGGCACAAGGAGGTATCTGAGATAGTGGCTGTCCAAGCTCAGCGTGTGCTGTTAATCAGGCAGCTGAAGAGGAGCCACATCCAGATTGCTGCCAGATGTTTGTCTCTGCACAGATTTTCAAGATGTGAGGCCGGGTCCCTGCCAGGACTGATAAGGCTCAGCATAAAATATCGGAGCTGGCATCATGTTGGCCCAAAGGGTAACATTTCAAAAGCTTGCCATGCTTGGGATTTAAAATTCTTTTGCAGAATTGCTGAGACTCAGTCTCGGTTTCAAAAAGCAGTTTAAACATTTGGGCACACAATAAGCAATATACTTGATGCCTGATTTCTGTTTCTTTGATATCAGCAAGAATTTAGGTCATAGGAGTCTGTGTGTTATTTTATAAGGATCCCAAGGCCTCTGAGTTGCTTTTCAAGTATCTTACCTGAAGTGGTGTTTATTTTCAAGGCGAGAGTTAAACGGGTACTTGTCAATACGATGAATCATTTTATAGCTTCTGTATGGGGTGCTCTGAGCAGTGAGATGTGGAGACCTGAGCCCTCCCATCCCCAGTTCTGTACAGGTGTTTTAGGGCTACCAGCAAGGTACTGATCCCTCTCGTGTTGTAATCAGTTCTAGTCCTGTGCTCATCCAGTATGATGCTTCAGTCCTCATGAGGACTTCTGAATATAATTTTAGTAATAAGGATGTAAATTATACTAAGGCTGGCTGTGAAAGGGGAGACCAAAGGCATCCTTGGCAGAAGTAAAAGACCAAAGCAAGTTTCCCCGGTGCTGTCCCAGCTCCCAGCAATCTGGGAGGGAAGGTCTTCTGAGTCAGCAGTAGTTTCTCTTTGCTCCATAAACCTTAATGAACTTCCTTCATGAACTTGTGTGATCTTCTCCTGAACCCATGTAGTTTTGTCGTGTACTATGGCAAGGAGTGCCACAGGTTAAATAAGCCACATGCACAGAAAACACCTCCAATTTCACCTGATACCCCCTGTTTCTTCTCTTGAAAGGGACAATGAGAAGTTATCCTTCCTTAGTCTCTCCATACCACTATTTCCCCATCTACCTGGGGACGGAAGATATTCATCGTAGCCCGAGAAGCCTGTGCCATTACATGAAGGGAAGCTCCTCTTCTGGGAAGACACACAGTAGTCTGGAAACTCCGAGTGTGGAAAACAGCACCATAGTTACGTATGATTAAATACTGACTCATCTGGGTAACTTCTCTAGATGTTATATAAATCTGGTGTGTTTAAAGAGACTGATGTTCTTTAAAGCCACAGATGTGACTGTTAGAGATGCGAAGTTTATTGCCATCTAGTAACCCATATTCTTATTACCTGAGCGTTATGCTGGGAGATAGGAATTCCTGCTTTTTAATCCTTATTCAGATGATTTTCCTAAATGTCAGCAAATACATTTTATAGTCACTTCTCTCGCTTTTAAAATAGTTTAAAGACTAATATTGTCTTTTACCACAACAGTCAACCAGACAGCATTTTGTAAACATGTAAAAGCATTCCTCAAGTAATTTGACTATTGCTATTTCAAAAATATTAGTATTTTTATAACACTGACATTAAACTAGTTCCAGGCATGCCTACATTACAAACACCTTGTACTATTTACCTTGTAGTAAATAGTAGAACACTGCAAAGGCAGTATATTGCATTGAAATATTAGTGAATATTTTAAAAGGTATTATTCCTTTTAACACCTTTTCAAGCAGTGTCTGCAACCTTCAAGCTGTCTCTCCAAGTCCTGTTTTGGTTAGAGAGGTGAAATTGTAGCATCTAATGGTTTAGATGCTTCACTACTGTACAGTCAAGAAACAGATAAACATTAAGATCTTGTGAGCAGTGGTTCATAGCCTCCCGCTGTCTAGAAAATATTTTTATATTTTATTACTCCTTGAAGTCTGACTTTATGATCTTTTTCTAAGCATTCCAAAACCTTAAGCTTTCCATATAGCATATAGACATTATTGGGCATATAAGGAAAACTAAACTCTGCTTTGAAATCGGTCTTTGGTACTATACCCACTAGTATCAGGTCATGTCCCTGGCAGAAGACTTTTCTTGATGAAAAATACAGTCTAGAAACAAGGATGATCCAAGTGTCTTTGAAGTAATGCAGAAGGACTGTAGTTAACTGAACTACATCTATATGCTTTTTGAAACTCCCTTGTCCACTTAAATATTCTCCGTTCCAGTTTGACACCACATAGCTGTGCATTTATTTTAATGACATGGCAAGTTTAGATTTATTAAAATACATCTGCCCAAGGAGAGGCATGTGCCATTCCCATCTCTCTGGATGGGGTCAAGTGACTTGACCTTTCCTGGTCTCATAATTATCTTCTGCCCTTACCAGAGGGCACTGCTGAGCTGAAAAAAAACCCCAGAACCCACATACAAAAAAACCCAACGTAAAAACCTCCAAACCCCAAAATCAAATCCCAACTAAATGCCCAAGAAGTTTTGAAGGAATAATGCAGGATCAGTGCAAAGTATCTTCATTCCATCTTGCTTGTGAGCAGGCTGAAGATGTTTTTCATAGAAGTCCATACAGAATGGCATGCTTTAAAATAAAAAAGAACACATTAAAGTCTTTCTATGACTTAAATGTCTAAACTTTTCATTGCGAGTTTTGACCTGGATTTCTCACTTTTTGCCTACTCCAAAGCTCTTTGCTGTGCCACATAAAGTGAGGGCTCAAGAAAAGCTTCCCTTCAACCTGCACTTGCAATGCAGATCCCTTTTGGAGGAGTTCTGGAGGTGTCACAGATCTTCTGATGAGGAGTGGTCAGCAGGATTCTGTTGTGTACTGTACAGAAACACAGGTGGCACAACAGGCTTCACTGCTTTGTCTTTCTGTGGTAAGCACAACAAACTCCACTTCCATGCTGACAATCAAGGAGCATTTGTGTATATTGTGCATGGAGTTCAGAGCTTTTCCTTGTTCCTGTTGCAGGGAGTGGTTTTTCAGATATAATTTTTCTACCAGAAGTATTTAAAGATAGCTGTAGGTGGGTGTCTCCATCCAAAAGCAACACACATGAGTAATTAACTATAACTTGTAGGTTTAACTGGAGAGCAAGGAAGTGGTGGGTGGGCGGGCGTGACAGTTTCCATAACGTGCTTGGGAACTGTTAAAGGGCTATATATAGGGTTCAGTTAGGACACTTCTAAATAATTAAGATTTTCAATTACCTTTTTCAGTTCACCTTCCAGTACAGGGAATCCTTGAAGGTACTTACAGCACTAACAAAATTTTCATGGCTGATGTTCTGTCAGCAGCTCTGGTTTCTGAAGGTGCTGTTAATGTGAGATGTGCACATAGATTTTTGGGTCAGCTGGAACTCTGAATTCAGAGAAGTTGAGCAGAGACTGTCTACGCAGTTGCACAGAGCAGTCTGTAATCCTTTATGTGAAACAGAATTGGAAGCTTTTGCATTCCTGCTGCATCAGGAAGGAAAATGAAGTAATACATATTACTTTCATTTACTGTAATGTATCTCAACTTGTCTTGCATTGCTTCTAGCCATTTGTAATGCCGGGGGAGACCCGTCTGTAACAGCAGCTATTTTCTGTCCTACTAAAAATTTCCTAACTGTAAAATCCTGGATCCAATTCTTTTAATCTTTAGAAGGTCTTGGTGAAGTGTGTGATCACTGCAATAAATATTTATTTATGGCTCAAAGATGGCTGCATTTATTTCATTGTATTCCCACCCCTCCCCCCCCCCACCCCCCCACCCCCTTTTCTTTCTCTTGATACAAACAACTACAGATTTGTTTTTTTTTGGTGTTTGTGTGTTGTGT
>WUAM01000359.1:13326067-13350036 GCA_024336885.1 Actenoides hombroni | reverse complement strand
TATTCCTCAAGTTAATATAAAAATGATTATACTTATTCTACAGTTTGCAAAAGCAACATTTCTCAGCATTTTCTACAACACCCTCTGGAAATGTTGGATGTGATGTGTCTCACTTTTATCCCACCCTGTTGTTGCAACTCTAATCCTGAACTTGGATTTCCAACAAAATTATAGCTTTTTAAATGTTTGCCATGGTGTTGTGAAGCTTACCATGTATTCCAAATGATTTAAGATCCTTAAATGATATTGGAACAAATTACTGCCTTCATTATGACAGACAACAGATGAGTGCATTATACTACTTAGTCTCAACTTCTTTAACTAAAATACTGTGATGTTTTCCATCCAGTAGTTCTGTAATTTGTCTTTATGTTCACTGTAAGAATTATGATGGCTTTTTTTTTATTTTAAATAGTACATTCAGTATAATTCTTGGGCATTGCTAGGAAGATGACAATTTATTTATTTAATATATCAATGTGAATAGAATGGTGGTTTAAGCTGGGTAAAATTTGGCAAACATACTTTGCTAACTTCTATAACTACCTCCTTGGTGCCCTTCCCTTTTTTTAACACATTTTTGTTTTAATTTTATTGAAATATTTTTGTAGTAAATTTCAAAAAGCTTACTGGATGGCTGATAAGATGTAAGCTTGTAATTCTGAGAACTACCAAATACCTAACGCTTCCACGGCTAGATGCCCACTTTGGCTTACCAGTTAAGAAAATACAAATTGGATGCCTCTATTAAAGAAAGGAGCAACTAGAGTTTTAGTATGTGTTGGTACAGGATTCTCCCTCCAGAGTTTTCCAAGATCAGAAACAATGTGTCTGCAGTTTCATGCCACCCACAAGGGTGTTTGCAAGAATCCATTGTACACGTGTTCAACTTGCTTCCTGGCTCCAGTCTTTCCCACCGTGTTATTTTGCTGCATGTGCAGGATGGATGTTCCAGTGATTAGATTTGGAGTGTGGAAGGTGGTCTGCTCCAAGCAGCTCTGATTTCATTGGTATGCTGACCAAATTCATATTAATTTCAGATCAACTGCAAATAAACCAGAAAACGTTGTCTACTGTAGCATCTTCTGTGAAAGGCTGTGAAGACACGGTTTCTAGAGGGCCTACATATTTTATTGGTTAAAAAAAGGCATAAAGTTAGTGCACTGATAAAAGATGATGCTTAGGAGAACTGTTATCTGAATTGGCCACTATGCAAGAAAGGATTTGTAAATTATTTGTAAATGAATATTTTTCAAATACCTTCATATTTTTAATGAAGTGTTTGGAGTAAATAGTACATGCTGGGGCAAAATGGCACCCTTTTTATGTACATAGGATTAGATACCTTTGTGAAGACAGGTGTTTAATGACATACTGCTGCTATTTTGTCAGTGCTTTTCTTTTGAAGGAGCTCTCAGTGAGGTAATGTGTCCATGGGCTGCACAGGTGCTGTGTTTCTGCTTGCAGCCAGATTCTGAGGGTGTAAGCAGGGGTGAGGGTGTGGGGTGAAGGGGGTTACTGTTCCTCTGGGATGCTGAAATGATCCCATGTCATCAAAAGAAAAGAGTCTTCATAGAAAAATTACTGAGAAAAGAAACTGATACCTAATGTAAGCATGTGCTGTAGAGACTGCGGAGTATGCTGATAAATACCAGACCTTAGCTCACAGAAGTCTCCAGAAGTCTGATATAAACACCCTTTTCCAAGGACTCTTTGCCATTGCCTTGAATTACTTCTAAGGAAATTACTTAGAGGGCTTGGAGGACTGAGATGGGAAAGAATGTAGTGTGGAAATAATTGATCCTTCTGGTTTATTAGGTTGTGTCCCTGTTGTGGAAGTTTTGTCAATAACAATAACACTGTGGAGATGTCTGTCTGCAGTTAGTCTGTAGCTAGATCAAACATTTCATGGAGTTCTAGCTACATGATTTCTCCTTGAAGAAGGTGATGTATTATTTAATTTGTAACTAAGTCCTGGGACATTTTAAAGCCCAGCATTGTTATTTATCTTAGCTATTCCTGGCAAAAGTCCACTGGTTATGTACAGCACTAGCCTGAGTTTGTGAAAACCTGGCTTGCATATGATTAATAATAATGAGTTTGGAATATTTTCAAAGCAGAATTGAGCATGTAACTTTTTTATTTGATTTGAAAGTGTATGGTGTTTGAAGGAAACCTTTCGATATAGTGTTTACTGAGATCATGCTTGTAGTTCTTATGCAGTCATTTAATTCATATTGTATAATTTTTTAAAATGTATCCACTTTTAAATACCAATTTAGCACAAGGAAAATAATTCCTCAGTGCATAGCAAAGTTACAGCACTCTCTCTTGTTTCTCCAGTGATAACAAGGGTCTGTTTACCTGGATCCAGTGCTGAGGTTCTCTGTTTGCTCTCAATTAGCAAGCAGACTTGCTCTAGGTTGCTCTTTACAATTGTTTGGATGCTGGACAGTTAAACTGATCCTGTGTTGACATTCTAAATGTTTCAACAACCCTATATAAAAGTCTGTTTCTGCAACTGGTGTTCTAGCCTTTCTGAATTAGTAACGTCATGCAAAACAGAGTGGTTTCCTTTACTAACCTTCATGTGGTGAATTAAACCTTGAGTTCCAAGTATCTGTGCTGACCTTCACTTCAGGCAGGCTTTTCATTTAAGCTTTTAGCCTTCCATCATACAGAAACATTATCGTCGATAAAAATAAAATAAACACCTAGTCTTGCATTCTCTGATTACTTGAGCAGCAGCATTCATCAATGTATAGCTCTTAATTTGGCAAATACAGGCAGTGTGTTGACTACATTTACATTTAAAAATTTACTTGCAGTAAGGGTCATTCCAATTCAAAAGAAAGTATTTAGTAGATGAGTTGGCAATCGGAAAGACTTAATAGTGTTTAAAGGAGCTCTGCCAAGAACTGTCTGGGAAGTGCTTGTTGTCCATTTGTACCTTTTGAAATGAGAAGGCAGTATTTGACTTCAGTAGAATGAAATATATGAGACTGTCTTAGTCAATGAAGGAACTGCCATAATCTGGCATGTAATTCCTTGTGACCTCTACCTCAAAAATGCAAATGAAGAGGGAAGAATTTGATGGCCAATGGCAATAGGTGCTAAATTGTCTAGTACGGGGTGCAGCTGTAAAATAAATTTACTTTTATGAGTTACTTTATGGAATTTTCAAAACCCTCATCCAGAAATGCCAGTATAGTACAGGCCATAGAGCATGCTCAACATATGCTATGAATAGTCTAGGGCAGTACTAAGAAAAGTCATCCTGGAAATTAAGAGCAAAGCAAAGCACCTTTTTGTACTGGATGCAATTTAGATCTTGTAGGGACTGTAGACTGGAGGTAATTATTTACATTTGTTTCAGATTAACTGTTTCCTGTCCTTCCTAAAGGGAATAATCTTTCCCTGCTTTATCCTTTGTACAGCCATTTATGTTACTTTTCCACTTTCTAAAAGGAAAAGAACAGTAGGAAGGAAAGAGAAACCTTTGTTTTGCGACTGCTTGGGGTGAATGTACACCTGCATGATGTAGCTAAGGAGCACACTCTCTTGTGATAACTCATGATCTACATCCAGAGCAATCAAAGGAATGCAGCAGTAAAAATTCAAGACTATTCTGACCTAGAGAAGATGGTGTGGTCCAGAGGTGAAAAACCTTTCCAGAAATTTCCCTGCCAAAGTCCTCTGCCACTTTCAGTGAAGGAGATTTGGTTCTAATCTGCTACTGTGAGGTTTATTTTGATTTTGTTCTTAATGACAGTTTAGCTTGTTTCCGGTTCAGAGATATTTCTGTGGTCACACTGGCAAAATAATTAGGGTAAGGTTAAATTTGTAGTCAACAGGATTGTTTTTTTATTAATTGAAACAAGGTAGGACATCTCTGTGAAAAGAGTTGATAAAAAGCCTGTTGTCTTAGCTATGTTGTCCAATGCTGATGATTTTTATGCTTGAAACAGTTGAGAATTAATACCTGTCAGTAAATACTAAATATGTGTGTGGTGACTGACAGATTAAGCACTATGGATTCCAATGGAGATTAGACCACACATTCTGAAAGTGCAGATGTCAGTACTATTTTACATCACAGTGCTGAGTTTAGTTGCCTTATGTTTCACATAAAAACAGAGGCTGTTATATAATACTTTTTTTTTTTTTTTAGTTGCATCACACTGGTGCACTGTTTTGGCACTGTGCATTCTTGCTGAAATCGAGTGATAACTGATGTGCAATAGCAATGTGCAAGGCAATATAAGTCTGTGAGCCCACTACATGAGTTAAGTAGGTGGCCTCTTGGTTGAGTCTGAGGGAAGAGGGGGAAGAGCTGGTGGATTTGAGAGTGGGAGCTGGCAGAATAAAAGTAGGAAAGCAGAAATGGAAAACTGAAGGAGACATGACTTGGGGAACATTGTCATATGTATCTGATGCATGTCAGTGCTGCCGCCTTTCCGTTGGGTTCTCATAGTTTGATAGCACTCACATAGTTTACTAGATAATGTGTTTATATATTCATCTGAGATGCACTTTACAAGTATGCATATGAATTCATGTAGAACAAGTAAACGTCATAAAAGAAATATGTCCTGCCCCGAGGCCTTAAAATCAACACAGGGAGAAGTGAGCTATGTGCATAAACCCAGCAACGTGAGAGAAGGGATTCACTTCCACCCACGGAAAGCAAAGACTGCAGCCAATTTTGAGCACAACTCTATGTAACTGATCACCACTGCTCAGCAGTGCAGCAGCATCTACTGAACAGTAACAAATGCTGCTAATAAGTTGAGTAATATTATCAAGAACAGACCTTCTTTTTGTAGCAAACATGTCATTAGTGACTCTTGTTAGTTTTCACTGCACTCAAGGGATGCAGCATTGGAACAGTGCCCTGGAGAGGCAGTGGACTTGCATCACTGTGAGCATTTAAGGAGAAATTGTCTGCTCCTCTTGAAATACTTACTTTGCTCCAGTTTGGGGAGATGCTTTTTAATCTATATGTACTGGAGGTGTGGAATTAAAGGCTCGTTGGCCTGTTTCTTTCCTTCAGTGAACCTTGAAAGAAATTAGGGGTAGATTTTTTCCATAGAACTCTGCATTAATAAGATGATTATATTATATTTCATGCATCAGGGTTTCTGTTAATTGCCTGCCAGGAATTAATTCCTCTTTTCCACTCTGCATGTTCCCCTTACATATTTTGACTTTGTTGAAAGCAGGGTTCCTTGTGAGCATCAAAACCTGGTCATAGCTGGCATCTGGATAATAAGTAGGTCAGCTCAGTGTCATTTCCAGGAAGCTGGTGCAGAGAATTCCCTTGTGTGGTTCAGCAGTGATTTGCTTGCAGGTCCCTGATCACTCGGGTTTTCCCTCTGGCTTAGCCTGGCAGGATCTCTGGGAGTGTTTCAACATTGTGCTGCAGAGGTGTGGTTTGGCTTTTGGAACTGTCTGGACTTCCTTCTGCTCATTAGCTCCTGAGCATTGCAAAAGCTTTGTCTAACATTGGTGGTGTGGCTTGTTCCCTTCTGTAGTTACAATAGGTTAAGTATTTCACTCCAAAACTAAAATGAGTAACTCACGTCTATTATCTTGATATAGGTTATTTGGGTGAAACATGATATAGAGGTCAGAACTGAATCTGCTTTGCCTTGGCCAACTAAGATACATGTGCCTTGCTATGCAAAAAAATTTAATGTTTGACAAGTCTGACACTCAGCATTCAGGTAGCTAAAATTAGAATTAGCTTTTCTCAAGTAGCCCCCGATGTCCATCCAGTCCTTAGCAGGATTCCAAGGACAAAGTTAATGTTTTGCTTGTGTTTTCTCCTGACTGAAATGTCTTCAAAGATTTTTTTTTTTTCCACCTGATTATAAAGCAGACCAATTCTTCCAGAAATTTAACCAAAAATATCTGCCAACAGAAGAAATAAATTAGCACCTAAAGAGGCTGAGAAAGCTATTTAACCATTTCAAATAGAAAACCATGTCTTGCCCATTCCATATTGCTTCTGAAGTTGGACTTTCCTTTCTTCTACCAGTGCAAAAGCAATTTTGGATGAGAACCAAATTCCTTTAAAAGGGTGAGGATTCTTTAGCACTGTAATAATATTAAAGGGATAGGAAACATGATAGTTGTAGCGTCTGCTATGTTAAAACTCTCGAAGCTAGTCTTCTCCTGCAGTTTTGCTTCATGCAGAAGGTGGAGGACTTATTGCAGGGTATTTCTGCTTGCACTCATGCTGCTGACTAAACTGTTTTATTTGGGTATGTTTGGTAAGTATGGCAAGGTGATTTCCTTTATTATTTTATTTTTTTAGTTTTATTTTTTTCCTCTACTTGGCCCTCCTAAGACTCAAAGTTTGCGTAACAAAAATATT
Organism: Actenoides hombroni; assembly: GCA_024336885.1. Classification (NCBI taxonomy): domain Eukaryota; kingdom Metazoa; phylum Chordata; class Aves; order Coraciiformes; family Alcedinidae; genus Actenoides; species Actenoides hombroni. The sequence continues at coordinate 13,343,657 of WUAM01000359.1, read as the reverse complement.
TTAATATTATAAAAGAGCTTTAGAAAAGAATTTGCATTTCTCCACTTGTGGGCTGCAGTATTTATTTAATCTATTACATGGAAAATGAGATTTTAAACTAGATAGCTCTAGTGCTATAAGCACATTCTTGGGTCATAGCCAGACTTCTTGGTTTCCCCGTAACATTTACAAATGCAGAGCAGATCTATGATTAATAGATCTGCATGATTAATACTGTTTTTATCCAAGGCAGGGAAGTCCATTTTCTTGTAAATCTTCCATATTAGTGTGCTTTAAGAGTTAGAGATGTGAGCAGAAGAACCCTGCAGGCAGATGAGTAATGAACCATAGCTGCTTAAAGAAAAGGCACGATGTGGGTCAGCAGTGACTGAAGTGGGACCTCTGGCACCCAAAGCACCATTTACATCATTTGGGCAACGGAGGAGTTCCTCTAGCACTGGTGAGCTGTTATCACTAACTCCTGCCGACAGCAGAGGATGGAACTGCACTTGTGAGATCTGTGTTGCGAAGAGAGGTGTGGTCACACCTGTGGTCCACAAGCTGCAGTGGTGATACACCACCTGGCAAGACCACGCACTAGTCAGCTTTTCTGCTTTCCCACCATTGAGCCCCATCTGGAGATGGATCCTTGTACCATTAATGCATCTGTAGTATCCTACCACAGCACCCTCTCTTGGGAACATGTCCTACCCTTCTGTCTCCTCTAAAATGGCAGTGCTGAAAAAATACATCATTCGTTTTGTCTTGATTACACTTCTAAAATTTATCTGTACATTTATATAAAAAATGCAACTCAAGGAAAGGCAAAATAAATTGGTGCTTTCATGGCTGGAAACCTGTCTAATTTTGAATGTGTTAATCTTTCTCAGTTTAATTTGTGTTGGGAACTGCTAGTGACCCACATTTTTATTTTTATTTTTTACACTTTTTTTTTGAGCAAGTTTGAAACTTTCTTTTCTGGGAAGAAGAAATTCTTGATAGAATAGCATTTTAGAACTGTTTACCATTTTCTTCTGTGGTCTGCTGATCAAGTCTCAAGAGCGTATTTTGTCCTCTTCAGCATTCTCAGTTATGACTTGTTTTGTCATCAATAAATTTACTTGCTTTTTTGTGAACTATATCCCCGTGCTCTGAAATTTGTTCCTGAACAGGTTAGTGTCTGTTAAACAGATGTAGTTTTGCTGTGCAGTTTGCCTTGAATAACTGACTCTGTCTTCAGAGGAAGTTGAAGTCAGGTTTTCTTCAAGGGCTGACATTCAAAATAATGCCTTTAAAAAAAAGGAAAAAAAAAAAGTATATTGTTTTTCCAATTTTTGACTTCTGGTTTCGGCTTTGCTGCTTGCCCAGTAATTTCACAATGCCAAACCATTCAGCTAGCAATCTGTAGGGCTCTTCCTACATTGTGCTAATGTCTTCCCTACTGCTTAAGCTAGACACCTTATATGAGTTAGGGCTGTTCACTGGGCTCAGGTGGCTTTTGTCATGCTTGAGGTCTGTGCAGCATCCGTTGTATGTATGTGAACAAGATGTGTGAATTAATATTTAGAGAATTTTGTTCTTCATTATTTCTTTGATTTATCCTCGCATCTCCCTTGGTAGGGGCATAAAACTGTCCCAGCTGAGTGCGTCAAACTGAAGAGTTAATATCGCTGTTGAGCTGCTATATTTTGAGGCAGCAAGGTTGTACTGGATGGGAAGTCTTTTTATCTCGTCATGGCTTTTTTTCTGGGGTCTCTGTGATTGTGGGGTTTTGTGTTTGTTTCTGTTTTGGTTTTTTTTTTTAAATCGAACAGCTCTCTGGTGATTTATGATAACTTTCCACTAGAATGGTTTCCTGTCCTTGAACCAACTTTTCACATGCAAAGACTACTGCAAGACATTTCAGTCAGGTGTATATTTTTCCTCTGGTGACAGTGACCTTCACACCCAAGGTACTGACTCTCCATTTTATAGGAATGATCCTTCAAGCCCCATCTCACTGGCATCACACTGTGTGATTGTCTTTTCATTCACATAGTGCTTCAAGGTGGGATGATTGGTAATAAGCTTCATCTCCCTTTGATAGCTGTATCAAGTTGAAAAAGACATACTCGGGTTGCATCCTTATTTTTCATGTGCTGCATCTCTCATAGGAATACTTGGCTTGTTTTAGCATTGCTAGGAGCACCCATTCACTTGTTTTAACTGAAGGCAGCAATTCTGTTTTCTGTACTTTCTGAAACTTCAGTGTGTGTGTATTTGGTGTTTCTATATCTTATTATAACCCTTGTAATTCCTTTGGTTTTGTGATTAATTCTGTTTGATGGTAGCTTTGTGTTATTTTAATGCGTAATTCTGAGCAAATTTGCATGGTGTAGTACATGAATTACTGTTCATACTGTGTTTAATTGTTTGGGCCTGTGACCTGATTGAGGTGATCCTGCTCTGGCAGCATGGTTGGACTTGATCTTTCAAGGTCCCTTCCAACCCCTGACTTTCTATTATTCTGTGACTGTATATGTGTGTCTCTTTCACTGTACCTAGTGCTGTCTTTGCTTTGCAGACGGGCACTGCATTAATATTATTCATGCAGAATGTTATGTTCCAAGCCACTGATCCCTGTTGCTCCCTACTTCAACATGGGGCGTTATTTTCTTGTCTGAAAGCTGTGACATAATTATTTCCTTTACCACATTTAGTGCACATGACCCATTATACAAAACACTGCTTTACTACATTGGGTATTTCTCTTCCCAGTTCCCACACATCTTTGTATTAAGCTCATCTGTGTTTTGTATTTGTGCATTTGCGCATTTGCTTTTTGCTTGCTTTCTTACCTTCCTAGGTATCGGATGAATGGACTCTAAGCCTGTACCACACATCATCTTGCTCACTAGCTTTGCATGTATTTGTAGATCTCAACAAAGTTCCTGAGTACTCTTATTTACTTCCTATATTTTTATTTCCCCTTATTAATCTACTGCATATTAGTTCATCTTTTTAAGATTTCATAACAGTATGACTTGGCCATTTCATGCAGTTGGCAAACTACCAATCTGCTACTTTTCCAAATTCATTATTATGCTTTGTTGGTGTATGATGGACATTGTGGGTTGAAAATGCTTTTAAAATTTTAAATATATATTCTCCTAGTTTGTGCTGTTTGCAGCCTGTGGCAGCTGTCGCCCATTACAGATGATAATGTGGCTGTTCTTATTCTGGTTCTCTGTGTCTAGTTTCACTGCCATTTTTCAGTGTGATCAGAAGGATTTCCAATTTCTAACTAAATTCTTTTGATGTCTGTCTTCTCAGGGACAGGACTCTGGCACATTGCCGTGACCATTGTTTGCTCTGTATATGTGTGCAGGAGGGAGATTCAGAATTCTTAGCTTCTGGTATCAGGTATCTGAAGAAGCTAATTCCTTTCTGTCACTAAGTGCACTGCAGAAGAATACAAGGAGGTAGAACCAAGGAGCTACCCCTTGCACTGTTTTCCTTTCTGTTTGTGTATTATCCCTTCTCACCAAGCACTTTACAAATGCAGAGCTCTCTAGAAAGTTGCCTTCTATGAGAATATACTATAAAATCACCTATTGGGGTAGCAGTATAAGTTGAAAAGATATTGGTTACCTCATTAATGAACATTTGTATAATCCTTAGAGGCTTGAGAATACAAAACTTGAATGAACTGCAGAATTGGTGGTAGTGATGGCTGTCTTTGTTCACACAGCTATATTATTGCAGCTGCACACTAAGCTCTTTTCCCTCTTTGCTGTTACTTGAGCACTTTCTTCTTTGCACACAAAGCTCTCAACAGCTTGCATTTTTTTTAAAGAACACAAGTATGTTGCTTGGTTAGACCAATGGTCTGTGCAGCCTGTGGCTCTGTTCCAGTAGTAGCAGCACTCTCTTGTAGTCCCTGCCATCCCCCATCATTGGCTTAGGGGGTTAGAGGTGCTTTCCTGACCCTTTCCTTTACCATCCGCTTATGGACAGACTTTTGCAAGATTTTTTTCTTCTCCTTTTCTGTAAGATGTATTGGTTGAAGCTTATCACTACTAAACTGCTTTATTACCTCTTAGCCTGTGCACCTGCTCTTCAATAATCTGCCTTCTTTTGCATTTTATGCCATTTGTACTGCTCGCTTCTTATGACCGAGTGTTTAAAAAGTCAAATCTTGTTCTACTCCCACCTGTTATCTATCTAACACTGATATCTCACTTGACAGTATTGATCCGAATTCCACTGTCTGTGTGCATGTCACCTGCCTGAGCTCCAGGATCCCTAACATGGTCCTGCCCATAGACTGCCTCCTGTCATCGGTAGTTCCCAGGTTCGGTGCCTTCCCTGAGTTCCCACTAGAGCTCTCATGGGGCTCAGCCTCAGCTCCTGCTTGGATTGAAGGCTGAGGGGACCTTAGGGATTACAGAAGCTGTTCTCCAAGGGTCCTTGTTCCCTGCTGAATGAGGGCAAGACAACTTCCATAACAAGGGCAATATGCAGTTGGAAGATAGACAGCATTTGCTGGAGAATCTGGTCCAAAGCATGTGTTCCATGTGCAGAGGCCCCGATCATAGCGTGGCAGATGGGGAGAGGACGCTGTAGCTTTCCCTACCAAACCCTACTGGGCTGCCTGATGCCCTGTGTTTCCCATGGAGTAGGGCTTGAGTCTAGATAGGTCCTCTTCCACTTGTGCTCATGGGCAGAAATGGAAAAGGATGAGATGTTGGTTTTACTAAAAGTTTCCTTACTTTGTAACCTTTGGACATTCTTCAAATGTTAAAGCTAGTTATTCCTAAAGATAATTCCCTACTCTGATAATTATGGTCTCACCTTAGAGCTCCCTTCAGACATATGTTTCCTTTTTCTTTTCTTTTGTTAAAAAAAGAATAGGTTGAGTTACGATGTGATTTTCATCTTGGCATTATCCTCAAAGGGTCTCAATTGATCAGAAATGAAATTTTTTTAACACCCCCTCCTCCCTTCTGGAAATATATCAAATTTGTTTTAATCAAGCAAATTCAATTTCATTGTTCCTGGTTTTGATCTTAAGAGAGCACTTTCCATTAATTCAAGTTTGTCTAAACTCTGTGGTTCCCTAGGGTATAGATGTAAGCTTGTGTGATAGATTCACATTTGTCGCTAACTCCAGGAGTCTTCCTTGGCATAAGCCTTTTTATAAAAAGTCTTTCTAAAGTGTATGAGTGATCTGTGTATCAGGACTCAGTGCCCTTCTAGACAGGTATCCCCCAGATTTTAAAAAACATCTTCAAGTGTGCTAGAAACAAACTGAGATTGTCTTTCTCATTGAAGATATTTGCTTTAACCTTACCTTGTTAAGTACCTGTATTTGGAAATATGTCGTAGTTAAAAAGCCTAATTTCTTGTGACCAAAACTTGCATATAGCTGTAAGCATGTAAATGTCATTCATAATTTTCTGGATTTATCCCACTACATGTACTACGTGAAGTATTACATTGTAAAGATGTTATCTTGATACTCTGTATTGTAAGGTGAAGTTCCCTACTAATTTCATTATGCTAAGGCTTGATCCAACTAAACTGAAGTAGTGGTAAAAATTCTGTTTTACTTCTTAATAAGCTTAATTAGGGATGAGAACCTCTTGTTCAAGCTGGCCTTCAAATAAAGAGCAGGAATGTAGTGCTTGATCCAGGGAGCTTAACAGCAAACTGTATACACACAAGTCCATTAAAAAATGAATATAAACTGTAAAGTCACAACATGAATGTTTTAGCAAAGCTCTGTTCACACGTATACAAATGGTGGGCTTCAATAAAAAGTATTATTTGAAGAGGAAGAACTCTGTAATATATTTACTCTGTTTATTCCTTTTAGGTTTTGGGGATTTGTTTTGGTTCTTTTTTTTATTTGGTTTGTTTTTTTTTTCCCCTTGATAAAGTCAGTTCATGCCTGCTAAAGAATATTCCCTGGACTGAATCACTTAGTTCTGTGCTAGTACTTAATAATGAAGACATTATTTTCAGTTTTAATCTATCTCTTGCTTACACTGCCAGAAGAGTTAAATGCTGTCACTTTCATTTTCTGTCTCTATGGCAATTTGAGCATCCCAATGTATGTGTGCAGAGACAAACTTTGGTTTGTACAAATGCCATGGAAGGTACCCTTGAAAACTGCACGTTTGGGTTGGTTTTATCTGAATAAATATAATCTCCGAAATTCTGACAGAAAGCACGAAAGCAAAAGGAGGCCAAGTGTGGCCGAAATGATCTTATTACCAATTGAAAACTGCAAAGATCTGGTCCAATGTAGTTAAGTGCGAGGAGTTAAGAGAGTGGGTTTGTGGGGTTTTGTTGGTGGTATTTTTGTGGGGGTTTTTTTGTTTTTGTTATTTTGTCTGTTTTGGTTTGGTTTTGGTATTTGATCTCTGTGTAAAGGCAGAGCAAGGAATGGCAGATTGGGAGTTTTGGAAAGAGAAACTTCATTTCTATCAGACAACACTTTGTAGGTCTCAAAGCTGAGTGGAGTCCCGGAGAGAGTGAATTGATGGTCAGAAAACCTGGAAGTGGTAACATAGAGTCAGTTGCCCACAGGGCTCCTGAAAGAAGAGTTGGAGTGAACATTGTCAGGAGACTATGAAGTTGAATTCTGGAGTGTGTGACGATAGCCTCTTTTTTTTTTTTTTAATTTGGTTGGAAAAGGGGATCTGATGCAAAGCACTAAAAGCTCTGGGGAAACTAGAAGATAATTTGAAAATTAGGGTAGCAGGTTTTTGGGGGTATTTGAAATGGATAGATTTTTAGCAGCTGTGGGAAGGAAAAATCATCAAAACTGAAATACCAGGGGCACAAATGAGTTTGTAGTGATGTGCACACAACAGCAGAATGCGCTTTGAAAATGTTATATAGGAAGCATCTTTGAGATTCTGGAAAGATTTGTTGAGAGTGAAGAGTCAAAGATGAACCCCTGACTTTGGGCCCAAGTGTTACAACTGCAGTGATTATTTGCAGCAATATTCTGCAGTATTAACCCAGATCCACTGATTATTTCTCACACACGTACTGTGGATTCAGAGAGTAAGTTGAGCAAACCCTTGTTTTTCTTCTCAGCAGAAATGTCAGGGAATAAACATTGGCTGCCTTTAACAGAATTCCTGCTAGTGAAAATAAACAATAGTGTTTTAAAGGAAGTGAAAATCTCTGTAAACTAACTAAAAGGAAACTTACAACCCATGTTATTCTGGTTGTACATTTTATTGCCCTTCCATTTTCCTCCGCTAATATTCACATTGCAAAGAAAGAGCTTACATCAATTGGCTGATGGTATGTAACAGAGATATTCAGGGTATGGAAGTTAAAGTAATATAGAATTCATTTGTAGATCTTCATAATTATTACAAGCAATTTGTGTACAGTAAAGGTCGAAAACACCCTAGAAAATTATGCTTAATTTTTCTTTAAAGTTAAAAAGTATGTAGTGCTTTGTCATCAATATGCAGCAGGAGGGCAAATTATACTTATATTAAACTGTGCTTGCTATATAAATCACAAATCTTGTTTGCAAAGAATTAACATTAACATCTGGCAATTTAAACACTGCCTTTAGCTCTGAATAAGGATTGGCTGTAGACATTGTAATGGTGTTGAAGTAAGAATAGATCTCTTTCTAGAAAGAGCATTTCTGGTGGTAGAAAAATTAAGTTTTTATCTTTTCTGAAGTGGTACTTTCTTAGCCTTAGCTGTGAAATGGTAACATGCTATAGAAAAGACTGGTTATCTTTTCCTTCATCCATGGTCCTGATTCCAGATTGATTTTATATATATATTTTTATATATATATATTTTTTTTTTTTTTTAAATAATGGAAAGACTTAATTATATCACCAGAGGACATAGACACCTAGTTTTCTCACTTCTGTGGGCTGTGCAGGTATAGACACATGAAAACTTATTAGACACAGATTAACAATAAGGAAGTCAAGGAGAGAGGTTGGTTATTTTGGGGTCCTTGTCATTGCATTTTGGTTTTTTTTCTTTCTCTAGCATATCAAATATGTTTGGCATGTTTCTGAGAGAACAGACAAACTCTTACTCGCATGCTTCAAGACTTTACTCCAGCTGTCTAATGAAGTGGAGTGAGACATAGAAGGAAAATGCACCTTTCCCATTGGTTTGCCCTGTCACATTAATTCTCCCGTGGATCCCTTTACTATATTGACCGCCTCAAAAAGGGGCCTATGCAAACAGTAAAATGTGGTTTGCAATGTATGTTGGGTCTTGTTTTTTTTTTTTTCGGTAGGAGAGTAGTGTTATGCATGTCATTAAAGCAAATTAAAGGCAGTCCCCTTATACTGAACACACACCCCTCCTGTGTTCCCTTTGTGGATACACGGTCAATCCTTTTCTTGCTGACTTTGTGCCTGTCCTTTTTTTCTCCTCACAACACATTGGAAATGCTACATGAAAACAACTTACTCTTAAAAAATGGTTTATTTTAGGGTGAATCTCCTCATGTTGTGTCCTCTCTTATCCTTGTATTTACCCAATTCAGTTAATGATTTTATATATGGTGAGGTCTTCAAAAGCAGTTTAAGACTCCTCCCTTGCTGCTGCTGGTAGCTTTGGTCTGAAAGAAATAAGTTATGCAAGTATTTTGTTGCTCTTTTGTAATAATGCTGCTAATTACTACTTAAAGACTCTTCCTAATTTGTTGCAGTTAGGCTTGATCAAAGACTGATATAAACAGACATTATGGCTGGACACTTGTGTTTATTTAAACTCTTACAGCTTAGAGAACTCAATTAGAAGAGAAGAACACATAATGATTGTGTGCAATGCGAAAGAATAAAACAAATAATTTCCACAACCTCTTTAATTTTTTAGAACTTTCCATTTGGTTAATAGATGTGTTGTTCTGTGGTTCTTTCAGCTATTTCAAATTCTGTTTATACATTTTTAATGTTTCTGTAAGCCACTACGTGTAGGCATTAGACACAAAATTCAAATTTGTGTTCTTCATGTTTTAAAGGAAGAACCCATATTTGTCATGTCTGTCTTTTGTTGTTTTTGCTTTGCCTGTTTGTTTTGTCACTTGGAAGGTGTTTAATGCAGCCTTCGTAGGGACGAGAAGTAGCTGTGGAGAAAGATTAACCTTACAGTGACTTGGACCTGTTTTCATTGTCAGCAGTAAAGAGGTCCATAACACAGACTCTTCCTCCTGGCATTTTTGGGGTTTAGTTTGAGACAATGAAGGGGGGGAATAAAAATAATAAAAAAAAAATCTCTCCACTAGTGTCTACATCTCAGGCAGCCATCATGTATTGTACTGGACACACGGTATTCCAGAGCAGAAACGATATTCTGAGTAGATCCCATGAGGAAAAAATTAGATATTTAAAACACTTTATGTTGTGCGTTGCATTTTCATGTCAACGTGGCTGTGATGTATGAAGTCAGCTTTTTGGTATGATCTTGTTGGATGCAATAGAGCTCTCCTGAGGCTGCATACCAGAAAGAACTGGTAGTGTTGGAAAAGACACTAGTTCTTAAACTGCTGAAGTGAATTTTGAACACTAAATTAGTTTGGAACAAGACCAGCCTAAGTGAACTTTGACATACTTGGTAAAATTGTTTAGAATCTGTTTTCACTTGTGGAAGATTTATTTAAACTTACCCTTTTTCTATACTGAGTGTCCCAGACAGGGCTGGCTCTTACCTTGGACTTAGTGGGGTGTCTTATGCCCACCAAAACTTTATGGAAGTGGCGAAAATACTTCCTGGGTATTCTGCATCAGCAGAAGGTGTCATGGTGGCATAGTGGAGTGAAAATTAATGAGAACAGTCTCATAGCATCAAATAAATTCCATGTAGCAACTTGTTTTGATATTTTAAGTTCCTACTGGAGATCTCTGATGCCTTTGTGCTCTTTCTGCCTGTCCTGCAGTGGGATTTTTATGTTTTGTCCCGAGTCTCCCTGGACTGGCATGCAGCATCTTGGCCTGAGCAACAAGAGGTCGTGTGTAGGAGAAACTTGCAGTGTCTTCTGCAAAATAATATATTTGGTTTGTTTTGCTTTGTAGCATATACATTTTCTGACCTGTGCTATACCTGTTTCATATGAATTTGTTCTTTTTAACATCTATAGTATCACACACACATGCATGTCTGCTACAAAATGTGAGATCCCCACCAACGAAGAATTTTACAGGCACCACCGATCCTAGAACAAGTTGAATTGTGATTACCACATTGCTTAATAGTAAACACTTTGGATCAAAAATACAAAGTTGTCTAACTTAGATATAACTGGGACTGTGATATTAATTTGATATCCTTCTAAAATATTGTTAGTCTTACCTTCCTGCTCTGTGCCTCATCTTCTGTTGTCTTTTGTTTTCAGTTGGTGAACAAGACCTAAAACTAAACATAGGATATAATTCTGCAGACCTTCCTCAGGGGTTTCTGCCAAGGGCTTGCCCCGGGCCTGTGGTATCACCAGTCTAACACACAGTCCCTCGTGTGTGTGATTGTGTGTGTTGGTGAACAAGCATGGCTGGATGGGGCCTCTGCTTCTTCCACTGCTGTCAGGCCCTTTTCAACCACACCGCTCTCTCAAGTGGTCAGATCATACTGTTTTTCTTTGGTAAGTTTCCTACCTTGCAGCATGTGCCTGTTACTGGAACACTTAATGATGCAGAACCTGGTTGATGAGCCCTCACTAGAGCCATATTCTTGTGATGTAGTTGATGGAGGTGGATTTCTTTATTGGTTTTTAACTTCATCTGTCAACTCATCATACAAGTACTCTGGGGTATGTCCTTTTTCTCCTTTCCTCTGTCCCCTTCTTTCTTTTCCACTTTCCTTTCCTCTTTTCCCCTTTCCGTCTTTTTTTTGTTTGTTTGTTTGCTTGTTTTCTTTTCAGAGACACAAAAGCCTTGAACAAATACTCCTGTGTGTGGTGCTTTGAATTTTTTCATTTGTGTTTTGGAGGTTTTTTGGTGGGTTTGTTTTTGTTTGTTTTTGTGGGTTTTTTTTATTTATTTTATTATTGGTTTGTTTAATCTAGTCAAACTAGCTAAAGGGGAAGATGAATTGGAGATGGCTGAACAAGTTGAATAAAGTGATTTGGGAGCAGCTAGAAAACACAAAGTGTGTGACTACCTTCTTTGTGGATTGTCTGTTCTCCCATGATATGCGTGTACATGTTTCTTTGCATATACAATTCCTCTTGAACTACTTTATAGCTAAATTTATTGACAGTATTAACCATGGGAATACGTTGACATCATAGATCATCAACATTATGACACTTGCTTATGATCCCATGTTAAGAAACTGAGGCAGAGAAGTTTAAGTGATACAGAAGAGGCATTGGCAGTTTCTGGTTACTGGTCTGCAGCTTAGGCTCATTGTCCCTTCTGAAAGACTCCTGGGTGGAAGTCACCCAGTGATCTTTTGTTTTAAAAAATCCATGTTTAGTTCTAGTGAAGGTTAATAAAGCCTTTTTTTTATTTGCTGAATTTAAAAAAAAAAAAAAAGCAAGCATAACAGATGACTTTATTGGTGTACATATATTATAGCTGCTTTGACGTTTATGTTTTCCATGCTGATAGATGAATGATTTCTCTAGAAGTAAATCAATTGCACCAAAACTAGTAGAACAAAGCAGCAGGGTCTCCCTAGTCTAAGAGAATGGAGGTTTTGAAATATTTTGAAATATGATGTAACACATTTCTCTTCTAGAAGAATTTGCTAGAGTTTTTTGGTCCTAAAACATACACAACAAATTGCAGCTTGATGCTTAGTTTAAACATACATTCACATTCCAAGGAGCTGTTTAGCTTACTTCTGAACAGGAGATTAAGAAACATCCCAAATTCTTTCTAGACATTTAGTGTTTCTTTCTATTCTAATTCACCCAGCTTTCTTCTGCCCAACTCTGAATACTGTCATCCAGACTTCAACTTTCAGTCAAACTATTGTCACTTGTTGCAGTGTTTTCCTGCCAGCAGAAAGCAATCATTTGTTATTCTTACCAAAGTTGTTTTCTTAAGTAATACCTATTTTAAAATATTTCCTTGCAATCACTTGCTTCTAAAACACAAAGGCAAATCAGGTGTGGAAGGAGTGTGCTAAGCATCATAAAGATTTCTGATAAAGTAATTCAGTGATTAATTTCATCATTGGGAGTCAGGAGAAAACATTATCGTGTATTATGACAGAGTCATAGGAAAGGCACTTAAAGAAATTTTGAAAAATCTATACCAGCACTTCTGATGAAAAATTTTGCTTTCACACCACAATTTGAATAGTAAAACATTTACTTGGTTTCACTGGCCCCCTGTGGATTCCCAAATGATTATTCTATCTTCCCTAACTGAGAAACAACATGAAATACTGTTATTATAACCATCTACTGTTACAGAATAGCAGTAACTAATATGTAAACCCAAGTGTACAGTGAATTTATAGGATACACTACTCTCAAACCTGTAAGCTTGATATGGTCTTTGGGGAATTTGTCCTTTAAGATAACAGTGGAATTAAAATGTGTACAAAAGTACCTAGAGCTCTGAGGTTCCACTTCCTCTGTCCTGAGTCAGGTGCTAAATTTGGAAGAGGTCTCAACAGACTGATACAGGATTTCCTGCTTTGGGAAGGTGTGTATTGAACAGTGGGATTCAGTTGCTTCAACATTGGTGTCTAATGTCAGTTCACATGTTCTGGGACTACAGAAGTGTGTGTACTCAACTGGTAGGTATGATGCAGCCTTCCTGGAAAACTGGAGACCAAGGCTTGTAAAATGGTGGTAGGTACACGTGTTTAGGTATCTGATGTTCAGCTAATTAGTCTAGATTGTTTGTCAGAACAAAAATCATAGACTCTTAATGGGAAACAGCTGACAGAAAAATCAAAGCTAAGTTTGCTTTGGTACAGTGTCCAGCATATAGAGTTGTACCAACAGGCAACGCTGAGCTGAGAAGATGAAAAAGAGAGTTTGATTTCTTCTGTGGAGGGGGGAAGAAAAGAGTTCTCATCAAAGGCAGGCCCTTAATTATTTTCAAAGAAGGCATTTTCTTCTTAGAAGCAGTCTTTTATTCACCCTTCCTTAAGGTCTTCACTTCTGAAACATAGCTATGGGAAGGAAACTGCTGTCCCCATGGAAATCAATAGGGGTTATCCTGCTGATATCAAGGAAGGAAGCTTTGATCACTATATATAAGCTACCTATCTAGAATTAAGAAGTCTATCCCTTGCTCTAACATGTGTGCCTTCATGATGTATTTATGTTGCATCTGTTCCCATAAAACTGGAGGCTTTCAGATGAGACCTTTATATCTTTCACCTTACAGAATTTAGATCCCCATGATACCTATTTTACAGATTATACTTGTTCTGGCACCTTTTCTGTCTGTTTTCTCCCAAAGTGTGCTGGTTGTGGGTGCTGGATGGCTGTTAGGGGGATGGTGGGATTTCAACATGTTTTAAGAATATAGGCTCTAAAGCAGTTGGGGTAGAGATAAGTCAAATTAACATGTAATATTTATGTTGTTCTCTTGGAAGACTGCTCAATGATGCAGAGTTTTACTAGTAAGAATCTTCAGTGTTGAGGATTATGAAAGTATCTGAATATCAGACTTACACATTTAAGTATGGGTTTTTCAGTAGCTATTATTTTTCACACTAGCTAAATGTTACCAGTCAGGGAAGTGAAGTGACATAAAAGAACGATTCTTAAGCTCGTGCTCTTTGCAGTTTCCCTGTGCATTCTCTTACACAGATTTCTTCAAAGTAAGTGCTGCAGCTTTCAGAAAATCTTGTTTACAACCATGTTATTTTCAGAATTAACTTTGTGCAAAATCTCATCCCCTTAAAAGCGATGCAACTGTCTTCTGTAGCCTGTTGTGAGAGTGGCCTCACTGGTAGCAGTAAGGTAGTTTCTGAAGGGATTCGACACCAAATGCAATGAGCTGCCTTGTGTTGTTACTGTTATTCACCACCTTTAATTCAAAGGCATCACAATAAGAAGGCGATACCATCAGATCAAGTAGCATTTTGCTTATTCCCACCTTAGAAGTGTCATTGACCTGTGGGGAAACTCTTGGATGCCCAGGCAGTTACAATACAACCTACTCAAAGGCCAGAGTACTAAAACATCGTACTAAATGTCAGTGAATACATTTAGGCATTAGGATTCAGAAAAGCTACCTTGTTTTCAAGACTCAGATTGAAGAGAGCAGAAAGCAGCACACAGATCTATGGCAGAGACATAGATCAAAGAAGGATGCTTTTTAGAAATGTATAGGTCTAAAAAATCCTTTTGGAGGACTGGAAGAGTTAGTAATTAGTTTTGCAACGTCTGGATGTAAAATGTACACAGTTAAGGGAGTGTCTTCAGCCCCCAAGTGATTAAGATTCAGGAACTAAAGCAGGTATGAATACAGGGCCCTTACCCTACTGGGGTGGTGTGAGCAGAGCAGCTGCTCCTGTGCACTGTGTCCTTGTGCCAGCGCAGGGCTTGTGGAAGGCAATTACCAGTTACGGAACTGGAGCACAGTGCCATTTCTACTGAAACCTCCCAGGGGTTCTGCCTTCTCAGGGATGAGCCAGGGATTATGGATATGAGACAATTTTAATTTAACAATTGCAAAGTTAGTCTTCCATTCTTCTTTTGAATTCAATAAAAGGACTTATCTTGTGTGTTACTGGATGGCCAAAGCAGGAGACGGTAAGAATAAGCAGCAGTCAAAGGGTTTTCATATGATGTTAGATTTTGATACTGAGGGTAAAAATAACTCTAGCAGGAGAAGATAGAATAAGGTTTTCAAACCACTCATTCTCAGGTTTTGGGTTGGTGGTTTGTTTTTTTTTTCAGGGTAGTAGGATGAACAGTTTATTTGTTAGGCACTGAACTAAGCTTTGGTGTTTAATTGAGGTCCAGACTTTCTCAAACTTTGGCAGAGGAAGAGCCACAGTTCTGGTGTTGGTGCTATTTTGGATTGATACCAATAGTGCAACATCCTAGTTAAAGGCCAGACTAAATTTCAACAATGTTTCTGCATTTTTAGTAAAATAGAGTTTGAGTTTTCACAGAAGTGAATAACAGCCAAATTTTGTTGGTCAAGGTCTTAAATGTTATCTTCTAAGCTTCTAACTCTACATCTTTCTTAGATTCAGAAACATAATGTCAGGTTTGTTCTTTTTAGTATTTTCCAAGGAGCACACTTGAATAGGAACAGATGGTACCTGATACTTTCAAACATGAGGGTCTTTTCTATAAGTGACTTTTAGCTGTGACTCTTTTTATATTTTGAGCATGTAGTTTTGCAATTTCCATATTATATAGATCATGTCCACTACCTTAAGATCTGCTGCATGACCACACTGTCCTAAGCAGTGTGTGTTTGTGCAAAGATACAGTCACTCCTTAGAAGTTATAGTTTATTGCTATAGCATTGCTATCTGTTTCAGCAGAATGAAAAATCATGTGTCATATAACACATAGGTGAATATTTAATTTGATTTTATTCATGAAGTTTTCACATCTATTTTGTAATCTTTTCCGTAATCTTTTCCCAATTTAATTTTACCTTCACTGTCTAAACTCATGCAGCTCAGTAACAGTTGTGCCTTTACTAAATGGCTGAGTTAAAAGGCAGTATTAATGCTTGGGCAACTCACAGGGGTATATGCACATGCTCTTCTCTTTGGATTGCATTCAATGAATTTTCAGAACCATATGGCAACGTACCTTAACTATTCTTTCTGAAACAGTCTAACTGTTGCAGCCTTCTGTTCTAATTAGTTACATGTTCTGAGCTTTACCAATTCACTGGAAAAACTGCACGCTTAATATTGCTTAAATTTTACACAAATGCCTTTTGTTCTTGTGGGTGTATTTTAATACTGTGCATGTGAAATGCTGATAGCTTCTTAGTTACTTGCTTTACTTTTAATATCTCCCCAGACAATACATCACTATTTGGAAACTGTTTCCATTGTTTATTACAGTCAAAAGTATTTCTGCTAAGTTGTTGGTATTTGGTAGGTTGTAGAAGTCATGCAGATATGCTTCCTTTGAAATCAGAAGATTTCACTGTAGAACAACTATGAAATACATTTCCTATGTCCATTCCAGCCCCGTGAGGGCAGAGGGAAGTGGAACCCAGTGTTTCAAATGGGAGTGTGCTAGCCCATCATTTCCAGGTGTCTGAATATTCTCCTGCAGTACATTCTTCTTAAAGGACTTGGTATTTCATAAAGGAACTGGATAGAGCTACTTTTTAAAGGTAGTCAAATCATTCTCACAACATGAGTAAGTAATGATAGGGTTTTGCAAACTTTTCTTTTGCTCTTACCTCTTTTCTTTTGTGATGGCAAATGCAGCAGCATGTTCTAGACCACTTTGTCATACTGTTTATGAACTTGTAGCAACTGTGAAAAGAATGGTATGGTTTGTGCTATTTGGTCTATTAAAGATGGAGCTATGTCGGCATCATGTGTAACTTTTAACTTGCCTCTGAAATGAGAGTATCAAATTTATTGTTTTTATTATCCAAGAGAGTTTGGAAAATGGGGGAAGCGGCAAAAGTTGGTTGGCATGAGGTTATGAACACTGCTAACTACTTTTTTTTTTTTTTAGAAATTAGTAGGCTGTGTTTGTGTAGAAGAGAGGAAAATACCTACCATAGGACCTTTTCATCAGTAAAAAGAGAAACTCCATTCTCTTGTTCCCAAAGGCACTGTGCAAGTAGAATAATATAAGCAGTAATATCAAATCAATCACATTTACATTTCAAAAGCATCCTTCATAAAAGTACCCCAGAGGGCTGTATCCAGCTAATAAAACCACAAATAAAATAAAATATTTAACAAGCTATATCAAGCACAGGTAGGTTGTGTATGTTTTGTAAGCCTGACCTTAAAAATGGACAGCAAATCAGATTTTTTCAAAGAAAATTTTAAAAAGGAAAAAATCCAATGTCTGTAGTTCGGGACCAAAGAAAACAAACACATAGTGTAAGGAATCTGTAATATCTGCTCATGGTTCAGAGAGGAAAGTCACTGAAGCTAAACAGAGTTACTGGCCTGAACAAGAGAGAAAAATGGTCATATGGAGGTGAAACATCCCAACGCTGCACTGAGGAGCAATTGTTTGGCAGGAAAAAAAAGTACTGCCTTCTTAATTGATTGTTTGCTATGGGACTAAAGTTGTGGGATTAGACACTCAAAATTGAAACACTTTCTTAAAATTAAGTTTATTCCCAGTTTACTACAACTGCGTTGTACTTCCAGTTCTGCTTTGAAAAGCAATGAACAAAGTGTGGGGATTTATGTTTAAAAAAGGCAGAGCCAGGTGGCCTTGGATGGCCTTTGAGCCAAGGACATTTGAATCCGGCCTTTCACCATAAACACTTCCATGCTATTGCTTTTCTTTAGCATCAAAAAAGTTCCATTTAAAGGGTTTAAAGCAGGACAGACTCACACACTTGAGTGTTACTGTCTCTCTTCAGCACCTTTTGGGTTGCTATCCAAGCAACTTTATTTAACCATTTTGGGTTTTTTTCTTTGTATGTTTGTTGGGGTTTGGGGAGTTCTTTTGTTTTCCTGGGGAATTTTTCCATACTTGTTA